>JAJPUD010004282.1:52421-135850 GCA_023553655.1 Myrmecobius fasciatus
AAAAATTTGTAACAGAAAGCTTTGTAAGGGTTAATGTTGAAGAATTACCCATACATATGTTTTGCAAATAAAAAGTTTTAGTTAAAAAAATGATTGACTCAGGTTAATATAGCTAGTAAGTGTCCGAGGTTGGATTTGAACTTAGATCCTCTTGATTCCACACCCAATACTCTATTCATCTAGTTGCCCTTTAGATGGCAGGGATCCATTCCTATTTGAAAGTGACACCATTGATGTAGAGATGTAGATAATATCAATCATAGTGTTTATGGTCTAATAGGGAGATAAGATATAAACACAAATTATAACACATCAGAATATGTGAAAACTATATAATACAGCATATGTATATAATATATGTATCATATATGAAAATGATATAAAATGGTAATATGTGATATATGATATGTATATTATATATATGAAAACTAGATAATATAATACATAATAAATGCATATGATAAGATCAAAATAATGTGCTATGCGTGTTTAGAATGATAAAAGATGGGGGAGCTAAGTGGCTAGATCTTCAAATCTGGCTTCAGCACTTATGAAATATGTGACCCTGATTGCCTTGCCACAAGAACAACTCCCCTAAACCCTCAAAATCAACCCCCAAACAGAATGATAAAAGATTACAGGATAATAAGATCTAGCATTGTAAAGGACTCTTCATTTTTATAAGATGAAAATACCGAGGTCCAGAGAAATTCAATGAATTGCTTGAAGTCACACAGATGCAAAGCCGTGTGGATTCAAACATGAATGTTCTGACTCCAGATGCAGGGCTCTTTCCATCATACCCTCCTGTCACTTGAAAAATCATCCAGTCTTATTTTAATTCACAGATGAGGAAACTGAGACACAGAAAGGATAACTCTGTGACTTGCCCAAGACTATATGGCTCCAAAGTTATGGTGCCTAGATTTGGAGCCAGGTCTTCTGTCTCTAAACCCATGGCCATTGCTGATGGGGTGATAATGGAAGGCTTTCAGGGAAAAGTGGCTTTGGAGTTAGGTCTTGGTAGGTTGGGTCTCCTCATTCCCAGACTCACGCTCTTTAGTTTGTTTCTGCAACAGCTCCTTTCTGGGACTGCCTCTTATAGGGAAAATCATCAAACTGCCTCAGCTACCTTTTAACCAGCACCTATTTCATTCTTTTGCCTTTGGTAAATAGTCTAGGGGCTCAGGGAATCTCTGAAGTTTTGCAACAGCCTTGCTATTGCATATTTTTCATATGCTGTCCCGGCAGCTTGGGCAGAGGAGGCAGAGGCAGACGGGCTCCCTGCAGTGCCAAGCTTCCTGCACTATATTTTGCAACTCATGCTCCAGGGCTCCTCCCGTTATTTGGCCCAAAGCAGAAGCTTTGTTTTTTTGCTGTAAGATCCAATTTGATTTCCTTTTCTTTTCCCTCATTGCTTGATCCTTCCCAGGCAAAGCACAGCTGGCAGGAATGACAACGTCTGGCTCTCTGTGAAATTTTCTCATAAAGGTTTTGTTTTTATCTCAACCTCCTTTGTTCATTTCTTCCATGAAGACTTTGCAAATAGGACACAATGTGCTTTTCTTCTTCTCCCTCAGAATCTTGGGAATTAAGAGGGGATCTTGAGGTGACAAAGTCTAATCCCTTCATTTTACAGATGAGGAAAACTGAGCCTCAGAAGTAAAGTGACCTGCCCAGTCTTAAGTGGGTAGTCAACAGAAGAGCACAGACTTCAGTCCTGTCCCTTTGATTCTAAAGCTAGGACTCTTTGCACCAGAATCTTATCTCTTCTAGCATTTACAAGCACTTAAATCTACTCTCTCTTTTTTTCCCCTCTTGTCATTCATGCATAATGAATTTCATAGGTAATAAATTCACTGAGAAAAGGGATTAAGTCTTCATTCAGATGGAGATGTTTAGCAATATTAGAAATAATAATAATGATAAAATAATGTAAGCCATGGCTTAAAATTCATTTACATAAGACATTTATCATTGGTGAATATTAATTACTCAGTGTTTTGCATCTTGGTGAGTGGCAGAGTTATCAAGAAATTGGGAGAGGAAAGATCTTAGTGTTTTGGCTTCCACCTTAGAGAGAGGACACTAAGTCCTAGATTCTCTTCAGAGAAATGTCAAGAGAAAGTCCCATAGACTGGGAAGATATAGGAATAAGACTGAAGAATGTAACCTGTGGCTCAAACTTCATTGATGCGGTTGCTTACTCAATTCTCCTCATCTGCATTGGGATGGAATTGGCAAGAAGTTGCTAGAGGAGAGCTCTTGGATCAGTGGCTTCTAGCTTTGAAAGGGGTCATCAATTTTTAAAGGTTCCTGAAGGCAGGGAAAAGACTCTGAGAAGAAGCCCACATCATGGCGATCTTGGCTCCTCTACATTTCAGCTTCAATTAGTGAATCAGTCAGTATTAGTGAACATCTCCAGTGTCAGTCTCAACAACAGACAGGCACTCTCAGGTCTAAGGGATTTACCTATGCCCATACAACTAGAATGTATTGAAGTCAGGAACTGGGTCTTATTTCTCAATGATTTTAAAATTTATAAGGTACTTTGCTCCTACCTTAGTAGACGGGTAGTGTAATTTACCCACATTTAACTAAAAAGGAACAATCTAGCTTCAGCAAGAAGTAACTCATTCAAAGTCTTAGAACCAGTAGGTGCTGGAGGCAGAGATTAGATCTCTGCAGCATTCATTTCAGAGGGTTGTATTGAGGATTCATAGGAGGGAATAATAGAAAGGTTCTGAGGAAAAATTGCTTGGTTCACAAATTTGCCTTGGACTAGACGTGTGTAAATAGGAATAATTTGTGTTTTAAAACTCCACCTATAAGGTATTTTGTGAACAACTGTGAGGTTTTGCTTCACATCCAATAACCTTTACCTTGGGTTTTACCTGGGCTTCAGTTTTCTCTTCCCAAGATAGATAATCTCTCACACTAACAGATTAGTTACTAGGAAGTTACCTACAAAACTTCTTTCTTCAATAATCTGGTTGACTCTGAAGAACTAGCAGCAGAATCAAGTAGAGCATGGTGACTAAATATATTTGCAAAGACCCTCCCTACTTCCCCTGAGCCCAATGCCCTTTCACTTAACTCCAACTCAAACTGTCTAGTCCTCTCAGGTTTCTGACGGATGGTGGCTGGAAGCCTAGCCCACAACCAAGGCAATCAGGGAAGAAATTACTCATAGGAAGAGGACAGCAGCAAAATGTCAAGCCACTCCCTAGTCCTCCTGAATTAAGATCTCCTGAATCTCACAACAAGGAGGAAGGAAAGGAAGAAAGGGACCCTTTACTGGCTCCAAAGCTGAACTGTGGCTCTTGGGAGCTGTTAAATGAAAGAGGGGAATAGGGTTGGGATGAGGAAAGGAATCTGGAACTCATAGCCCAGCTTGAGCCAGATCTACCATGGGATCCAGGGGTCATTAAATTTAACATAAATTCCTAGAAGTGCCTTTGACAATAATAATATCTCATGTTTACATAGTTTCCAAGTTACTTTACATGATCTCAATGATTCAATGATTTCAAATGATTCTTGATAGCTGGAAATATCCCCATTTTACATATGAAGAAACTGAGGCTGATAAGTGACAGAGAGAGGCCAGGTCTTCTGACTCTGCATCTAATTACTTTACCAGACTGCCCCTTCAACACCGAGCTTGATCTTTTTTTTTTTTTTTTTTTTTTTTTAAGTGGATATCAATTTTCTTCTCTTTAATGTGGGAGGAGCAACTGGTAACCTTCCTGACCTGAACTGTTTGTCTGTTGAGTGGACATGTGGTGGGCATTCAATAGTTAAAATAAAAGAAGGATCTCACAGTCTAGGTGTACAGACTTATTTCTCCACTGCTTCTCATCTCCTTAGGGCCTTTTCTCATTCACACGTGAGCAGAGATATACTGTCCATTTAAAGCTGGCTTTAGTATTGCTTTTAGGCAGATATGTGGTACAGTGAATAGAGTGTTAGGCCCAGAGTTGGGAAGACCTGAGTTAAAATCTGATTTTGGATATTTTACTAGCAAGTGTGGGCAAGACACTTAATCCTGTTTGCCTCAGTTTTCTTATTTGTAAAAAATTGAGCTGGAGAAGAAATGGCAAATCACTTTAGTCAAGAAAACCTCACAAGGGGTCACAAAAAATTAGATACTTGAAAAATGATTGACAAAAACAAAGCTTTTGATAAGTGTAGTTAAGAATGGATAGTCATGGAGGATTTCTGGGAAAAAGGCATTGAGTTCCTGCAAACACATAAAAAACTCAAAGATACTGTTAAAAGTGGTAATAATTTTAAAAACTGTGGCTTCTAAGGCTACATCCAGAAGGAGAAGCAGCAGCAACTGTAATAAGTTGTCTTCCTCTATCCTGCTGTCTCAGAATGAGTAAAAGCTGAGATCAGGCCAAATTAAGAGGGATCTTTTTGTCTAGAAACCACAGGAGAGCATCTTCCAGTGTCAGTCTCAACAATAGGCATCAGACACTTTCAAGTTTAATCACTGCTAATGGTTGCTGACTTGTGCTCAGCCCCACACTGCCCCTGAGCAGTCATCTTAAGCCTAGTCAAGGGGACCTATGGCTCTGGATATGAGCTTTACTTCCTAAGTTTTCAAAGTCTTACATCTCTATTTTTCTTACAGCATGCCCTGGCTTTCATCTATGTGATCCTTCCTTTGTTTCTACTTCCAATTCCTTTGAATCTTTTTACCCTTATATTCAAAATTGGAAGGTGTCATATGAGAGAAAGGCATTGAGAAACTTTCTTTGAGTTTATAGGCATCAATTTTCCTGCCTTCTGAACTCTTTGGCAATTCCTACAGGAGATACAGCTAAGAGAGAATTATAATAGGTTGTGAAAATATAATTACCCTTATTTTAAAGATGAGTAATATAAGACTCAGAGAAGTAAATAGACTTATTCAATATATAAAAATTATATAAGTATCTGAGATATAAAATTTCTCCTAAGAACTTCTTTGTTTGCATCCCATAAGTTTTGGTATATTGTCTCATTATTGTCATTTTCTTTGATGAAATTATTGAGTTTTGTTTGACTGATTCCTGATATCTCATACAGTCATTAGCTCCCATTTGCCCAATTCTAATTTTTAAGGAATTTTTTCTTCAGTTAACTTTTGTATCTCCTTTCCCATTTGGCTAATTCTACTTTTAAAAAAGGTTTTTTTAGTGCTTTTTCCCCGCTGGCCAATTCTATTTTTTAAGGATTTGCTTTCTTCAGTCAATTTTTAGGCTTTCTTTTCCGAGCTGGCAACTCTTTTTTTTCATAATTCTCTTGCATAACTCTCATTTCTTTCTCTAATTTTTCTTCTACCTCTCTTACTTGATTTTAAAATCCTTTTGGAGCTTTTCCAAGAGTACTTTTTGGGCTTGAGACCAACTCATAATCCCCTTTGAGAGTTCACATATAGGCATTTTGATACTGTTGTCCTCTTCTGAATTTGTGTTTTTATCTTCTCTGTTGCCATAGTAAACTTTTATGATCAGGGCTCTTTTTGTTTTTCTGTTCATTTAAAAAAATTAAGCTCTGCCCCTGTACAGGGGGCATTGTACAAGCTTATTGGGGGCCAGGGCATCCCGTCACTGGCTTTCCCCATTGGAGTCTCAGTTATTTGCAGCTTGCCCACTAAAGTAGGGCAGCCAGGCCTAGTTGCACCTGTCGTGCCTGAGATTCTAAGGCTGGCAATTTGCTTTCTGTGCTGGGACTGGAAGCCTCACACTTATGCCTCTGGCATACTGAACCAGGACTGAGGAACCTTGGTCATTTGTTGTGGCTAAAAGCCTCCTGCTGACTTGCCCAGACATAGGCTGTACTCCCCTTTTACTCAAGTGAGACAGATCTTTCCTGAAGTATTTTAAAGTTATCATAAGATGGAAAATTGTTTCATTCCATCTTTTTGTGAATTCTGTCACATAAGAATCCATTTAGAAGTCTGATTTAATGTTGTTTCTGAGGAAAACTGGGAAGAGCTCAGGCAACTTCCTGGCTTCTCTCCACCATCTTGGCTTTACCTCTGAGAACTTTGGCAGTTAGTATCTGAGCTAGAATTTATTTGCCAACATTTTTTAATCTAATTCATTACCCCATTCTGAAGCCCTGGACCTGTATGTAATATTATTTTAATCTTATTCTACTTCAATAATATAAAAAAATTGATTACAGACTATCTATCCACCTAGAAAAGATCAAATGAATTAAAAATATGTTTCTCAGATTTAACCATGAAATACTATAGGTTTGTCCAATAGTAAATATATCTAGGATAGATAGAACAAATAGACATGGAGCTGGGCCCAGAACTGAAAAGGAGAGTGGGTTGGATTGCTTTCTTGGAAAGTGCAAAGTACTTTCACTTAACCCAGTCCTCCCATTAGAGCATAAACCTATCTCTTCTTTACCTTTTTTTTTGAACTTTAAAAAAAATTATGACTTAACAAACACAAAATAAAATGAGCATTTCTGTGTATATAGTAAAATAGAAAATAAGAATTGTATATGTAACTATAAATATTTAGTACCTATACCAGTTTGCTTTTCCTTTTGAGTATGTAATAAATTAAATATGTGACTTTCAAAGATCTCCCTATTTTGTTTTGGCTGTTCCTTTTGCTCTCTTTCGTGCATTTAAAAATAATCCAATGGCTTCTTATTTTTTTTTCTGGTGGGAAATGGAAAACTCTATTACTAGCTTCTTTTTTCCCTAATTTCCCCTTCTCAATTGGGGAAAAAAAAGAAAATCAAAACCATTGTAATATCTATGCTTAGTCAAACAAAATAAACAAAATAAATTCTTATACTATGTCCAAAAATACGGCATACTTGAGTCTATTACCTTTTGTCAAGAAATGAATGCCAATATTTTCAATATGAGCATTTTACCAGTATTGCTATATGGCAGAGAGACCCTGTAGCCTCTAAAGTGCAAAAGATGAGTATCCCACAAAAGGCACAGAAAGATACTTTGTGAGAATGCAACATAAAATCTAAAAATCACCTACCAAATTCCAAGCCCCCCTACCAAAAAAAAACCCTCTGAAGATGAATAAGAGGAAAGATGTCATGAAAGAAGAGGATGACAGAAAAAAAGATGGCCTGATCATGTGATGATCCAGAGGCATGGTGAGTAGATAGCCAGGCTGATCCACTGGTAGGTGATATTTTGTGATATTAAAAGAAAGCTAGAAAGCCTTACGGCAAGGTGGGAAAAGGACTCCTTTTAGTGAATTTTTGTGGACATGGGTGAATTTTACAATATAAGCAGACATGGAAGGGATCATAATCTGGATTATTTGAGAGAACTCCTGATTAGATGAGGGGATATATTCAGTTGAATATTTGTATTGATTTAAAAAAAATTTTAACATGACATTATCTAACAAACATGTAAATAACCATCCTCCCCCATTCCCATGTACATTTTCCAAAGTCAAAAAGCAAATAAAATTAATAGAGTGATAATATATAAAAACACTTATAGCCTTTGAAAATGGAGGTACATAGATGATAGCAACAAGGATCTAGACAGTGTGGACTTGAAAGGATGAAAGGTCATTGCTGAGAGATGCAGACAGAAGGAGAATCTGAAAGTGACAAAGGAAGGAGTTTATCAATTTCTCTTCCTGGTATTGGATGTAGACAAAGAGAAATGATTTTTGGAAAGGACACTGCCCACAGTGGTGCCTTCAGAAGAAAACTAGATTTCATTTCCCACCAAAAAGGAGAAGAAATGTGAGAAGAAGCAATCTAGGTATATAGTAAGTCCTGCAGTGAAGAAACATGATCTTCAAGGTGATTCTGGGAGGGGAAAGGGAAGAGAAGGCAGGACCAGTCATGGTTCAGAATCCACCATCAGGAAGATATTTAACTATCAGGCTACTTTTTAACTCAATTTCTCCTTTGCTATTAAGGAGAGTGGCTTTCTCATTGGCTTTCATGAGAGTTGACCTAGGTCTATTGTCCAGGTGTTCCTGTTTCTCAATATGGTCTCTCTCCTTATTCTAAAACTCTCTATCCTAAACGGACCTCTATACCTTCTCCAGCCACAAAATCTTGTATATCTTTTATATCTCCCAATGTTAATGAAACATTTTTTGAAAGAAAATGTGTCAGGATGGGGAAAAAACCAGGAAACCAGATATTCAGGTGTAGTGTTGTCTCTGACACTCTCTTGCTGTGTGACTTTAAGCAAGCCATTACTCAATTCTGGACCATAGCTTTTTCTACTCTAAAATGAGTAAAGATTGAATAGATCATTTCTAAGGTTTCTTCCAGATTTGACAATTCATGATTTCAGGTCCTTTCTAGCTCTGACATTCTGTTATAAGCACTCTGTCACTTCTGCTATGCTTTGAATATTAATTTTGAAGAAGTCCCAGGTTAAGGAAACTAGGGCTTTTTTTCAAGTGCTGATATGTGGAAGAAATTATTTGCCCTTAGTTTCTGTCAGGAAGCTATCCTCATGCTTAGGGTGTACTACTGTGTTGTTTTCTGCTGGCCCAAGTCTTGCTGGGGGTAGTAGTGAGATGGTCCTGAGGAAGATAAAAAGAGGAGTGATGAGAAAGGATAGCTTGCCCCCTTTTCCTTCATAACTACACCTACATCCTTTCTTTGTGGAGCTAGCTGTCCCAGACCTGTCTGAGATTCCTCTACTTTGAAACTTTTTTCTCCTACTAGACCTTGATGCTTTTCTATAATTCTGTAATTTCCATCTCGGCTCCATCCCTTCCCAAGTCCTCTTCCTTTCTCTCCTCCTTTTTTAGTTATCCTCCAAATGCTTTCTCTAGTGTTTGTTAACCATCCACTAAAAAAAAAAAAATTCAGATTTTTTCCATGAATAGAAGTCAAACTCAATGACCTATAGTTTGCAGATTTTACTTTTCTTACTTTTTGAAAGTCAAAAAATTGTGTTGCTTCTGCCTGATTCCCCCATTCTCTGTGATCTTTCAGAGATTATTGCCAGTGGTCAGTTCTTTCAGTAATCTAGGTTGTAGTTAATCTGGACCAAATGATTTGACTCCATTAAAGGTAACTAAGAACTTTCTTTATTATCTCTACTTTCTTGGGTTTAGACTCCATTTAGTCATTTTATTCTTTCTACTCTAATCCAAAGATCTTCCTGGCAGAGAAAACAAACAAAATAAAAGCTAAGCAATTTTGCTTTCTTTTCATCACTTGTTATTAGTTCCATCTGATAACCCTGAGCAGAAAGTTTATCCTTTCTCCAATCTTCCTCTTTTCTGAAAAATGGCAAATAAACAAACAAACAAACCAAACCAAAAATACCCCCAACCCAAACAAAACAAAAACCACTCCCACTTTCTTTGTCCTTTGCTTTTCCCAGAAGTCTCAGCTTGTTCTGAGGCTTTCTCACCCAATATTAACTGTCAATTACATTGGGATCTCTTTGATATCAATGATACCCTTGCCTTAGGCACTCTAGTATTATATAGCTAATTAATATCAATTAGCTTTTACAAAAGGATATTAATTGAAAATATATAGCATGAACAGCTGTTTAAGCATTTCTCTCTCCCCTAAAGCCCCCGGGGTATTCTCCTCCATACTGCCTCAATCTCAAGGGAAGGATGGATTTAAATTTAAAGTAGTTTCTACAGAGTAATCATCCCAGAAAGTTCACTTCTCAATTTGGCATAGAAGTTGGATGGAGTCTTTCTCTTGCTGTCAGAACTTGGAAACTTGACTGTGAAGTCATTTTACTGCTGGACTAGGTCCAAGTTGATACTGATGATGGTGGAAGAATGGATTCGCCTGTCCACAAAATCTGAATTGATCTTTCATACCTGGATCCCTGATATTATTCTTCATGACCTTTCAAAAATCACTAGGTCTTCAAATACCTTCAACTAAGGAAGAAAAGAACAGATAAAACAAGAACATAAACACTGGTAGAACTATGTGCTCATGGTTTTATATGATAGTGGGGTTAGTTCTCTCCCTACCCTGGAAGCTACTGCAATCCTTGCTCAAACACCCACAGGCAGGAAAGACAAAGAAAGGCTGCTTCACTTCAGCCACTTATATGTATACCTAGTTCTGGCTCAGTAGTTAATCCAAAGTAGTTTCTTCCTCACATAGTTAGTGGACCAGCAATATTTATATAATACTCTGATGGAGAGGATTCCATTCTACATCATTAGACATTTCCAGGAGCAGGTTCATCAAACACATGCTCCTAGGTCTGAGTTCTAATTAGCATGTCTTTTATCATAATTCTACACAGTCTTGTCTTCTCGAATCTAAGATTCATGGTAGATTATGCCTGACTTTCTTTTCTTCCCTTATCATAAATTCTAATTTGAACTGGTCACTTCTCCTCAGAGTTTCCATCATTTCTATGATCAGTGCTTCCTTGTCAGTAAAAATCACCAGGTACAAAATATCAATTCTCTTTGTTGGTTTTTCTGTCTTTTGAAGGATGAAGTTATTATTCAGACAAAGGGAGGGAGAAAGGAGAGATAGAGAAAGACACATGCATAGAGTGAATACAGAAAGACACACACACACAGACAGAAAGAGAGAGACAGAGACATAGAGATTTAAAGAGAGAGACAGAAGAGGATTGGAGGGGGCAGGGACAGGAGAGAACAAGTGTCCCTCATGACTGTCATATCATGTCCTTTGCCAGGCTTAAGATTTGTTACCCTACTCTTTATACCCTCTATTTATCTAGGTAGTCTGCAATATTCTTTAATGACCAAATTGCCTCTGCTTCTGCTTCCTCTGAGCTTTACCCATACTCTTCCTCCTTCTGGTACTTGGATTTCCTTCTCTGAATATACATTTTAATAGTCATTAAGACTAATCTACCTATCTCTCTTCCTGATAATTTTTCTTTTTAATTAAGGTAGTCATAATCCAGTTAGGGTTGAATATCTCTATGTCTGATATAAAATTTGCCTCCTTGCTTTAAGATCTCTAATTCACATTGCTCACTATCCAGACTTTGTGCATCTGTGTAAGGATATCTGAGGTCATAAACTTTGGTACTGCTATCACTTTTTTTAAATTTTATATTTTGTGAATTACCCGGTATTTCTACAACTATTCTTTCTACATTGAAGCTACTTAACATTTCTTACTTTCTATGTTGAAGCTACTCTGTTAGATCAGTGGATATATGTAGACAGTTTTTTCCATCCTTCTTCCTTTTCAGATATTGTCTATCTGATATTATGCCAACTACCCCACTTTTGTATTTATTAAATGAGGGGGAATGACTGAGATGTCTTGCACCTTGAATATTTCACATGCCTATTAGATAAGCTCTTTCTCCCTTTACTTTCCTATTTTGTGCCTCTATCCTCTCTGATTGCTCCTTCTTTTACTCCTTCACTAGCTCCTCTTCCTCTTTCTTCAGTATTTCTTGTATTCTCCCTTCAAATTGATAATCTGGAGATAGTTTGGGCTGTTGCAAGAGGTTAATCATGAGTGTGAAAAAGTTTGAATTAAGATGATAGTAGTAGAAATGGAGAAGAACAACAGGATGTTACAAATGGTGAACTGGAAAGATATGGTAGAGGGAGAAGAATTACAGGTAATACTGGGGTTGGTTGCACGCTCACTTTTCTTTAGGCTTTAAGGTTTACCAAGAACTTTCCTTAAAGCACCCTGAGAGCCAGCTGTTACATTCACAGAGGAAGAGATTTAGTATCTGAGAGGTTAAATGCCTCACCCACAGTTACATAATCGGTGATTATCAATAGGTAGGGCTTGACAACTCTGGCCCCTGGACTCCAAGTCATATGGTTTTTCCTTGACATTAAGCTTACTCTGAGTGACAAAGAGAGTAAGGGAGAAAATGAAATCCAATCAGTTGGAAACACATTGATATTGAGGTGGAAGGAAGGAAATATGCATTTATTAAGTGCCTACTATGTGCCAAGCACTTCAGCAAATATTTCATTTGATTCTCACAACAACCCTGAAAGGTATGTACTGTTATTATTCACATTATACAACTGGAGAAATTGAGGCTGATAGTGATTAAATGACTTGCCCAGAGTCATATAGCTGGTAAATATCTAAGACTGGATTTGAACTCTGCTCTTCCTGACTCTAGGCCCAGCTATATCCATTGGATCACTTAGCTGCCTCTGGAAATGGGGAAGAACAAAAAACTTCAAAGACCAAACAATTGAAAATTGAATGAATTGAAATTATAAGGATCAAGCTTTTCTTCAGAAAAGAGCTACAAGAAGGGACCTCCTTAGCTGTAGAGCTGAGGGGATTATGGGTGAAAATCATTGCATAAGATATTTGCTTGGATTAATTTTGGTTAATTTTGATGATTTTCCCTTTCTTTGTATTAAAAAATTGGCTCTGTGGAGGAGGAAGAGGAATACTTGGGAAATGTAGGTAATGTAAAAACATCACGATTAATATTTTTAGCTGTGATAGCTTAAGGAGATTATTACTGAGGTATGCAAAAGTTGCAATGTGTATCAGAAGAGGATGTATCTTTACTAAAGAAGTAAGTCATGAATCTTAAAGTATGAGAATATCATGAATGAAACAGCAGTCACTGAAATCTCTGGTGTGACATAAGGAAAACCCTAAGGAGCAATTCAATAAAAAAAAAAATCCTGAATTTTTGAAGTCTTAATACAAATGAAATTACCAGTACTTTCAGCTCACCTTATCACTATGTATATGACACACAGGCCTCATTTTGTATGATTCTAGAAGTTGGATCAAGTCAATGTTCTTCTTAAATTATATGCAAAATAGAGCCACTTTGTAAATGCTTTTAATAATTCTTCATGGTGTGGTGTCTTTATATAATGATTCTACTTGATTATGATGATTTTTTTCTTCATTGACACAATTTCATATAGTTATAGATTCACAGAATTTAAGAGCTGGAAGGAAATTGGTCAAACCCTATCAGATGAATGGTGCAATGAAAAGGGTAGTAGATAGGGAGTCTTTAGGACCTGGGTTTAAATACCAGCTTTGTCACTTATGTGACAAGTGAGAATGATATTAGGCAAGTAAGTTTCTTTAATTCTTGGTACCTCCTTTTCTCCATTTGTGAAATGAGTGTGTTGGACTAGATCAGTGGTATCAAACTCAGATAGAAACAAGGTCTACTAATCTTTATGTAGGGATCCATACATGCTATTGACTTAATTTTCTCTTCTTTCTTTCCTTGAGAAATTGGATTGAAGTGTCTTGCCCAGGGTCATACAACTAGGAAGTGCTAAGTATCTGAAGCTGAATTTTAGCTCGGGTGGTTCTAATTTCAAGTTTGGTGTTCTAGCCATTGTACCATCTAGTTGCCCAACTTAGTTTTAAATGTAACATTACTTATGCTTTACTGTATTTTTATTGATTTTGTTGATTTATTCTTATTGAATTATATATTCCCTAATTACATTTTAATTTTGCTTGGGGCACTCTGGAGCGCTAGGACTGGAATTTGGCCAGACTCAGGGTGTTTGACATCTCCCAACTAGTTGATCTCCAAGGTCTTTTTCAACTTTGAATCCATGATGTGTTGATCTCTTGATTTTATAGAGAGAAGTCTAGAGAAATTATTTCCTATAATTTTCTCTTCGTTTAATTCTCACACAGTCTAATGCCTTACTTTTAGCTATCTTTTCTCTTTTCTAATTTGAAAATATGTGCCCAAAATGTTTTATTTGAAACAAAATAGTCACATGCATGTAACATTCTACAACCCCATTATCTCTCTAAGCCTTTTTAAAAATTAACCAAAATATCTTTTTCTGCCTCCCATTCCCCACCCTATTGAAAAAAAAGAGAAAGGAAAAACAAATTCCTTGTAACAAATAAACATAATTGAACAAAAATTTCTCTTGTTGAATGAATTAAATATA
The DNA here is from genome assembly GCA_023553655.1 of Myrmecobius fasciatus. Classification (NCBI taxonomy): domain Eukaryota; kingdom Metazoa; phylum Chordata; class Mammalia; order Dasyuromorphia; family Myrmecobiidae; genus Myrmecobius; species Myrmecobius fasciatus. The sequence goes on from JAJPUD010004282.1 coordinate 66,299, forward strand.
TATATGTATCTATATAAATATATGTATATATATGTCTATACACACATATCTTATTTTGGACCTTAAATCCATTACTTCTCTTTCAGAGGGTAGATAGAATGTTAAATTGAACAATCTATAAGTGAACTCCCAAAGGAAAAATATCCTGACCAGATAGGTTCATAAATGAATTCCATCAAACATTCAAATAATGATTAAATAGCAAGAGATCTTAACAAACTTTTAAATGATTATAGATATAGTCTTCATATATAAACCAGGTAGAGTCAAAAAAGAAAAAGAAAATTGTAGACTAATTTATGAATTCATTGAGTGACCTTGAGCAAGTAATTTCCTTTCTTCTTAATTTTTTTGTCACTTGTAAATAAGGGGATGATTTCAATCAATCAATCAACAAGCATTTATTCTATCTGCTAGGCTTTCTGTAGACAAATGTAAAATTATTTTGGTCCTCAGAAAGTAATATTTCATATTGTGAAGAAACGATCAGCAGGATGATTTCAGAGAGGCTTGGAGAGACTTACATGAATTGATGTTAAGTAAAATGAGCAGAATCAGGAAATCATAGTACATGGCAACAAGAAGATTATACGAAAATCAATTCTTATGAGTGTGGCTCTTTTCAACAATGAGATGATTCAGGTCAATTCCAATGATCTTGTGATGAAGAGAGCCATTTACACCCAGAGAGAGGACTGTGGGACCTGAGTGTGGATCACACAGCATTTTCACTCTTTTTGTTGTTGTTTTCTTGCATTTTGTTTTCTTTCTCATTTTTTCCTTTTTCATCTGACTTTTTTTGTGCAGCACTATAATTATATAAATATATATACATATATAAAAAGAAAGTAATATTCTACTTGGATGATACAAATAAAAGCACAATATATAAGGTAAGAAAATTAACTGGCAGAACTGAGAAATTGTCTACCTTTTTCAGAAGGTAGTAGTTTTGCTCCAAAGCTTTGGAAGAAGTCTTGAGTTTTTGAGAGGTTTCTCATTTCAGTCATGAGAGTCAATTTGGGCTGAGGCAGAATGGAGAGATAGAATGTCAGGTATAGAGACACTAAAATAGATCAATTTGGTTGAAACTTAAGAGTGTGAGAGAATAATATAAAATCAGCTTGGAAAGATAGACTGGAACCAAATTGTGAAGAGCTATCAATTTTAAACTGAGAAAGTTGTAGTTTATCCTAAAGGCAAAACAGCATCTCTGAAGTTTCTTTAGATGGGGACCTATACATTAGGAATGCCACTTTGGCAGCTGAATGACTGATATATGCAGAGGAGAAAAAATTGAATGCAAAAAGATTGATTAAGAGACTATCACAATAATCCAGGAGAGAGATGATTTCTAAACTTTCAGCTTTGGCATTTAATGTTCTATATTATAAGATTCCTTTCAGTTTGGAGATTTTACGTTCCATTGGGGGGTTAAGTACAGGTCCAAGAATGCTCTGTGCAAAGGATGGAGGTGGAAGTCAGGTAATACCAGGTTTTGTGAGGAGAGAAGAATAAATTCAGTTTCATAATCACTTATTTAGTTCATAATACTAGGGCTGAGGAGGGCAGAAACTGGACCCTGACATTGCTTCCAAACCTACTGGAAGGTGATCTCAAACTGTCAGTCTAGTATCCAGACTTTAAGAAATCAAAGCCTGGCTGGTAACTTTTCCAAATTTTGTGTTAATGATTAAACCTTTCTCTTAAATGAGAGACTTGGAGCAGTTTTCAAGGCTTGTCCTCCTTATTTTCATTGTTTAGAATTCTTTCGCCCTTCCCCCATTGCCCATTATTGTTCAGCTATAAAGGGACTGTTCACTTTCAAATGACAGTCCTGGAAAGTTGTAAGAGCCAGTATACATTAGTACAGAACGCCCCAAGAGCACAAAGACATCCCAAGAGCAGAATGCCTCAGAAGATATGGGTCAGGCTGATACTGATGGCAGCAATGGGAGTGGCTCTGGAGGGGAATGAGAATCCAGGCATGGTGATCAGGCTCACCCAGAAAGGCCTAGACCATGGTAAGGGACAGGTAACAGATTCTCTCTCCTCTCTGTGTTTCTCTGTCTCTCTGTCTCTTCCCTATTCTGTCTCTCTTTGTCTCTGTCTGCCTCTCTGTTTCTCTGATTCTCTTTCCTTTCTCTTTCAATCTCTCTCTTTCCCCCTTCCTCCTTCTCTTCTTTCCTTTCTCCTCCTTTCTTCTCTTTTTCCCCTTCCTTCTCTGTCTCTCTGTCTCAGTCTCTGTCTGCCTGTCTCTTTTTCTGGGCCTCAAAGTCCCAGGAGTAAAGGGAGGTTGGCTCTGGGCAAAAATATGAATTATTTCAGTGTTTTGGAAAAAGCTGTGTTCTGAGAGTCAAGACATCCGGCTTCTAATCATGTCTCTTACTATGAGAATTAGAATATTTATAGTCAGAAAATATCTGGGACATGATCTAATCCAAACCTTTCATCTCCTTGGTGAAGAAACTGGATTTCAGAAAGATTAAATGATTCCTCACAAGTTACATACATAATAAGTATCATATCTGAAGTCTGAATTGGAGGTTTCTTTCTCAAAATTTATCTATGTATAACATAAACATAAACATAATTTCAAGAGATGCTGTAAATTGAGGCAATCTAAGAAAGGCTTAGTCCCTGGTCCTCCTTCCTCTTGTCTGATCACTCCTCAGACTTCTTTACTGGATCACCATTCAAATCTCTACTTAGCGTCCCCCAAGACCTTGTCCTGGACTCTCTTTTCTGTTTCCATTCTCTCCTCCATTCTCTTGCCCTCATTAGATCCCACAGATTCAGAACAGTGTCCAGAATCATCTTTATGTGGATGATGTCCCATTCTCGCTAGTTAACTCCAGTGTCTCTTCTGACCTTCAGTTCTTCATTATCACCTACTTCTTTTGACACTTACAGGGAAATATCTCTTAGCTCACACTCATCTTGTCAACAACAGAACTCATTTTCTTTTGCCCCAAAATTCTATCCTTCTTTTAAACTTTTAAAACTTATTTCTGTTGAGAACAAGACTACCCTATCCTCAACACCTCCTAGTTCTTTATTCTGAAGATCTAATCAGTTGACAAATTGAGTCATTTCTACTTCAACATTTCTTGAATCCATCCTTTTCTCTACACTCTCTAATTCAGCCTTTTCTCATTTCTAGTATTATAACAACTTCCTAATTAATTTCTCCCCTCTCCCATTCATCCTCTGTATAGTTGCCTAAATTATATTCCCAAAGCACAAGCCTGACCATGTCACACCACTATTATTAATAATAACTAGTGTTTATATGGTACTCTTGGTGTGTCAGGCACTGTGCTAAGTAAGCACTTTACAAATATTATCTCATTTGATCCTGACAACTATTTTTCCAAATATGTCTTATCATTGTTGTTTCCATTTTACAATTAAGGAAACTAAGGTTAAATGACTTGCTTAAGTCCTGCAGATTTGAACTGAAGTCCTCCTGATTCCTGTCTGGGTGCTATATCCACTTATCACCTAGCTGTCAATAAATAATCTACTAAATAAGCTCTAGTAGTTACCTATTACCACTAGGATAAAATAAAATGAAAATTTCTCTGGCATTTAAAGCTAGTCACAACTTGGTTCTGAGGGCCTTTCCAGGGTTATTATTCATTACTTCATTTTCTCTATGATCCACTGAACTGGTCTTCTTGCTGTTATTTACAGAAGACCTTTACCTATCTCTCTAACTTTTGAGTGCATGAAAGGAACTCCCTCCTTCCTTATTTTTATATCTTAGAAGTCTTAATTTCCTTCAAAACTTAGCTCAAGTTCCACCTCCTACATGAGACTTTTTTAAAAACATCTTTTCCTCCCTTCCTCAGCTGCAAGTCTCTCCCAATTTGAAATGGTCTTGCACTTATTTTGCAAAGACTTTAATGTGGACATATTTTACAGAATATAAGCTTCCTAAGGGCAGGAACTGACTCATTTTTGTTCTTTATCCCCATTACCTAATATAGTGCCTGGCCTCAGCTCACTATGTAATCTTGGAGGTTTTTTCTGAGCCTCAGTTTCCTCCTTTGTACAAGATGATCTTAAAGAGCTTTCCCCTGCTCTGACACTCTAATCGAAAGTCTTTTCTAGTTCTAACAGTTGGTGAATGAATTAATCTACATACTGTCTAGGAATGACAAGGGTGATGCAGGATTATTCTTAGGGACAAAATTTTGTATTCAGTTGCCTGAATTCTTACCCCAACTTTATATAAGGGAAAGAGCCATCATTATCAATAGTGGCTCCCTATACAAGCCCTTCCCTTCAACCACTGAGTTGGAAATAGATTTTATTAGGGTTCCCTTGTCTTTATTAAGTGCTCTCTGCAAAGAGCTATTATCTCTATAAAGCGGATCTCTATAACTCCTCATTAGCACCACTTCTCCTCCAGCATCTAGCACAGAGTTCTATGTATAATAACTTTTCAATATGTATTTGTTGAATGAATTTAATAGATCATTGCCTATGAGGTACAAGGTTCTTCTTGATATCATGGGGATACAAAGCAGTAAAAGACCTGGATTTCTAATCTCAGAGAATTTGACCTTAAAATCTAGTTCAGAAAATGAGATGGAAGTAGACACAACGTTAAATATTGATCCAAAAATTAAATAACAGATGCAATAAAAAAAAAGAAATGTCAAAAGGGGAGGAAGTATACTGTGGTAGAGAGACATGCTGGGGAAACTGGGTTCAAGTCCAGGCTCTGCCACCAATAATTAGAATGTGGAGTGGGTCTATGATTTCATTGGTAAAGGGAACTCTCTCTCTCTCTCTGTCTCTCTCTGTCTCTGTCTCTGTCTCTGTCTCTGTCTCTCTCTCTCTCTCTCTCTCTCTCTCTTCCAGCAAGACTGACAGAATTTTATTTTATTATTTATTTTTTCAGGTTATACATGTATATTAACTTTTAAAATACACATTTCTTTTTTTTCATTTTTTTAAAATTTTATTTGCATAACATATGTGTGGGTAATTCTTCAACAATAACCCTTACATAGCTTTCCATTACAAATTTTTCCCCCAACTCCCCACCCCTCCCCTAGATGGCAGGATATCCACTACATGTTAATTATGTTAAAATATTGGCAAATCGAATATATGTATACATATTTCCAAACTTGTCATTGTTGTGCAAGAAAAACCTTGTCTACACAAATGATATATCAGATAAAGGAAACACAATGTAAGCAAACATCAATCAAGGAGTATGAGAATGTTATGTTGTGGTCCACATTTCACATCCCTCTCTCTGGGTGTATATGGCTTTCTTCAGTGAACAATTGGAGGTGGTTTGAAACATTTCATTGTTGAAGAGAGCCATGTCCATCAGAATTGATCGTCATATAGTACTGTTGTTGCCGTGTATAATGATCTCCTGGTTCTGCTCATTTCACTCAGCATCAGTTCATGTAAGTCTCTCCAGGCCTCTCTGAAATCATCTTGCTGGTCATTTCTTACAGAACAATAATATTCCATAATATTCATATACCATAATTTATTCAGCCATTCTCCAATTGAAGGGCATCTATTCAATTTCCAGTTTCTAGCCACTACAAAAAGGGCTGCCACAAACATTCTTGCACATGTGGGGCCTTTTCCTTCTTTTATGATTTCTTTGGGATATAAGCCCAGTAGAAACGCTGCTGGGTCAAAGGGTATGCACAGTTTGATAACTTTTTGAGTGTAGCTCCAAATTGTTCTCCAGAATGGCTGTATCCGTTCACAGCTCCACCAACAATGCATCAGTGTCCCAGCCCTCCCACATCCCCTCCAACATTCATCATTAACTTTTCCTGTCATTTTAGCCAATCTGACAGGTGTGAAGTGGTATCTCAGGGTTGTCTTGATTTGCATTTCTCTGATCAATAGTGATTTGGAGCACCTTTTCATATGACTATAAATAGTTTTAATTTCATCCTCTGAAAATTGTCTGTTCATATCCTTTGACCATTTATTGATTGGAGAATGGCTTGAATAAAATACACATTTCTTAATGAATCATGTTGGGAGAAAAAAAATCAGAGCAAAAGGGAAAAACCACAAGAGACGGAAAGAAAACAGAAAAAAGAAGTAAACATAGCATGTGTTGATTTATATTCAATCGTCATAATTCTCTTTCTAGAAGTAGATGACATGATGAAGGGAACTCTCAGCTGAATTACTTTTAATGATCCAGTTGGATTTTGTAACTCAAAGAGTTACTTCTTTGTAACTCAGAGAGATGCTGACAACAGGTTAAATGGTTTTCCATTATATACTTGTTAGCTCACTTTTTTGGGCTTCAATTTTCTCACCTATAAAATGAAAGATCTGGATTAGATAACCTGTAAATTCCCTCTTAACTTTGATATTCTGGGTAAGCACATGACTGATGAAAAATGCAGATAACAAATACAGCAGAAATCTAAAGAAGATAAGTGCTCCTATTGGGCAAGGAAAAACTGTGAGGGCTGCACAGAGGAGAGGGGCTTTAAGCTGAATTTGCCACTTTAGAATTTTTCTTCTCCCAGAGTAATCACATCATAGAGCCAGTGTAAGAAGTTAGGGATTTCCCACAAGATGAAATTTCACTGATGAATAGCCCTGCTTCCTTATTAGCTTTTCCCCAAGAGCCATAGATTAAGAAATTCATAGAATGTCAGAGCTAGAAGAGACTCATAATATGGAACCTCAGAGCTGAAAAGAGTTTTAGAGAGATACTTGATAGCACATGGTACAGCAAAGGAAACAAAGATCTATAGAAGGACAATGATTTGCTCAGATCCATACAGAGTTAACCTCCATGACTGATAGGAGCCGATATCAAAAAACTACTCAGTTACACATTAGACCTAGCTAAATGCTTTCTCATCTCATTGATGCCCCAGGAATTTGTTATTCCTTACAAAATTTCCATATAAAGATGGAAATCATCTTTACCAATCAGAAAGCACACCAACTCAATTCTGACTCTTTTGATCTTTCTTCATACTTAGAAGCACTTTCTCTAGATATAGAATTTAGTCATCTCAATTGGTCTCTAATGAAAAATTGGTCCATTTTAAAAAGCCACATTGCCTTTTATTCCTTCCATGCTTCCTCATAGCCTATGCTCAAGAAGTATGAGAGCAAAGCAAGGGAACAGCTTCCTTCTTGCAAAGTACTAACAGAGTTTCTGCCCTCCCTGCTGGTCTTCCAGGATCATCACTTTGCCATCACTATTTGCCCATTCCTCAGATCATCCCTTATTAAATGACTGAATTTATTAAACTTAATGAATTCATACCTCCGTCCTAATGGATGATAACATGGTAATGTGTCATCCCTTTGAGGTATCATAATTGCATTTTAATGTAGTCTCCATAGCTTAAATCTGGAGAATCATATATGTAGAGCTAGAAAGGACTTTGGGGACAGTGGCTCAGTGGAGAGGGTGCTGGTCCTGGAGTCAGGAACATGAGTTCAAATTTAGAGTTAGCCGTGTGATGCTGGGCAATATCCTCTATTTGCCTTAATTCACTGGAGAAGGAAATGGCAAACTATTCCAGATCCTTTGCTAAGAAAATCCCATGGACAGTGTGGTCCATAAGGTCACGAGAATTGGATTTGACTGAATGACTAAACAGTAATTAAAAGGACTTCAGAAGCCATCTAGTCACCCTCAATTTACAGTTCAAAACGAATACAGTTGAAAATGGTTACATCAATGTGATCCAGGTCAGACAAGTACAAGTGTCAAAGGCTGGATTTAAATCCAAGCACTCCTTGCTCTTTCTACTATACCAGTAGACATTTGGGGCAGGAGCCCTTTGAATCATATTATATACAATATTTAGATTCCTTCTCTATGTAGTTGAAAGCTGGCTGTGGAGATTTTTATTCACTTTCAGACTGAACAATCACATGTTCCAATCGACTCACATATGCGACATGGCAATTTCATAACTACTAACCTCCCCTGCTTTTTGTTCTTCTAGTTTCAAAGGAAGGATCATTTTTACTACAGAAGGAGCTGATGAAGATCAATTTGCCAATTCATTTGGAGATAGGGAACTATGAATTTATCAGGTAAAGCCAATCTCAATCCTTGGAATCTTGGATCCATAGAATTGTTGATCCACAGAATTCTATAATCTTAGAATCATAGAATTCTAGTGTAAAACCCCTCTAGGAATACTCTTTACAACTGCACTTGAATTCATGTTGTGCCTCCAAAAGGCAGTTGCTACTTCAGGTTCTAAGGGTAACCCCGAGGGATTGTGCTCCTAACATTAGAGTGCATGAGGTCCAAAATGGCTTTCAGTCAGTATACTCATTTATCTCTTAACAAAAACATTTGTCAAATGGCCTACCAAGAACAGTGGCTACAAAACACTCTCCACATAAATGTGGGATGTACTCTCCTATGGATTCAAATTCATGCTAAAATGGTAATGACATACACATGTGGTATACATGTGCATTAAATATACTATAAGCCTTAGAAATTCTTTTTCTTTTTATAGAATCCTCACTCTGGGTTCCCAGGAACTACTCATCTCATAGCTTGACTCCCTTTTTTAAAAAATGAATTTTATTTCATTATCAATTCTGAATTTTCTTTCTCTCCCCTCTCTCCCTTCTCTACCTATTGCAAAAATCAAGCAAAACAAAACCTATTACAAATATGTATAATAAAAAATATATATTCCCACATTAACCATTTAAAAAAGATTTTTAAAAAATAAGAAGCTTTAATCTGCATTCCGAGTCCATCAATTCACTCTATGGAAATGGATAGCATTTTTTGTTATGAGCCTTTCGAATTTGTAGTTGGTTATTGTGTTGAACAGAGTACCCAAGTCTTTCAAAATTATCTTTGCAATATTGTTATTGTATAAATTGTTTTGCTCATTTTACTTTGTATCAATTCATCAAATCTTCCCCAATTTTCAGTTTATCTGTAACCATCCCCTTTGTCATTCCTTATAGCTCAATAATATTCTTTTATTCTAGAATACCTAGCATTCTACTTATTATTTTAGTATTCTTATTTGCTACAATTTATTTATCCATTCTCCTGTTAATGCATATCTCTTCAAATTCTTTGCCATCATTAAAAAAACTGTCTAGTCTGACTCTTAATTGTCAGAGACAGACAACTTCTTGAAGCTACTTTCTCCCTCAGGTGGCTGTCCATGGTATCCGTGTCTTTCTGGAGTACATCTCTGAAGTCATAGGTTTCTGTGTATCCATTCACTCTGCTAACTCTGTGCCACTTTTCCTTCAAAGCTACAATATGGTTAATGTTGGTTATGGGAAGGAATAAATTCTCTTTGCTTACGTTCAGGGGTTTCCCTCATAGGGACCACCCAAGTTGCAATGCCTCTAACTCTCAGACTCAAAACTGTTGAAATTCATTTGGGGTTTAACTTTTTAAAATCCCCAGAGATGTAATTAATTTGCTTTTTTAAAGGAAGCTACTGTGTTAGCCTCTTAACCCAGAGAAGAGTTTATATTTTATTAAGAAATCAGGACACAAATGCATATTTTACAATTAAATATTCCCTTTATACTTTATAGTTAAATTCTCTGTCTTTTTGTGACTACATTAGCTGAGGCTTTCTTTAGAGCCATAGAATCTTAGATTCCTAGAGTCATAGAATATTAATGGAGCATCTGGGAGTGCCCTCTTCACTTATAATCCTTTCTTCATAAATTACCCCAAATTCAAGACACTTTTTAGGTCTAAATCTACTCAAAATCTTAAGTCATAAACCCAAAAACATCTTTGCTTTTACATCAGACAGGGGACACAATTAGTTCAAAGCAATCTAATGAAATATATGATATTTAAATGGCAAGATAAATGGCAAGAGAGCATTTCTCCCTAATCCCAGAGCATGGTTACCCATAGATATACACATTTTCAGTGGGAGGAGTGAATCTGCCTAGAAAGAGATGTGGAGAAGCCCCCCCACAGGGAGCCTGTGTGGCTAGGTTACATGTGTAGAGGGACCACATGCCACGGGTGTGGTACGGCAGCTCATAGCTCTGATGCTGCAGACTGGCTGCTGATGTCTTCTGAGGTTGTCATTTTGCTACTTTTGATTGATGTGTCACATAGTATCTGCCAAGTGTCATTCCCTGCTGCTCTCATGCAGTCACTATTGAGTGATGCTCTTTGTTGCCACTGGGCTTGAGGTTACAGAATCTCTCTCTACTGCCACCTTCTGGCTTCAGCTGGAATGATTAACTGACCTCTTTCTTTTAACTTTGTGGCTGCTGTTCAATTGTTTCTGAGTCTATATGACCTCATTTGAAGGTGGTTTTTTAATTTTTTAATTAAAGCTTTTTATTTGCAAAACATATGCATGGGTAATTTTTCAACATTGACCCTTGCAAAACTTTCTGTTCCAAATTTTTCCCTCCTTTCCCCTATCCCCTCCCCTAGATGGCAGGTAGTCTAACATGTTAATTATGTTAAAATATATGATAAATCCAACATATGTATACATATATAAGAAAAATTGAATCTAGAAAGAAAAAAAAACCTGAGAAGGAAAACAAAATGCAAGCAAACATCCACAGAAAGAATGAAAATGCTATGTTGTAGTCCACACTCAGATCCTATAGGCCTGTCTCTGGGTGTATATGACTTTCTTCATCACTGAACAATTGGAACTGGTTTGAATCATCTCATTGTTGAAGAGAGCCATGTCAATCAGAATTAATCATCATATAGTCTTGTTGTTGCTGTGTATAATGATCTGGTTCTGCTCGTTTCACTCAGCATCAGTTCATGCAAGTCTCTCCAGGCCTCTCTGAAATCGTCCTGCTGGTCATTTCTTACAGAACAATAATATTCCATAACATTCATATACCATAATTTATTCAGCCACTCTCCAATTGATGGGCATCTATTCAGTTTCCAGTTTCTAGCCACTACAAAAAGGGCTGCCACAAACATTCTTGCACATGTGGGGCCTTTTCCTTCTTTTATGATTTCTTTGGGATATAAGCCCAGTAGAAACGCTGCTGGGTGAAAGGGTATGCACAGTTTGATAACTTTTTGAGCATAGTTCTAAATTGCTCTCCAGAATGGTTGGATCCGTTCACAGTTTTACCAACAATGTATCAGTGTCCCAGTTTCCCTACATCCCCTCCAACACTCATCATTATCTTTTCCTGTCATCTTAGCCAATATTATATGTAGGTAGTGGTATCTCAGAATTGTTTTAATTTTCATTTCTCTAATCAATAGTGATTTGGAGCACCTTTTCATATGACTACAAATAGTTTCAATTTCTTCATCTGAAAATTGTCTGTTCATATCCTTTGACCATTAATCAATTGGAGAATAGCTTGAACTTTTATAAATATGAAAATCTCTATATATTTTAGAAATGAGGCCTTTATCAGAATCTTTGAATGTAAAAATGTTTTCCCAATTTATTGCTTCCCTTCTAATCTTGTCTGCATTAGTTTTGTTTGTACAAAAACTTTTTTAACTTAATATAATCAAAATTATCTATTTTGTGATCAATAATAATCTCTAATTCTTCTTTGGTCACAAATTCCTCCCTTTTCCACAGATCTGAGAGGTAAACTATCTTATGTTCTTCTAATTTGTTTATAATATCATTCTTTATGTCTAGATCATGAACCCATTTTGACCTTATGTTGGTGTACAGTGTTAGATGTGGGTTAATGCCTAGTTTCTGCCAACCAATTTTTTCCCAGCAGTTTTTGTCAAATAGTGAGTTCTTATCCCAAAAGCTGGGGTCTTTGGGTTTGTCACACACTAAACTACTATAGTCAGTGACTATTTTGTCCTGTGAATCTAGCCTGTTCCACTGATCAACTACTCTATTTCTTAGCCAGTACCAAATGGTTTTGATGACCACTGCTTTATATTATAGTTTTAGATCTGGTACAGCTAGGCCACCTTCATTTGCTTTTTTTCATTAATTCCCTTGAAATTCTTGACTTTTTGTTCTTCCAGATGAATTTTGTTGTTATTTTTTTGTCAGTAAAATAGTTTCTTGGGAGTTTAATTGATATAGCACTAAATAAATAGATTAGTTTAGGTAGTATTGTCATCTTTATTATATTTGCTCAACCTATCCAGGAGCACTTGATATTTTTTCAATGAAGGTTTTTTTGGGGGAGCAGAGATACTTCTCCAGTTCATTTAATAGACAAGAAACTGAGGCAACAAGTAACTTGCTCAGGGTCACACATCTAGTAAGTGGCTGAGGCCAGATTTGACTCAGGAAGATGAGTATTCCAGCATTCTCTCTATCTGCCAAATACTGAGATGGAATGCAAGAGATAGAAAAAGGAATAGGGGAGATTATTTGGAGAAAAGGTGAGAGTGGCAAGCTATAGAGAACAAGTTATTGTAAAGACTGGAGATATTGCCATTACATTGAACTGCCTCCCAACTGTGAGAGCAAATAGTGCTGAATGAATATGATACTGTGTTAGAGAGTCAAACATTGAAAGCAAAAATACTACCATTATACACCAGTTGTAGTGGTTAGGCAGATGAAGAATGTCAGAATCCACTTCCACAATGTTATAATGAAAAAATATTCACACAAATGTGAATAATTTCACAATGAAGTGAAATTGTTCAGGAAGATGACATTAGAGAAGTGGCATGTTAAAATGGAAAGAACACTGAATTGGGAATCAAAAGACTTGGGTGTGAGATCTTGTTCTCTTGCTTCTGTTCTGTGTTGTCCCTTTGGGCCTTAGCAACCCATCTGTACAATGAGAAGCTTTAGTTAGATGAGAGAGATCAGATATATGCCTTTTGAATAAGAGTAAATGCAATTGAGAAATACTTAACAAAATAAATAAAAATACAGCAGAACATAGATAATGTTAAACTGTGGTTTTTAAAGTCAATATATCCACATGGATCCTCAGCATCGAACTGGCTAGAAGACCTCTACTTGCCCTTCTAGCTTAAATTAATCCTATACTTGTAGGACGATCAAGCCACTTATTCCAAATGTATGGATTATTTCTGCCCAACCTGTGCTAGAGCCTTCTGAACTCATATTGGTTTGATCAGGCACAGTTGGACACACTGAACCTCTACTCTACAAAATGGCAGTAATGCCATTTTGATTCTCTTCTAGAATGAAAGACAGCAACCAACCCACCAGTAAAAACATTAGAGATTTTGAGATGATCCAGTCCAAAGCTTCTTAAATTGGGTTGAAACCCTACGTGGAGTTGCATAATTGAATGTGGGGGCCATGAAATTATGATTTATTGTCAGTAAATGTATACCTATTTTATTTACCTATGTACCTGGTATCACCTAAAATTTTTCAGGTGAAAAGGGGTTGTGAATGGAAAAAGTTTAAGAAAACCTAGTCTAGTCCACTCCTTTCACTCTCTGAAGCCCAGAGAACTGAAAGATTTTGGTTGAAGTGACACAAAAAGTGAGGGCAGAGCTAGAATCCAAGCCCAAGTCCTCTGCCTCTAGAACCAGTGTCTTCCTACTGTTCTATGCAGCATCCCTTTTGCCTAATGCAGTGTCAAGTCAACAAGTATTTGTGAAGTGCTTACTATGTATCAGACACTGTGCTAAGATCTTGTGCTAAGATCACTTTCCTGAGTCCTTCTATAGAGCCCTTTAAGGGCTCAAAAAGCCTCTTCTCCTTTGCTTTCTCTTGCAGAATGGCGATCAGTAAGTTCCTGTTGCCCCGCTCCCATTTTTTTGTGATACCTGAAGGCCCTAAGTTGTCCCTCACCAATGTCTTGATCAACATCAATGGAAAGTGGAGTGATGATAAGAACAAGTAAGTTATTTCTTTGGGATCATTTGAGAGTCTCCCTTGATGGTAGTTGTAATTCTCTGACCCTGTTTCTGAAGGGTTTCAAATTCTATTCTTTCCTTTGTTTCAGTAATAAAACTTGTATTAATAAATTTTCAAAATTAATTTTCCATCTATTCTTGCATGTGACTTTCACAATAACCCTATAAAGTAGGCAATCCCACAAACATTTATGAAGGTTCTGTCAAATGCAGAGTTCTGTATGGGATGTTAAGAATATGAAGGGGGAAGAACAATGATGGTTCATAAGAGGAGGATATAGTCTACAAGCAAATAGGTATAACAAAGGGCATGGGGGTATAGAGGCAAAGAGAAGGGCTCTAAAAAACTTGAGAAGATGGAGAAGAGATGGGAATAAGGAGTTGATGAGAGAAATGATTTGTCTGATGAGGTGGCTCATGATTAAAGCTGGATAGGAACAGGGGGATTTCAATACACCCAAAAGAAGGGAGTAAATTCCAAGCATAATTTGATCTTTGTACTCTTAGTATACTGAACATAGCAACCAGGACTATAGGCATTTATTAAGCTGTTGTTGTTGTTTGTCCTTCATTTTCAAAATTGACCATGATATCAGGAAAGAGCTGCCATGACATACAAATGGATTAGATTTAAGTGAGGGAGAGCTGAGCAAAGTCACCAGCCTCAGAATTATCTGGGCCCACTGGCAAGATACAGATCAGGATGACTGGAGATGGTGCTGGATGCAAAGGTCTTTATCAGGTTTCATTTTGACTGAGGCAATGCCCATTGACTTGTCCTAAATACTAAGGATCACAGTAAGTATTCTCTTCTGTCCCTCTCCATCCATCTTCCCATAAAAAAAAAAAACAAAGCAAATAGCTTTCTCTCATGATCTCAAGGATTGCATAGTCTAAAGGGGAGATTACATGCAAATAACTATTACAAAGAAACTATCTATAGAAGAAACTAGAGATAAGCAATAAATGGAAGATACTAGCATAAGGAAAATTGGGAAAGGTTTCTTGTAAAGTTTGGACTTGAAAGAAGTCAGGGAAGCAAGCAGGCAGAGATGAGAGGAGAAAAAATTCCAGACCTGGAGACAGCCAGTAAAAATGAAGGAAGTTGAGTGATGGAGTATCTTGTGGGAAGAACTGGAAGGTTGCCAATGTTACTGAATCTCAGAATACTTAGAACAAAGTATGATAGAGAGCGTAAGATCTAAGAAGACTAGAAAGGGAGGAGGGGGTCATCCAGGATTTGTTCAGGTTCATTCAATAAATATCATCATTGGAACTCTTATAACTTTGTTAAGGACCATCTTAATTTTGCTGTTACTGGCTTAAATTTTACTGAATTATGACTGGGGAGAGAAGCTCAGGAATTTGATACATAAGTTCAAAATTACTAGTGAATGCAACCTTCTCCAAGGAGTGTGGGGATTACAGCCATTCCAAAGAGTAGGGCAGAGATCAGGATCATTTTATTATATAACTTTGAGAAAACCACTTTGCTTTATTGAAGGATAAAGTGCTTTGAAAAAAGTCCTGGAGTCATAGTCAGAACTGAATTCAAGGCCTTGTCTGTTTAATGATGACCAAGTTTCAGCCTCCAGGTTTCAGGTTCCTCAAAAATAAAATGAATGGGTGAACTAAAAGACCTCTATGATCTCTTTTTGTTTTAAATGTATCAACCCATGAACCTAAGCCACAGACACAAATGAAATAAGGGAAAAAGAAAGTCTGATTGTATTGTAAACTTAGGATATTTTTTTTCACCAGTAAAGAACATATTCCTTTTGACCTAAAGCTGGATGGTATCATCATCACAGTCACTTTTCATCTGGGAAAAGACAATGAAGGCCATATTACTATTTCTGTAGTGAACTGTAACATCCACATCGAAAATGTTAATATATTCAGCTCAACCAACCCAAGGTATGTTAATATGCTTCTTTTTGGCTCATTTTCATGAACATTTTCCTAGGACCCGTCTCCTATGTTAGTAGCTTTGAGATTGTCTTTGACTCTGCTCTTCCCTTTTCCTCTTTTATATTCTTCACTTATCTACTATGTTAATTATATTTCTCTAAAATGCATCATATACAACCTTTCCTCTTTTCCCATAGCCAACATCCTCATTCAAAATCCTCATTTGATTGTTGTAATTTCTTCTCAACAAATCTTTCTGTTTTAACTCTCTTCCCCTTGAATTCATTCTTCATACTGCTGCCAGATTAATCTTTTTTCTGGTCACATAGCCCTTCTGCTAAGAAATCTTCAGTGGCTCCCTATTGCCTTCAAGCCCTTTTGTCTAACATTAAAAGACCTCCAAGATCTGGCACCTTCCCCCATCTTTGCAGATTTATTTCATATCATTACACTTTTCCCCACCCCATAAGCTTTGCAAACTAACTCAAAAAAGTTTACTCTCAAACTCTCCTATGCCCCCAACAAAAATCTACTACTCTCTCAAGTCTCTATACCTTTTTTTCACTTTTTCTCACTTGTCTATGTCACTTCCTCACAAGGAGGAAAGCCTTGAATACCCTCTGATTCCTGTCTATTCAAGTACAATTCACATGCCACATTTTTCATGGGGCCTTTCTTGACACAGGCCTCTCTTTCTATTCCTCAGTCAATAATGACTTTATCTTTTAGACTTGTGTAACACATCATTTGGACTCTGATGAATTAATCATGTCATATATTAATTTGTCTTTGTGTATTATCTTTCCCTTATACTTTAGACCAAGAATTTTTAACCTTTTTATGTGTCATACACTCCATTGACAATCTGGTAAAGCCTATGAACATCTTCTTAGAATATTTTTAAATGTTTAAAATTAAATACAGAAGTTTGTAAAGGAAACCAATTATATTGAAATTCAGCTATCAAAACATGTTCCCATCCAAGTTCATAGATTTGTTGAATATCTATCTATGCACTCCCCAAGAGAAGGGTAAGCAATTTGCCCTAACTTGGTTCAAATTTCATGCCTTATAGTTACTACTTTTGTGACTCTGAGCAAATCACATCACCTCTAAGTCTCATTTTCTTCATCTGTGAAATGGGAGAGTAGAATTTGGACTAGATGGTCTCTAAGGTCTCTTCTATTCTTAGATTATGATGCTATGATCCCATGAACCTTTCTGGGCCCCAGTCTCCTCATATTTAAATGCTATTTCTTTATAAGCTGTAAGAAGCTAAGGACAAAACTTCTCTAATCAGAGGTTCCAGACTTGAGATATAATGGCATCAAATACTCAGCAAAGTTTCCCAATATGCCCTAGAGCAGATTAAACTGTAATTGCAGCTAATCTTAACTTGTGGTTTTTCAAAGTCAATATGTATCTAAAGGGTTCTGGTGTGCACCACTGCAGTCCAAATAATTATCTTCCATGAATGTAGTATTTAGCATCCTCTGCATGCAATAAAAGCAATTCTCTTTGTTTATTCCAAACTGCTTCTGCTACTCGAAATTTCTCTAGCACTTATGGTCTATCATAAATATAAGTACCTTATCATAGATTGTCTGGATTGATATTTGTCTCTTCCTGTATGAATTGGGATTATGAGCCCAAGGAACTATGGTGTATATATATTTCTATTTCCTAATATGGAGTAGCTAGATGGCAAAGTGGATAATGTCATGCCTGGCATTAGAAAAAGTCATCTTCCTAGTTCAAATCTGGCCACAGACACTTAAAATCTGAGTAACTCTGCATGAGTTACTGTTTGCCTTATCTTTATTCATCTATAAAATGAGCCAAAGAAGGAAATGCCAAATCACTCCTATATTTTTCTTAAGAAAACCCCAAGTAGGATCACAAAGAGTTGGATATGACTGAAAAATGACTGACCAACAAGAAATTTCTTAGTATATCATTCTTGAATGAATAAATGATGTAGGTGTCAGTCAGACCACCAGCAGCATTCAATAGTTATCTGTGGAAGGTGAAAGCTCCAAATTGAGTGATCATGGGGCCATAGCTTTGAAATTGGAATAGACCTTAGGGAGTATCCAGTCCTATTTTGTAGAGCAGAAAGACCACTGGGTTTAGAGTAAGGAACTTTGGTTTAAATCCTAGAAGAGTCAACCTCTCTGGGCCTGTTTCCTCATTTATAAAATGAAAAAGTTGGACCGGATGGATATTCTCTAAGATCTCTTCTAGTCCTGAAATTCTGATCCTATGATCTTTGGATGTCATTAAGTTCAAATCCTTCTTTTTAAGTATGAAAGGAACCAAGGATCCCACAGGCATCAAGTAGCAGAACTGAGGCTTGAATCTAGGGCCTCTCATTACAAACCCACTCTCTGGTCTTTCCATCACACACTATCTCCCCAGACATAAGAGGAGACAACATAGACTCAAGCCTCATTTACAACCAATAGGGAGACAGAATATGCAATTGTGAGAAAGCAAAATTGGGGCCAACCAATGTAGCCCTGAGGAGCTAGTACACAAGGGTCTCCAGACATCGAATGAGAGGATCTGAATCAGTCAGTGGAAAGTCAGAGATGAAATTTAATCTGGGCTTCAAATCAAGAAAGCAGAGAGGTAATTCCTGACTTGGAGTCAGGAAGAACTGAGTTTTGAATTCTGCCTCAGACACTTAATAACCGTGTGAACGTGGGTGAATCATATAGTCTCTTTCAGATCAGTTTCTTCATTTGTAAAAATGAAGATAACAAATAGCACTTACCGCCTAATGTTTTTCAGGGGATAATAATAATAATAGTGATAATTTACATAGTACCTATTATGTAGGTGCACTGTGCTAAATGCTTTACAAATTTTAAACCTTTATATAAATGTTAGTTATTATGAAGGAAGAGAAAGTGGAAGAGAAGGAGGAAGAGGAGGAAGAGGAAAAGGAGGCAGAGGAGGAAGAAAAAGAGGAGAAAAGGAGGAGGAAGAAGAGAAAAGAAAGAGGAGGAGGAGGGTAAGAATTGAGGGGTGGCTAGGAAGGAAGAAAAGCCTTTCAGAAAAGCTAGGACAAGAGGAGAGTAGCAGCATGTATTATGCTTGATAACCATTTATTGGGTGACTAGACCATGGATGTGAACAAATTGTGCATTATTCTATAGTGGATGTTGGTATGGTTCAAGTTGAAAATGTGTCCTCTCAAACATTTTAAGAATACTGCTTCTTTTGAGCTTCTCAACATTCCTACTGCCATAGAGTAAGCACTGCAGGTCTAATTGTCCTTATTCTGCAGAGAATGTCGAAGGAAACAGACTCAGAAAGGTTAAGTAATTTGTTCCAGGTAACACAGCGAGTTGGGCAGCTAGATGGTGCAGGACTGCCTGTAAGTCTGAGCCTAGAGTCAGGAAGACTCTTTTTCCTGAATTTAATTCTAGCCTCAGATACTTATTATCTGGGTGACCCTGGGCAAGTCAATTAACTCTATTTGTCTCAGTTTTCCTATCTGTATAATGAGGAGGATAAAGTGGCAAACCACTCCAGCATCTTTACCAAGAATGGATAGTGGAGTCACAAAGGGTCAGATGTGGCAGAAAATGATTGAACTATAACACATAGCTAATAGATCGAGGACTTCGGTCTAACACTTCCTCTATTAGACCATACTTCCTCTAGAGAGCACTAGATGAAGGCTGAATGGCCACTTGTCTGAGATGCCATAGGATAGATTTCTACTTAAGGAGGGATGAAACAAAATAACCTTCAAGGACCTGTCTAACTTTGAGATTCTATTCTTTCTCCTAGTTTGCTGAGAGATCTATATAAGCAAAATTTCCAGACAATATTACAGAATGACATCAATAAAAAGGTATGGCCTAAGACTTTCTCTATCTCTTGGATCCTTTTCTATAGCCCTCCTTTAACTTTCATACCCAACTGGCCCTTCCCTTTGCCTATTATTCTCTATTGACTTCATTTCCAGAGGGTTTCAGAGCCTGGGAGGTTGAGCCAGGGAATTCAGAAGAGTTCACATTACAAGAGTTAACAGACTATGGTTTATATAAAAATTGGCCAGGAGGACCTTCTGGATGAGTGGGTAACATATTCCACCATAGCATTTTGCTTTTACTTAGTGAAGAAAAACCAGAGGATTTGACAGAGACAGAGGCATAGAGAAACAGAGATAGAGACAGAGATAGAGAGAGCTCTGTTATCCAATTGACCAGTTGTCTTCCATTTTCAAAGAGGACCATGACATCAGGAAGGTGGTGCCATGATATGCAAGTGAATTGGATTTAAGTGAAGGAGGACTGGGCAAAGCCAAAAGCTTCACTTTCCCCCTCAAGAATCATCTGGGTTCAGTGGCAAGATATAATAAATTCCCTCTCTACAAAATGAGATTCTTAAGGTCTCCAAGGTCCCTTTGTGTTTTGACATTTGATATTTGTAATTCTTTATGATAACACTACATTATTCATCTCCTTTATTGATCCTCTTGATAAATAAAAGGTGGGATCAAATCATCCTGAAGGTCCTTTCTGGCTCTAAAGTTCTCCCATCTATGACTTAATGGATTATTTTCTATTAATTCATGCCAGTCACTTTAAGGTCAAGGGCAAGACTCACATCCAAGATCCTTTCTGGATCAACCCCATCTTTGAAGGAATGTTCTTTTGCTCTTAATACTCTCAGCCCTGAAAAGACATAATATTTTCTCCTAGATTATCAGGGACTTGCTCATGTTTTGCTTTCTAAGCGGTTTCTGCTTGTTTCACATAAACCTCATCTCCCCAATTACATTTTAATTCCTCTGTGAAACTGTGACTTTTATATAATTAAAATCATAGAGTGACAAAGTTAGAAAGGGATTTTAGAACATAGAATGCTGGAGTTGAGAGGAACCTTAAAATATAAGAAACAGCAGCTATACATATCTCAAAACTGGAAGACCCCTGAGAAGATACAATGGCAGAACTAGAGGATCCTTGAGAAGCCATCTATTCCAGCAAGTACAATGGAAAGAGCACTGGACTGGGAGTCAGGGGATTTAGTTCTGGTTCTGTAGCTTACTACCTCTGTGATCTAACTTTCCTGGGAATCTATTTCCCATTCTCTAAAATGAGATTTGTTGGACTGAACAATCTCTTGAGGTCCCTTCTAGATCCAGGATTCATCTTATTTTAAAAGGAGGGAGCTGAAGTCTAGAGAGGTAATTATTGGGAGTTATGGACTTTCTATGCCCCATTAATATCTAGACCAGATACCTGGATATGATGTTCTTTCAAAGCTTGTGAAATAAAGGAATGAGTGAAAAGACAAAGGATCTGTGATAGAAGGCAGGGGTTAGGCAATCCCCAAGCCTGATAGCCAAGGAGTGACATGGTTACAGGTAAATGATTCCTAGTGGGGGGAAAACCCTAATAAAAAAACCAAAACAAAGAAAAAAAAATTTAAAAAAAAACCCTAAACAAAGAACAGTCATGAATCCAGAATGCTTGTGTTTTGGCGTCACCTAGTGGTATTTTATAGTCATTAATGTTGAGGGCAGGGAACCAAGAAAATCAGTAGACCAGTGGTTGGTCAAGCCTTTCTATCCCACTACTGAAGTTCACTTAGTCAACTACAAGATTTTTTATTTCCAGAAAGCAGATCATTGCAGAGAAACTAAGTGATGGTTTTTCTTCCCTAGATATAGATTATTATGTTCAGCTTTGGGCATCCTTACTTTTATAAACTGAGTGGTCTCATAGAAAAAACTCTGGATTTAGAAACAGAAGACCTCTGACCCTTCCAACTGTGTGACCTTCAGCATGTCACCCAACTTCTCTGTCTTGGTTTCCTCAATCTGTAAAATGAGAAAGTTGTATTGTATGACATCTGTTTAAATTCAATGATTTTATGTTTATTCAGAGGAGGGCAGCCAGGGCAGGGAGAACATTTGAGTCTTTGTCCTATGATAACTGTGTATATATACACTTAAATTTTATCTATATATGTATATATGCATATTTATTTTATGCCCACATGAATATACTTTTAAGTTTAATTTGAATTCTTAACATGTTCTCCATTACTTTCTTAAGTCTAGACTATCATTAAAATAATGACTAAAGCCCTGTTTTGTGGCCAGATTTGCTGAACACTTAAGAAGTTTTTCAATAGTATTTTATTTTTTCAAATACATGCAAAGATAGTCTTCAACATCCATTTTTGTAAGACATTGTGCTCCAGAATTTTCTCCCTCATTGCCTTACTTTCCCCTTCTCCAAAAACAGCAAGCAAACTGATACAAGTTAAATGTGTACAGTTCTTTTAAACATATTTTCCTATTTGTCATGTTGTGCAAGAAATCAGACCAAGAGAGCAAAAAAATACCCATGAAAAACAAACAAGCAAAAAATAAACAAAGGTGGAAGTACTATGTTTTGATCTATATCGCTGAACACTTAACAGTCTTTTCAAAATTGATTGGAACTAGTTCCAGTATAGCCCCGGAGAACTGGATACAGTAGGGAGTGAGGAGTGGGAGATGATACTGTCTTCAAGTATCTGAAGAACAATAAAGTAGAAGAGATAATAGGCTTGTTCTGCTTACTATAAAGGGCAGAACCAGGAAAGATGGGTAGAAGATGAAGATGAGCAGATTTTTTTATCCCAATATTAGGAAAAGTTTTCCCCAATTATCATTGTCCCAATTGAGATATGTTTTCATGGAAAAAAGTTGGTTTCCACTGTTGAAGGACTTTGAGCAAAAACTTGTATGACTATTTGTGAGGAATGATACAAGAGGATTACTTTTCAGGTCCAGGTGGTTTTAAGTGCCTTTTGAATAGTGAGATTCTGTGATTGTCTGACAGTAATAGGAACTGAGAACAGCAACTCTCCAATTTAGGTCAAAAGCCCTTTTCAACTCTTTATCCTATTTGAAACTCCAGTGAAAAAGGAATCCCAGGGATTATATGTTAGAAAAGGAGAGGATATAAATTAAAAGTCACCAGATTTAATCTTCATTTTTCTGATGGATTGGATTGGAGGTCCTTGATAATAATTACTTTTTCTATCTTTGGGAATGTAAGTGCTTGCCACTATTATAGACTTATAGCTATTGGTGTTGAAGGGGAACTTGCAGGTATCTAGTACAATTCATTTTAGAGATGAAGAAATAGAAGCTCAGGCAAATAAAGTGAATTTCCACAATTCCATAGGTAGGTTACTGAGCTGGTACTTAAATGCCTGTCTTCTGACTCCAAATTTATGCTTGTTCCACCAAGTCATAGCTGCCTCCCAGGAAGTTAGAAGGGTAAGGAGCCAGATCCTGTAGGGGACCAAGTGAAGAAAAGAAGTGTCCTAAACACCTATATTTTTGGACTTTCTTCAGATCTGTAGCATGATCCACAATGCCACAACCTCTTACATGGAACCCTACCTCCAGACCATGCCAGGTATGCAGTAGTTTCATCATGGTACCCCAAAAGCCAGAGACTAGGAGGGTGGGAAGAAGGTGGGAGGGTGATGACATATCCAGTTCATTCTCCCAATAGTTCTGCAACAGCCCATTTTGAAGCAGAGTTGGAATATAGTTAGTATCTAGTAAGTCATGAAGAATAAATTGGATATTTATATATCTAATATATATCCAAAATATAGCAAAGAAAGTCCCTGAACCTATGAAAGAGACTTAATTGTGTGTCCCTGGCCAAATCACTTAACCTCAATTATCTCATTGTAAAATGGGAATAATAATATTCAAAGTTCTCATCTTAGAAGATTGTTGTGAAATTAAATAATATTTATAAAGTTCTTTGGTAACTTTAAAGTACAATATAAAAATCAGCCATTATTGTTGTTGTTGATGATGTTGCTCATATTGATGTTGACAATAAACATTTTGCTCTCTGGTCCCAGAATTCTCCAACTTGTGTCAAGTATTTGAAATATCATTCTTCAAATATTTAAAGGGCTATTGTGTATAAGGGCTGTCATCTGGCCTCAAATAGCAGGAGTAGGATCAGTGATGGAGATTAAAGAATCTTAGGTCTGAGTTGGAAGGGACTACATTGTCTGCCCCTTATTTTGGGGGTGAAGAAAACTGAGACCCAGAAGGTTTTCATGGCTTGTTGAACACATAAGAGCAAAGATAGAATTTGAACCCAGGTTCTCTGACTCTGAATCCAGCACTCTCTACTGAGGATAAATATTAATTCTGCTTCAAAGAGAAGTTTACTAAAAATTAAATTCTAACTCAATTAGTCACTAAACATTTATTAAGCATCCTCTATGTTCTAGGCACTGAACTAAGTACAGGGAATTCAAAAGGAGGTTAAAGATGGTCCCTATCCTTAAGGAGATCACAATATAATATGAAAGACAATAAGCAAACACATATGTACAAATTAAGGTTAAATAGGAAATCCTTAACAGAGGAAAACCTTAAAAACTGGAATTGAGAAGTTAGGAAAGGCTTCCTGTAAAAAGTGGGATTTTAGGCTTTTAAAAAAAGAAAAACAAAAAACTTTCTCTTTAAAGATTAATGAAAGAAACACACTGTGCTTCACAAGTCTTATGCTTCATTTTGTAAAGCATTTTGCAGATGCACTCTTCAGTTACTTCTACACACCTGATTCATTGAAAAATTTCCTTTTGAATTCTTCAATGCAAACTTCAGTTGATTGGAGTAATGTAACAAAAAACCACTATGTTCTGGCACTAAGAAAGTAACCTTTCAATAAAACTATTGAATTGGAAAAAAAAAAGTGGTCCTGTCCTGATTAAGTTTGATATCACTTCTACTTTGGGTGGTGCTATTGCTGCAGGAGACCAGATTAGGTGCTTGTCTCATGGCAAAGCAGGTAGCATGCTCTCTGAACCCCATCAAGGGACATTAGTCCCTAGAACTAGGCCACGGCAAATTTCTCATTATATTCTATTCAGTTTAACAAATGTTTATTAGGCGCTTGGGATAAAATAAACCAATTAACAAGCATTGCTGAGCTTTTACTACATCAGGCACTGTGCTAGACTTTGGGGATACAAAGAAAGAAAGCTCGTTCTTGACCTCATGATGCTTACTTTCTAATAGGGGAGATAACAATTAAAAAAGAGAACACACAAGGTAAATTTGGATAGCTAGAAGGCAAGCTTAGAAAAGATGACAATAGGGACAGCTAGGTGGCACAGTGGATAGAGCACCAGCCCTGAAGTCAGTTCAAATCTGGTCTCAGACACTTAACACTTCCTAGATGTATGACCCTGGACAAGTTACTTAACCCCAATTGCCTCAGGGGAAAAAACTTCAGACTAGGAATGGGATTAAAGTTACTGGATTGCCATATATTCTCTGTGTTATTATAGACTAGTCGTCTGGGGCACCTTTTGGCTTCATCTAATAAACATCATCTCTGGGATCCTTCCCCAGAGGAGATTCTATCATTTCATGGTCCCAAATAAGTCTTTCCCAAAGGCTTCAGGTTCCATTGTGATCACTGCATTACTCATTTTATCAGGTGCATTTAAAGGCTGCTGCTTTTTAATGGTAAAGTGCTATTATGTAAATATGTGATTTTTTCCCCCTTCTACCTCCCTTCTCATAGTAAAAGTAGATGTGGATGAAATAGCTGGAATCGATTATTCTCCAATGAAACCTCCACAAATTTCAAATCATAACCTGGATATTCTTCTGAGGGTGAGTGACAGTAAAAGCAGGAAGGGTTTCCTGCTCAACAGATTCCAGATGGATGGTGAGCATCTGAGGGTCTCAAAATGGTTGCTCCTTCCTCTCAAAGTTCCCTTGGTTCAGAAACAGATTTTTTTTTCCCTAGGAAACTTTGGATTCAGATTCATGGACTCTGTAGCTCTGGAACAGTCCACTGAGCCTTTACTTGGGTCTCATCTGCTAATGTACAGAACCCCAAATATTTTCTGGGAATTTAAACCTCAGTCTTTGTTACTAGAGTGCTTTGGGATCTTCCCTTATAAGCCACAAAAGAGATGTTTTTTCCACTGACTTAAGTGATCAGGGGAGTCTTTTGCAAAAAAAAAAAAAAAAAAAAGAAAGAAAGAAAAAAAAGAAAATAAAAACGAGAGATTAAAGAGCTGGAATCTAATTTGATCTCTTTTGGGTGACCTTAAAAAGTCATAGTCTCTAAAATGCCTCAATTTTTATTTAGAACATAAAAATGACTGCCCAGGGAATGGAGCTACCCCCAAAATGTAATTTCTGGGATGTTAAACTCCATTTCTGATTGGTCTTCAAAAGCACTAGGGCTTAATACATAAATTTGAACTTTCACTTCCACTTCTCCATTCCTCCAGGTCAAGTAGTAAATAAAATTTATAAACAAAATTTAAGAGCAAGCATACAGGAGATTATTTTTTCCTTTTAGATGAAGCATATGGATAAGTCTCTTTGTAATATGAATAACTTGTCTCAAAAATCCAAGAATTTCTATTATAAATAAACTTACAATGTGATGGTATAAAGAGGAGAGCATTCTCCCAGTAGTCCCAGGACCTGGATCTGAATCATACCTCCACTTCTAACTAATTGTGTGATCTTAATCTCTGTGGGCCTCTACTTCCTCATGTGTAAAATGAAAAAGTTGGACTTGATATTATCTGAAAGGTTTCTTCTAACTCAAAATTCTGTAGTCTTATCACTGGATCATTCAATAAACATTTATAAAACTCCTACTAGGTGCTAGGCACTATATTATTAAGTCTTGGGAAAACAAGGAAAAGAGCAAAAACAGTTCCTTCCCTCAAAGAGTTTATATTCTAAGGGAGGAAAGAAAGTGAATAAATACACATTCAAGATAGGAAAATAACCTTAGAAAGATAGGCCCTTGTAGGAGTGGACCCTGGGGAAGGAGAGGTGTGTGTATGTGGGGAAGCAGTTTAAGGAAAGGAATAGGATTAACAAATACTCCTAGAGGAAATGAAGCTGGAATTTATCTAGATGATGTTGTGTGGTGAAAAAGCAATCATCTTGGAGCTCTAAGAAACTTGACACATATTTGGGCAGGGACAAAATTTCTTAATATCTCCCAGTCTCTCTGTACCTGAGGTATCCCCCTTACAGGCTGTGTGTGTGTGTGTGTGTGTGTGTGTGTGTGTGTGTACATACCTTAAAACACTATGTGTCAGATATTTTTCTAATTATAATTATTGTATCAAGAATCTTGGGTACTTTTTCTAGCATTGCAACCAATGAGTTGTATTACTTTGGACCAAGCACTTGGACAAGTCCACTCTCTAGACCTTGTGTGTTCTTAAGTTATAAAGCTATATAAATATATATTTGTTATATACTTACATAAATTAAATGACATAATGCACTAACAAAATATATGACAATAAATTTATATAATTATATTTCTAATATATTATGTAGTTCAAGCTATATAAAACGAAATATTAATCTCTCTTTTGCTTAATAACCATAACAAATAACTTAAAAAAAGAACTCATGCATAGTGTGCTAGTAAATGTTTTACAACTAGTTCTTTCCCAAAATGTGTTTATGAGAGACTTTTAGGTGATCTTTAGGTTAATTTGCATTATTAATATTTTCTCCATCACTTTCTTACATCTAAACAATGAACAAAACAATACATTAATTCTTGATTCATAACATTTATTGATTTCTGAGGTTTAAATGTATACACTGAAAAATTGAACCATCAGCTTGGGAAAGGGTAAGAATTGGCTTCAGCACATCTCTGAGCCCATGTTTCCTTGCCAAAGATATTTAAAAAAAATTTTGATAATAGCTTTTTATTTTCAAAATACACACAAAAATAGATTTCAACACTCACCCCTACAAAACCTTGTGTTCCAAATTTTTCTTTTTCCCTTCCTCTCATTCTTTTCCCCTGACAGCAAGTAATCCAATATATATTAAACATATGCAATTCTTCCAAGCATATATCCACATTTTTAATTTTTTAAATTTATTTTTAAAATTACATATAATGTGGCTATGATGTTTTGAAGAGATGTTTTAAAAAAAACAGGGCATAGTTTAAACAATGGAATTATTGGAATGAAGGTTTAAGATCAAAGGACTATGATTATTTTTCTATATTTTACTGTGTGACTCCAGACTGGTCTTCAAAGATTTTGCATGTTAGCACTTCTACCAGCAAATGTGAGTGTATCTTTTGCTGTGCACCTTTATTTTTAATTATTTTGGCCAATTTGATTGGTATAAGATAGTGATTGAAAGTTATTTCAATTATTTTTATTTAATAGTAGGTTGAACACTTATTTTCCCCATGATTAGTAATCGTATGTATTTTCTTTTTTTTGGGGGGGATTGATTGTTTTTAAGAGGTGATTACTTTCTGTGGGAAGTCATTGTCCTTGATTATATTCTCTTCTGCTTTTACTCCCAGGGCAACTTTTTCAGCTTAACTCAGCACAAGTCACATCCTTTTCACCCTCCAATTATGAATTTCCATGGCAGCCAACTACAAATGATCTTTTTTGCTGTCTCACATACTGTCTTTGACTCAGCCAAACATGTTTACCAAGATGCTGGAATCAAATCCCTCCATGTGACTAATTCCAAGGTAAAGCAGGGCAAGTAAAATTAATCACAGCATCCCTGAGCTAGACAGAAGCTCATAGCCATTTAGTGCAGCCTCTACCCAAACAAGAATCCCTTCTTCCACATCACTAATAAATGACACTATTGCTGACATTTTTACTGAAGGACAATCTCTAGCCCTGAAGTCATTACTTCTGTTTGATTTTTGGACAGCCCTTATTGTTAGGGAGTTTTTCCTTAATCGGACCCAAAACTTGTTTCTCCAAAACTTCTATTTGTTGGAGGGAGATGATTGGAATGAGTAAATCCAAGTTAAACCAAATCAGATTTCTATAAAATACCTTCTATGTGTGGGACACTTCTGGGGGTACAAAGAAAGGCAAAAGTCCCTGCTTTCAAGGAACTGACACTCTAATAATGAAGATAACTGGCAAACGACTGTGCAAAAGCATGGCATATGAAGGATAAATTAGAAATAAGCAACAGAGAGGAAGATGCTAGAATTAAGGATGATCAAGGAATGACTTCTCTTAGAAGATGGATTTTAGCCAAGATCTGAAAGAATCTAGGGAAGCTAGGAGAGAAAGGGAGAGAACTTAAGGCATTGGAAACAGCCAGTGAAAATGCCCAGAGTCAGGTAAAGGTATGTGTTGAGGTTATTCAGCATAGTGACAGTGATGAAGGCTTGAGCATGAGCAATCTGAAGGCAGTCAAGCTCGGAATCCTGTCATCTGAAGTTCTGGTGTCTCAGAGGCAGATGGTGTGTGTGGCTGGAATCATGGTCTTTGGGCAGTTCTTCATTTCTGGGAAGATGCTGCTGCTTGAAGGGCATGTGTGGCTGAGCCATCTCTACTACCCTAAACAGAATTTTTGGTTCTCCAACAAACCTAGATTGCAAGTCTCAGGATTCTTTGTTTTTTCTCTTACTATAGCTCCCAAAGGATTCCAATTACCCGTTGATAACCAGCTTCTATGGAACTCTAATCCCTGAGGTAAGTTGTTCATCTTTTTTGTAATAGTCTTTGAACCAGTCTGGGAAGGAGGGAGGGAAGGGATTGGCAGAACTGCTAAGACCAACTTGACATCAGGGAGGCAGGTGCTAAGTTTTCAGTGATTACAAAGGGGTAGCAGGAGACATAGGTATGAAATGATTCGCCTATCCCCCCAACCATCCATAACTGAGAAAGCAGTTCAAAGTACATGCTAGGCCAACAGAGCCATCTTTATCCATGAAGGGTGATTAACAGGGCCCACAGGTCATATTGACAGTCTCATATCACCTGTAATTTGAAGTGTTGTTAAAAAGCCATAGAGATGTCAGTGGAAACAATCCATGTGTCTTCTCATAGTTTCTTTTCATTCCTTATTTTACTGACTTTGGAGAAGGATGTCTAATATGTGCCAGGCACTGTTTAAGCACTTAAAAAAAACCCCAATATTATCTTATTTGATCTCGGAAACAATTCTAAGAACGAGGTGCTTAGAATTAAAATTAAATTAAATTAGGTGCTTAAAACTCTTAAGAGGTAGGTATTATTATTATTTTCACTTTACAAATGAAGAAACTGAGGCAGTCAGAGGTAAAATGATTTGTCCAAGGTTGCAGTTAGTGAGTGTTTGAGATAAAAATTTGAACTGGAGGCTTGCCAACTATAGGCCTAGAGCTTTTTCTACTGACCCACCAATTGCCTCTAGGCCATATACTATGTCTGGTAACATGCTCTGCCTGTAAAAATCCCTCCCTTTCTTTAAGACCCAGGCTTCTTCATGATAACAAAGTTAGAAGTGACCTCTCCCTATTTAAACCTTCTCTCTTGCTGCTCTCTGTGAATAAATGATGAATGAAAGAGCATTTCTTAAATTCTATTTGTAGGCAAAACACTGTGCTAAGCACAGAGAATATTAATACCACTAGAAAGGTAAGTCAGTCCCTTGCTCTCAAGGAGTTCATATTCTAATGGGAGACATAATATATGTAGACAGTTTTAGCTGCAGTATAGATAGAAAAGTCCTGTGGTCTTTATTCAGGTGTATGATAGACCCAACTTATCTTGTTCACAAGAGGCAATTATTAAATTTTCATTGTGAGCATTTATACTTTGGAAATGACAAATACTGCAAATCAAGGTTTGATTTATTATTTTGTTTATTATACAGAGTCAAGAAAGTGATGAAAAATATTAATAACACAAATTAAATGTAAAACTATGTCTTAATTGCATCTTTTTCTGGAGTGAGTTGTTAAACATTTACCACCTTACCATCATCTTTAGGGATCAGTAGTAAAGCAAAGAATGCTTGTTTTGTAATGTCATTTCCATTGACAAAAAAATCCAAAACATATTTGAGATATTTATCTGAAGCTGAGATATTTGATAGTGCTAGATACTTTGCTGAGAGCTATCTTTTCTAGTTCTTCAGAAGCTGTGACTCCTGAGATGCACCATGAGGGGCTGTAACAGCTACAGAAGACAGACCGTATCTCTAAAAGGGTTACTCTTCTGAAGGATGATAGGGTTCCATGGAAGTTGAAAGCAGAGTTGGTGATCTGACTATAGCAGGGAGCTGTTACTTCTGGGATTCTGGGATGTAGAGTCCTAGACTATTTGGGTTCCAAGAACTTGGCTGTTGGTTTGGTTAATTTCCCTGAACTGCTTTTTATTTTCTTCCCACTTTCACATATACATATATATATGCACATATATGTATATATATTATCATAAGGGATGCTCTCTGGAAAGCAGCATAAGGACATATTGAAAAATAAATGTTCTATAAACACAAGCTATCAATAAAAAATAGCATATTTTCTGCCTTCAAGGGGGAAACATTCTACTTAGAGAAACAGCATCTATACAGACAAGTAAATACAAACCTATTTGAAATAAATGCAAAGCAATTATGGAAGGGTATTAAGAAATGGGACAGTCAAAAGAAGCCTCTTAGAGGAGATAATCCTAGAACTGAGTCTTAAAGGGTACAAGATGAAGAGGGAGAACATTCCAGTCACACAGGAACAAACTGTAAAGGCCCAGAGATAGAACCCAGCATATAGGGAAAACAAATAAAGTCAGTTTATCATAAATCTTGAATAAATGAGAAGGAATAATGGGAAGTGATGCAGGAAATATAGTTCAGAGACATATTGTGAATAGTTTGAAATTAGTTTTGAATGATTAGAATTGAACAGAGTAGGGAAAGTGTTGGATAGGTACCCAACTGTAATTTCTTAGGATCCTACCAGCTAAGGGGATTTATGTAAAAAGCTACCCTATTTCTTCTGAGCATTTGTGAGAACCAAGGGTTTCATCTGCAACTTTTCTTTCTTTGTCTCTGCAGTTGTCCAAGAAGTTTCCCAACATGGAAATGAAAATAGATGTCGGCCTCCCCTCTCTACCAACTGTTATCTACAACTCTAGACAGAAAATGAGCCTCACATCTCTGCTTTCAGTCCATGTTTACGTGATTTCCCCCAACTCTTCTCAGATCCTTCTCTTTACATTGAGCCTGGTCAGTTTGCATTAGTCTGGGAGAGTTCTTGGGTGGTGGTGTAGCTCAACTGGATGGTTCTGGTCTGTCCCTATGTATAGCACCACAAAAGCAAACAAAAATCAATAATCCAGGAGATAGGATGTAGAGTCAGGGACTTTGATTCTAAATTTTAGCTCTAATACTAATTTATATTTTGGAAAATGCATTGGAGTGGAGGTGGAGTATCTGGCTTTAAATTCCACCCACCATGATCTTAGGCAAATCCATTTCCCCTCTCTGCCTTTGTTCCTCTATAAAATGAAGAGGTTGAAGTTGAAGACCTCTTAAGCTTATTTCTTGTTTTAGGTTATGCTCTTGACTTCCTTTATGAACTTGGACAATACACATCATTTCTCTCGGCCTATTTCTTCATCTGGATTTGAAGATGAAAAACCATAGATTTATATCAGGAACATGGACTTAGAGCAGAAGAAACCTTAAAGGTTCTCAAGTCCATCTTGCCCTTCTCTCCTCATTTTGCAGATGAGAAAAGTGATAATCGGTTAAATGACTCACCTAGGATCACACAATTAGTAAAATATATGAGATAGGATTTCAACCCAAGTTTCTCTAATTCTAAGTCTCTTGCCAGAACCACTATACCAGGCATTTCTTACTTGAGGTCTATGAATTCTTTTTAAATTTGAGTTATTTAAATATAATCAACTTCCTTTATAATCTATATATCTTACATATTTAAAAACATTATTCTGAAAACAGGTCCCTGAGATTCACTTGCCTGATAAAAGGGTCCAAGACACACAAAGAAGTTAAGAACTATTTTAAACCATATTGCCTCTTGTCAGAGGAGCAGAGTTCAAATCTTTGCTCTGCTGCTACTTATCAGTAAGGCTTCTAATCAAATCACCTGACCTCTCTGGGTCTCAGTTTACTTTTTACAAATGATAGTGTTTGGTTTAGATGACATAAGGGATCCTTTCCAATTCCTAATTCTTTAGCTAATGGTCAAAATAACTTGGTAAATATCATTTGATTCACTGGATTGATATGTGGGTCAAATTAGATAATGTATGTGAAAGCCCTTTTGACAGTGAACACACTGTTCCTAAGAAGAAGGTAATACCAGTACTGATGTGACCTTCTGGTCTTTTTTGGGATAGACATTGGGATGTATAAATGAGAATGTTTTTATGCCCCATCGATATTGTGCTTCATCATTTATAATGATATTTACAATCAACATCTTGTATTCTCCCAACAGCTGTGGAGAGAGAGATTGAGAAAAAGTGATTACTTTTATTTTATAGCTGAAGGAATTTCACCCCAAATAGTGATGTGACTTGGCCCCAATTACACTGTAAATAAGTGACAAGGACAATATCAGAGTGTAGGTTCTTTGGATCAATAAATCAAACAATAAATCAATAACCTATTATATGGCAAGAACTATGCCAAGCACTGTGGATACAAAAAGAGGCAGAAAACATTTCCAGTCTTCAAGGAATTTACAATCTAATGATTCCAATGCTCTTCTGGCAACTCCATAAAGGCGATTCCCTAGGTCGGAAGAGTTGAGGGGCTGGGGAATAAAAAGTTAGGAAGCAAAATCCAGAATTCTTACCTAAGGTAAGGAAGGAAGGAAGGAGAATAACTGTCTTTCTCCTTCAGGTTAGGAGGAATGAAGACCTATGATTTTATTAATATAGGAAGTACTGATTGAGCTAACTCTTTGTACCTGTGTAGATCTGTATCTGCTATGCATTTATAGTTTTGGAGAATTGTTTGGGGATACTGAGAGGTTAAATTAGTAGAACAGGATTACACAATTTATGCATGTACGAGGGCTAACCAACCTTGAACTCATTTCTCCTGATTCTGAGGCAAGCTGTCTCCTGAGTCCTATTTCCAAGATGACCTCTGGTATGTCCTAGAATAAACAATGCCACAAGAGAGGGGACAGAATCCACTCTTCAGAATCTTTGGTAATGAAATGGAAGGAATCAATCAATTAACAGTTTTAAAGCACCAAGTGCCTGACCTTGTGATGCTGAGGTTTAGTCCCTATCCTACAAAGAACTTCTGTTCTAAATAAGGAAAGGACTGGTACACCTCTAGTTGAGTTTGCTAATTAAACACCCCCTCCCCATACCCTTTTCTAGATTTCTATAGCACTAGAATGACTCAAAGGCAATTTAGGGGGGAAAGATCTATAATTGTTTAATCAGTTCTTTAATTGTTTCAATAAGATAATCTCTAGTGCTCCCTTTAAAAAAAGAGTATAATTAAGGACAACTAGGTGGTGCAGTGGATAGAGCATCAGTCCTGAAATCAAGAGGACCTGAGTTCAAATCTGGTCTCAGACACTTAATGTTTCCTAGTTGTGTGACCCTGGGCAAGTCACTTAACCCCTATTGCCTCAGGGAAAAAAGAGTATAATTTCTTAACTATTCTAAGAAAGTGCTTTTCATGGGTTCAAGAAAGTGACTTTTCAGTCTTTTATAAATCAAAAGTTTCCTAATAACAGGAATTAATATACCAGTATTGTTTGCCGTTTTCATTTTAGGATACAAGTGTTACCCTCCACATTAGTGTGAAGAATGGTACCATTTTGGGGCACTTGTCATTAGAAAGGTAAGATAATGCCAGAAGAGTTTTTTGAGTCTAGGCTCTTCCTTTTCCTTACTCTTTGAACTTGGGTTATTCATTGCCCTTTGAGGAGTCCCAGGTCTCTTATTTTAAAAAATATATATATATATATATATTTTAACATTCTTTTCTTTCAAAATTTTGAGTTCTCAATTCTCTCTCTCCTTTCCCCCCCACTGAGAAGATAAGCAAAATGATTTCATTATATATGTGAAGTCAAGCAAAACATTTCTATATTAACTATATTTCAAAAAGAAAGTAAGAAAAATAAAGAAAGTGAGAAAATGATATTTTTTTCTCAGGATTCTTCAGTTCTCTCTCTGGAGGTAGATAGTATTTATTTTTGTTATGAGTACTTTGGAATTGTCTTGAATCATTGTACTGAACAGAGTAGCCAAGTGTTTCACAGTTAATCATCATTACTATATTGCTATTACTGTGTACGATGATCACCTAGTTCTCACTTCACTTTGCATCAGTTCATATTGGTCTTTCCATGAATATTTTTTCTTTTTCTGAAGCCATTCTCCTTGTTATTTCTTTTAGTACAATAGTATGCTATTACAATCATAGGCCATTCCCTCTTAAGTATTGTTTCAAATTGTTTTTCAGAATGGTTGGACCAGTTCACAACTTCACCAACAAATAATCATTATACTTGATTTTCCCTCAACCCTTTTTAGCATTTGTCATTTTTCATAAGTGTGAGCTGATACCTCAGAATTGTTTTTTTAAATCAATTGTGATTTAGAGCATTTGTTTTCATATGAGTATAGATTGCTTTGATTTCTTCTTCTGAAAACTGACCATATCCTTTTACCATTTGCCAAATGGGAAATGGCTCTTATTTTTATAAATTTGACTCAGTTCCA
Organism: Myrmecobius fasciatus; assembly: GCA_023553655.1. Lineage (NCBI taxonomy): Eukaryota > Metazoa > Chordata > Mammalia > Dasyuromorphia > Myrmecobiidae > Myrmecobius > Myrmecobius fasciatus. The sequence goes on from JAJPUD010004282.1 coordinate 101,586, forward strand.
TACTCAGTATATATTGAATCCCTTCCCAGTAGAATGAAAATTATATGAAGGCAAGAACCAATTCTTTTTCATCTTTGTATCTCCAGGGTTTAGTGTTATATCTGGCACATAGTAATTGCTTACTATATTTTTGATGAATAGAACTAAATATGGTGAAGCCTACATTCAGAATCTATTACTACTCTTTTTCTCCCCAACATCATTTTGACAAGTATAATTTTAATTTTTTCTATGATTCATGAACTTAATATCCTTTGAGGTTTTTTTTTTTAGCATGGTAGAGGTTGGGGTAAATATAGCTATGAATCTGCTAACCCTAGAATATGTCACAGTAAGGTACCACTTTTTTGTAAGAATGAGTTATATTTTGAAAGACTGATATAACTGGAAGCTATTATTATTATTATTTCCTCAGGTATAAATGGTCCTTGAGGTAGGGAAGGTGGAAGGAATGGGATACTCTTGATGACTCACCTATGAATTTAAGAAAAATTCTGAGTTTCCAGGATAGAGCAAAGAACTGACTGGACAGCTAGCTATATTTTCCTCCTTATCAGGAAACCTAGCAAATGATGGAGTTGGAGACTTGATATTGAAAATGAGCTTGAATCTTTACCAGAAAGAATAATAGTGGATATTCCTATATTGCATTGAGGTTCACAAAAGGCCCTTGCAACTGGGCTGTGAGGTCAGTGGTATAGGTATTACTTCCATTTTACAGTTAAGAAAACAATCTCAGAAATGGGATGTGACTTGGTTCTTAAGTGTTAGTGCTATGATTCCAGGCTGTGTTTTGATTACAAATGCTATGGTTGGTTGATTCTACTCTATTGTGCAGGAACCCTTTTTTTCTACTGGAGTCTTTATGCTAATTAAGTATTTATAATTTTTGTCTTCTCCCCCTATTTTTTCCACTCCAAACCACTTTTGACACTTTCTTCTAATTTCCAAAGCTTGCTCCTCAAGGTAGAATACTTGAAGGGGCTAGAATTCAAGTATCTCTTTTTCTCTTCTCTCTTCCCTTCCTTCTCTATAGGATCCAAATTAAATTGAAGCACTCAAATATCGGAGATTTTCAGGTGAGTCTGATGTAGAACCAGTAGTTTTCTGGGCTTAAAGCTGTGAGGAGAAAGTACCTTGAAAATTGTAAAGTGCTGTAGAGATGTGAGCCTGCTTTTGCTATTTCATGATCTCTAAAAGAAATACTCTGAGGACCACATCTAGGTTTAATAAAAACATTAGGATGGGAACCAATAAATGAATGAAGAGTTTTGTTGGGAATATGTGAACTTGGGGTAGAAAAAAAGAAAATCTCATCTTTATTTTCACTAACCTCTAATTGAAATTTAACATTTCATTCACCTATGAGTGAATGAGAAAATTTCATCAGAATGAAATTTATTCTTCCCCAGACTGCCAGAGGAGTCCATGACACCAAAAAGTGTTAGAATCCCTGGATTAGATAATTTAAAAATCTTTTTCTACTCCAAATACTATGATTTTATGATATCATAGAAAAATAATTGAATGATTGAGTTTTTCTTTTTTTTTTTTTTAACTGGGGTAAAAGTGATTTAGGGAAGCTAGGTGACAGAATGTAAACAATTCTGAGCCTGGAGTCAGAAAGACTTGAATTCAAATAAGGCCTCAAGCATTTATTAGCTGTGTCACTTTAGGTAAATTCCTTAACCCTATTTGCCTCAGTTTCCTCATCTGTAAAATGATCTGGAGAAGCAAATGACATTTAATTCCAGTATCTACTAAGAAATGCCCAAATGGGGCCATAAAGAATCAGACATGATTGAAATGGCTGAATAAAAATAGCAATAACAATGGATTTAGAGATGGAAGGTAAGAGGTCCCCTTCATTTTATAGAAGGGGAACCTGGGGACTAGAGGGGTTAAGTAATTGGCTCAAGGTCACACAGAATAAGTTACAGAAGAAGGACTTGAATCTTGCTCCTCTAACTCCAAAATCTGTATGGTATAGTGCCTTAGCATTGTTTTGAACAAAGAAGATATATTAATTTTTTCATACTTGTTTTACATATAACTTGTATATTTTAAATTATGCCTCTATATGTGGATATACATATAATAAGTAGTCTATGGCTAATTTTTTTTTCTGAGTTAATTGGGGCTAAGTGACTTACCCAGGGTCACACAGCTAGGAAATTGTTAAGTATCTTGAGGGAAGATTTGAGCTCAGGTCCTCCTGGCTGCAGGTGGAGCTCTATCTACTGTGCCATCTAGCTGCCCCTAAGGCTAAATCTTTATGTGGCTAGCATTTTGATGCTCATGAGACTCAGGTGATCAGATATATTGGCTCTGACCTGTGGCCACAGGCTACAACTTCAATTACACCTGATTCTACAAATGTGGGTCAGAACTGCTCAATGTAAGTCAAACCAGCTCAACATTATACATATATGACTTCTCTGCATGGCACTATGCTAGGCCCTGCCCACAGGGAGCTTACATTCTGTGGCCTTGAATCACAAAAAGAGACTGAGTGGGTGTGGGTAGCACATTTCCACCGTGTGGAAAGCAGCTTGAAGGACTGATGATGGGTCAGTAGAATCCCCTTATAGCAGATGGACAACTCTGTGTTGAATAAGGGAGGTCTCTCCATCCTTGCATGCATTTTCTTGCCATTCCAGCTGTTCTTCAAATCCCAGATTCAAAAAGGAACTCAGAAGTTGTCTTACTTAGCAGGGATTTACTACCCTATATGAGTTACCTACCTCTATAGTACCTCAGATGACATGGTTCCTTTTCTCCTGGGGTTAATCAATTTATTATAATCATCTATCTTGTAGCCACAGTATTTTTCATTTTACAAAGCAATTTATTCAAGATAGGATAATTAGGTGGCACAGGGGGAAAATACAGGCCTGAAGTAAGGAAGACTCATATTCTAGGCTCAGATACCTATTGGATGTGTGACCCTGGGCAAGTCATTTAACTCTGCTTCAATTCCCTCATCTGTAAAATGAGCTGGATAAGGAATTGGCAAACTGCTCCAATATTTCTCCCAAGAAAATCTCAAATGAGGTCACAAAGAGTGGGACATAATTGAAATGACTAAACAATAAAAAGTACTTGGTGAGGAAAGGGGTACAAGTATTACCCTCATCTACAATTTATGTAGATTTAGAAGTCTCTTCTCATTCACACATAGGCTCTTTGAGGGCAGTGATGATCTTTCTTTCTGTTTTTATTTATGTTCCTGGAACCTTGTGGTTAGAGCCCTGGGTCTGGAGTCAGGAAGCTTTGAGTTCAAACCCAATCTTAGACACTTCCTCACAGTGTGACTTGGCACAAATCACTTACCAGTTTCCTCACTGGAAAATGAGGATAATAATAATAATAATAGCAATAATAACAATAATATCTACTTTGTATGGTTTTTGTGAGGATTAAATGGGATAATTTCCAAGCACTTAGCATAGTGTCCTGCACATAGTGAGCACTATGAGAGTGTTAAGTGTGATCATTCATTAAGCACAGTGCCTAATATAGGACAAATGATTAATAAATGCTTATTAAATGACAGTTCCCCCAAAAGGGAAAAGAGTTGTCCAAGATCACCAAGCAGGAAGGGGAAGAACCAGAACTTAAACAAGCTGTCTTGTAATCATAGGTGGAAGCTTTTCCTACTCTATGATTTCCTTTTTTTCTCTCTTCTAAGCTAAAAGTTCTGCTCTTCCCTTCATTTGATGGTCTTGATAGGGGTGAAGAGAGGGTGGCAATCTGCAATCTCATTTGGGACAGGATTAGTGCTCTTGAGGAGAGAGGGAATGGGGAATGGAAGTACAGTAGGATACCAGAATTGACTGACTGGGGACTTTGGACATTTACCATCTCTTCTTCCTCCTTTCTGTTCCCAGGAGTCTGTGCTGGAGGAAGCTTTTACTCATTACATGACTGTAATTTGGATTCCTACAATTAATGGTAAGAAGCTTTGGAGAATTGGGGGACCCTAAGTCCAAATAATCCTCTACTCATCTCTTCCCCCTTTCTTCCTTCCTCTGCCCAGTTTCTAGCTACTGATTCCTCTTTCTACAGTTCTCTAACGTTTATAAAACATTTTTCCTGACAACAATCCTATGAGATAAGTAATATAAATAAATAAATAAAAAATAAAATAAATAAAATAAATATAAAATAAATAAAAAAAAATAAATTCATTATCCCCATTTTGTAGATCAATTGATAGATTACTAAGCCCTTATTAAGCATCATCTTCGTGGCACTAGCAGCTGGGGTCAGGTGCTGGGTGGGAGAGTGGCAGGGATCCCAAAAATATTTATGTGGGAGGTGAGTTAAGTCTAGAAATTCTAAGAGGCAGAGGAAACTAGCATTCTTCAAGGGCATCAGTCTGGCAGATACAGTAAGTGCTTGGTCCACTCATTCGGTACCATTCTGATATACCACAATGAGAAGCTCCCAACATTGGGTTTTCTTTGTTTTCACTTCTATGAAATTGCCAAAAGTTGTCCATCTGTGCTAGTGGGGCTAGTGAAGATAGGTCTGTCTACTCACAGTGCTAGGTACCAAAATTGTGTTTTATTCCTTTTCATAAAGATTTAACTGATCGTCACTTTGCAGTATTACAAGTAACCTAGCTTGAATGTCCAATTCAAGTGCTTCTTCTGTTATGAGCTCTTATTGAGTCTCCTTCTCCAATCTTTACTCCTTAACATTCTCTGACCTTTCTGGCAGACAAAAAGATTTCCAAACTCCAAGATACATGCCTGGTTCTGTTCCTTCCTCCCTTCTCCCTTCCTGGCTCCTTAGGAGACAGTATTTCCTTTCAGGAGCTGCCAAGTTGGTATAAAAGAATAAGCATGTCATCTGCTTTCAGCACTTGCTGTGACACTCTTTCCTGCATCCTCACTTTCCTTCTTATATTATACTCTGTTTCCTTTCCAGGGAGGCTGGGAAAAGGTTATCCTCTACCCATCCCAGTTGATCTTCACTTCTTCAACTATATTGTATATCCTCATAAGGTCAGTGAATGCCCTTTGTAGACTCAGAGCCAGGAGGGATGTTAGAACAGCATATTAGAACATATGTTCCATCAATGAAAGAGACCTTAGATGTCATCTCATTATATCCCTTCTATTAATTGAGTAGTTAAGTGAAAATGACTCAGCTAAGTTCACACAATTAATAACAAATGCTTGAGTTATGATTTAAATCCAGACCTAAGGTCAATGCTCTTTCCACTACATCATGTGGAGTGTCCCCCACTTACCTATACACAGTAACAATGGAACTCTTTTACTATTTAAAGGTAGCCAAAGAATTAATTATAAAATATATAAATTGAGAGTCCATAAACATACTTGATAAGCATTACTCAGCTGTGAAATGGGGGAAGGTTAAAGTGGGGCAGAGCCAAATCTGAGATAAAGATTGTGTCTGCATAGAACTATTGATCTTGTTGAGGAGAGAGGATGGACATCAAATAAAAAGAATAATTTTAAAATTTTAATTCATTTTATAATTAAAGCCCTTTGGCCCTCTCACCCTCCCAAAACAACAAGGACAATAGGTTGGAAGGAGGAAGAAATATTTTTGGGCAATGTTGGGCAAGAGATATTTTATAGTTTGAAACCAGATCTTTTGATGGACAATACAAAATAGTGGAAAGAACATTGGGTTCAAATCTCCGGTCTATTACTACCTGTGTAACATTGGGTAGGTCTGTGAAACTTGCTGTGCCTCAGATCCTTCATCTATAAAATGAAGAAGTTCATATAAATTGTATATAGTAGGCTGAAAGGGAATTTGGAACCCATCTGGTCTAGTTCTTTTATTTTACAGATGAGAAAACTGAGGCCCAAAGGGGTTAAACCACTTGCAAAGTCACCATAGCATTTTAGACTACTAGATCTATAGAATCCTTTCTGGTATTTTATCATATGACCCCAAGATTCCAAATTCAGCACTTGTTCAAATGTGACATGAAAGCATTGGCCATTGGGGAAGGACTTGGTGATACGTATGATGGAGCAAGAGAAAAGAGTCCAAGAGGATTCTGAGGTTTTAGTTCTGGGAGAGAACTCTAAGAAAGCTGGCAGGGGCCAGTTGGCTAAGGTAGAAAGAAGGGAAGATTGATTTTCATGGCGTTGGGAAATGGAGGACAACTTAAATAGCATTAAGATGATAGCCTCTTCCTCCTCTTCCTTACCCATTTACAACCAAGGAAGAAACTAAAGCTTCAAGAAGTTAAATTTTAGCCATCTAGAATTTGAGATGACAAGTAGAATATCCAGATAGATATTCTGGAAATTGAGACACTATTCCAACTTGTCAAGATAAGAACGGTGATGGGTGTGTGTGCAATATGGCAATACCTGAATGTTCCGTGCTGTGCAAATAACCATTTTGGGGTAGGTAAATGGCTGAGTAAAAGATATTTGTGCATCCCCTCCTTCTCTTTTCCCAAAATTCCACCAGACCTGACCTGAGAATTCGCAATCTCAGAGCTGTAAAACTACAGTTTTAGAGAATTCTGAGGGAAAGAAAAGGGAAAGAGGGAAAGTTTTACCACTTTGAAAGAAGCACAGATTCCTGTAAGGGTTGTCATAAGCAAAGATGACAAATAAAGGAGACCCAAAACAACTAGATATTCCCCCAAGTCACTAGAAACAACAGTTGCCTGCTGGGCTCACGGCAAATCCACTATCACAAGATTGGTCCAGCTCCCTGACCAATCTGGGCTCCTTCAGAGCAGTCAGGCTTCACAAACTGTAATTAGAGCCTGCATTTCCTGTACTCATTGAGATCCTACTGTATTCTCTTACCTCCCAATAGATGGGCTGATGGAATTTCTTCTATTAAACAACACACAACAGCAAGAAAAAGAAAGAGCTTTCCAGTAAACTGAATTTTCATTTCTCTCTAGAATTTCCTGGTATTTGGATCAGATTTTAACTATTTCTGAGGGCATTTGGCTGACTGCCATGGTCATCTGCATCCTGTCTCCATCCTATGGCATCTATCAAGATTGGTGGGGGAACTTTCTATCATTACCACTACTCTGGAACTTGATTCACCAAGAACGTCTGTATTTGTAATTGATGAAGAGAAAGGACATTGGAAATTTGATACTGTTCAGTGGGAAGGTTTTTGTTTTGTTAAAAAGCAAGTAAAATTTTCCATTGAAGTGGGAAGATGTGGGGTTGGAGGGAATCCTATGGAGATTTTCTTAATACAATGGTTTTCATTATAACCTTAATAAATATACTCTCTTCCAATAAATACAGAACATTCTTAATGCATTTTTCATTATAACCTTAATAAATATATCCTCTTCCAATCAATACAGAACCTATGTTAATATGCTCTGTTAATATGTAAATCCTGAGCTCTATCTGACAAGTCCTTGGTGAAGTATGAAGTTGTATAATATCTCTGTGTGTGGGGGGGAGAGGAATGGGGGGCACTTAAGGAATTGTAACAGAATGGAATGGAAAAACATTTATTAGACACTATGTTTTATGAGTGGGACCTCTAGGTGATAATGTGGATAAAGTCAGGAAGACTCTTTTGTGAATTCAAATCTGGCCTCTGACACTGAGTGACCCTGGGCAAGTCATTTAACCCTGTTTGCCTCAGTTTTCTAATCTGTAAAATGAGCTAGAAAAGAAAATGGCAAACCAGTTCAGTATCTTTGCCAAGAAAACCCCACATGGGGTCAGGAAGAGTAGCACATGACTAAAACAACTGTTGTAGGAATTATTTTATGTGTTGACAATATGATTAGAAGCAAGACAGTGCCTGCCCTCAGGGAGTTTGCATTTTCATTGGGGAAGATAACACAAATTAGAGAGTGGAGGCCCAGAATAGTGTTTGATAATGTTGATTGATTATAGTTCTTACTGCAGTGATAGATAGAGTGGAGTGGGAGGGCTGCATGTGTGTCAGAATGATATGAAGCTAGCTAGGCTGCAGTATGGTGATATTGGGTCTGTGGTGTATGTTTACTAATCAGAAATGTAGAGTCCCAGGGCAGGAACCTGAGAGTGCCCTGCTGGAAGCAGAGGTTGGAACAAAGGAAGATGGCAGTCTGAAGATGGCTGAATTGTAATGAGCATTATGATCTCCTTTCATGAGCTGCTCATCCATGGTCCTCCACAGAGTTCCTCCATAGAGTATCAACCAAATGAACTGGTTCCTCTAGGTCTGTTTAAATTTTGGAGTATTAGTGCACTACTCAGGCTATGTGCCTAACCCTCTCATTTTACAGAAGAGAAAACAGACAAATGAGGTTAAGTAATATTATGCAGGTTTCAGGTCTTCAAATTCAGTTACCTTGGTCCATCAATTATCTTTCCCTTTGGAGAGATTAACATTATCCACTTCCTTGATGTCACACCTCGGTCATTCTATTTGTCAATCAACTAACATTTATGAAATAACTACAATGTGCCAAGTGCTGGGGGTATATGAAATTGGATTAATTCTTGCACTCAAGGAATTTCTTATATTCTATTTGAAGAGGCAACACACACAAATAAATATATACAAAGTAAATATAAGGTGATGGGGGGAACAAGAAAAGCCCCCTATAAAAGGTGGTGCTAGGAATTCTAAGAGGCAATGGTAAGGAGGAAGATCTTAATAGGCATGGAGGACATCCAATGGTACAAAAATATTGGGGTGTGAAATGAAATTTTATGTGTAAAGAACAGTCATTTTGGCTCAATGGGAAAAATATACAGTTTCTCAATATATTCCTTGTCACATTCTGCATATAGTTATTTGGAAATGTATTGTGCCTTCTGTGCTTCTCCCCACTGCACATATAATATTAAAGGACCTCCCAAGGGAGTCATAGAAAGATAATTTGCAAGCATCTGAAAACCTGTCACATTAAAGAGGGATTAGATTTGTTACATTTTTTTTCCAGAAAGTAGATGCGGTAGCTAATGTCTGAAGATGTAGAAGGGCTGAAATTGGTTCAATATAGGTAGAGAAAACAAATAAGCAAATACACATTTTCTCACAGTTATGGCTTTCTAAATGGAAGAGAGAGTTGGAGTGAGTGGCCTTTCAGTGGAGGTCATCCACAGAAGGTATATGCACATTTATCAGAGATATTATTATAAAGGGAATTCTTGTTGGGGATAGAGTTTGGACCAGGTCACCTTAGAGGTTGCCACCAATTCTAAGATTCAACGTCATAAAAATAATACATTAGAACACAGGACTTAGAGTTGACAGAATCCAAGACTCTAGATGTAGAGCTGGAAGGAATGTCAGAGGCTATCTAGTTCAATCCTCTTTATTAGACAGATAGAGAAACTGAGGTCATGTGTGTGACTTATCTGGGGTCCCACAAGAAACAAGTAAGAAAGCTAGGTTTTGACCTCAAAAAACCTCCTATTATCCCCACAATCTTTTGTTATCTCCACATGCTGTATTGAATGAAGGCTATAGCAACTTGAAGGATGAAGAGTTTAATCAGAGTTCAAATGATGAAGGAAAACTGTTAGAAAGTGGTTAGAACCCAGCTCTAAATCTTAATCAATTATAGTTGCATACCCAATTCATGATCTCTTTCTCTATTTTAGTCAAGTAAGCATCTAGAGATATAAAATTTCCCCTAAGAACTTCTTTGGCTTCATCCGATAAATTTTGATATGTTGTCTCATTGTCATTCTCTTGGATGAAATTATTGATTGTTTCTATGATTTATTATTTCACCCACTCATTATTTAGGATTAGATTATTTTGTTTCCAATTAATTTTCAGTCTGCTTTCCCCTGGCCTTTTATTTCACATCATGATCTGAAAAAATATGTATTTACTATTTCTCCCTTTCTGCCTTTGGTTTTGAGGTTTTTATGCCTTAATACGTGGTCAATTTTTGAATAGGTTCCAGGTGCTTCTGAGGAAAAATATTTCTGTCTCCATTCAATTTTTTCTAAAGGTCTAGAAAACCTAATTTTTCTAAAATTCTATTTATCTCCTTAACTTCTTTCTTATTTATTTTGTGGTTTGATTTATCTAGTTCTGATAGAGTAAGGTTGAGATCCTCAACTAAAATAATTTTGCTTTAATCAATTATAGAACAAATATTAAAGAGATGAATAGAGCCACTTCAGTCTATTCCTGGACCCTGGAACCCCTTGACCCTTGATACTATCTTATGACTATCATTGGTTACAGAGGAAAGGGAAAGGGGAAAAAAGTGTGGATGCTCTCTTGGGAATACAACCTATTTTTATGCTCGAGAACACATCAACTCTCCACCACATCTTGGCTCTTAATCCAAATTAACTCTTGTGGAATCTGATTCTTGAAGCCAGCCAGACCAACCTACTTCTTCCTAAATGACTGAGCTCTTATGTCCTGCGAAAGTTGCCTGTCATGTATTTCAAACTTTCCTTTCCTTTTCACTGCCCTGTAAGCAAACTATAAAACTATACCATTGCCTTCTCCCGCCTACTTTCCATTATGAAGGGAAACCTCTCTTCCATTATTCTTCTACACCCATAAACAACTACTGGATAACACAACCATGAAAAGGTTGGCATCCATTGGTTTTGATGATAATATTTTTAAAAAACACAAATACAGCTGTTCTTAGAGGAATTACTATAATTTACAAAATTATCCTGAGACTGGTAGAATAATTGATTTTTTTGGAGGCTATTGGGGTTAAGTAACTTAATCAAAGTCACAAAGCTAGTAAGTAACTAAGGCCAGATTGAACTCAGGTCCTCCTAACTCCAGGATGATGCTCTATCCACTGTGCCGTCCAGCTTCCCCAGACTAATTGATTTTTATTTATTTTGTTTTATTTTTTATTTTTCAAAAAGCATGCAAAGATAATTTTGACTAATTGATTTTTAAAGGAATAATGAAACTTGGGGCAGCTAGGTGGCACAGTGGATAGTGCACCAGCCCTGAAGTCAGGAGGACCTGAGTTCAAATCTGGCTTCAGACACTTAACACATCCTAGCTGTGCGACCCTGGGCAAGTCACTTATCCCCAATTGCCTCAGGGAAAGAAAGAAAAGAAAAAAAGGAATAATGAAACTTGTAGATGATGTAGTTTGAACTCTGCCTCTACTTCATACTTTCAGAGGAAATCAGTGAGGCATGAAGGAGGAAAATGACTTGTCTAGAGTCATATAACTAGTAGATAGATCCACAATCTTTTCTTTCTTTCTCCTCCTTTTATCTTTATTTTTCTCATATTCTTCTTACTTTCCTTATGAGGCAGCATGATGTAGAGTGGAAAAAAACAAACAAATAATGGATTTGAAATTTGAAGACTTGGGGCAGCTAGATGGCGCAGTGGATAGAGCACCAGCCCTGAAGTCAGGAGGACCTGAGTTCAAATCTGGTTTCAGACACTTAACATTCCCTAGCTGTGTGACGTTGGGGAAGTCATTTAACCTCAATTGCCTCAGCAAAAAAGCCCCCCCCCCAAAAAAAAAAAGAAAAAAAAGAAATTTGAAGGCGAGATCAAATGAGAACTTTGCTTATACTTATCTTCTTTGATACTTAGTAGTGGAAAGATCACAAAAGTCAATTCTTTGTTGATCTGTTTCTTCATTGAGTAAAATGAAGTTGGATTAGGTATTTTAGGAATACCTTCCAATCCCAAATTCTTTGATCCTTTTTTGCCTATTTTACAGACTTTCTATTTGACTATAATAGGAATTGCTCAATCAGGCTTGTGACTCTTGAGAGTTGAATGACTATTGAGTTCTGAGTTGGAAGCAGAATCTGGAGACACTGTTCTGTGTAAAATAATAATAAACTCACATTTCTTTAACTAAGGTTTATAAATGCTTTCTTCAAAACCATGCTATGGTATAGATAGTGTCAATATTATCATGTCCATGTTGTAGGCTAAAAAGATATTAAGAAATATGGTAATATGTTTTGCATGATTGAACAAGAATAACTTAAACCTAATTGATTACTATCTCAGGGAAGGGGAAGACAACAGAGGGAGAAAGAAAATTTGGACCTCAAAATATAAAAAACTGACTGTTAAAAATTATCTTTACTTGCAGTAGGGGAAAAGAAAATATTATTTAAAATATAAAAATAAAAAACAAACCAAAAGAAATGAGCAGAGAAAGTTTAACCACCAAATGTGGATGATTCCTTTTCATGACTGAGAAAGGAGTTTTCTGAAGAGAGGGATGTTGTCTCCTGACTCTTCTCTTCTCTAGACTACAACCCATCTTGATATGGCATGGTCTCAAGGTCTTGAATCATCTGGGTGTGCTTCTTTGGATGCCTTCCAACTCATGAATGTCCTTCCTAAAATGTGCCCAAACTGAAAACAGTACTCTAAAAGTGGTATGAGCAGGGCAAATCTTAGCAGGCGATTATTATTATTATTATTATTATAAACAATATAAATATTGTCTATATTTCTTTAATATTAATACTTAATGTTAATATTTAAATAGTTATCTACCTCTTTTGTTTTTATATTATCTACATTTCCCAGTGAATCCCTTGCTCTTAGAGATCCATTCTTAAAATAAAAGGGGAAAAAGAAAAAAAAAGAAAAAAAGACTTTGGCAAAACTAATCAATGTTTTCAAAGACTTTGGTATTACAAAGGTGTTCCACACCAATAGTCCCTCAGGTACCTTCTAAGATATCTTCTCTGGGGCCATGTTTGATCATTATAATGTCATGGCACTTAATTTCTACAATTTTGTGGTGGTTGTTCTATTTCTATTGTTTTTTATTTTGTATATCATTTTTGGCTCTACTTTAATTCATGTATCTTCCTGTAATTGGCTATAGTTATCATTTTCAGAATTTCTCATGGCACAGTAACATTCTAGTTAAGTGCATGTAGCTCAATTTGTTTAGCCATTTCTCAGTGCGCACCTACTTTGTTTCCAGTTCTTTGTTTTCTCAAGAAGGGACAGAATAAGTATTATAGAGTAGAGAATGACTTTTTTTTTGGTAGTTGACCTCTTTGGGACATATTCCAGATAGCTGAAATCTCTGGGTTAAAGGGACATTAATCCCTCTTCCCGTTACTCCAAATTGCTTTTCAAAAGGTTATTAACTCCTGTATTCTAGATATCACCACTTTCTTGGTGCTGTGCAGAATTTCATTAGCCTTTTTGACCTAACTCACCCCTATGATTCATATTGATTTAGTCCACTAAACTCTAGGCCTAATATTCTACTTCTCTGTCTTAAGAATGTTCTTAACATTCTACTTCCCTTTTAGCCCTGACATTCTGGATTCTAAGTACTCTTCCAATAGACTGTATTCCGGGTCTCCTAATTCTGTGTTTAAACATGAAATTATAATTAAAAATTCACCTAGGGTAAAATATGTTGAGGAGGGCATTGTCAGGTATCCCAGGTGTGGGCATGGGGACTTGGACTGTTTTGAGAAATCTATTTCCATCGCTGGAAAACCACTGAAAGCAAAGCACAGAGGAAGGGACTACATGGGAAGTCAGTAAACTTGCAAGGACTTCTTTCCTGGACTCATCCTTAAGTCCAGCACAGTACAGAAGACAATGTCTGTCAGAGTCTGTTTGCTCATCTATAAAATGGAGATAATAGCACCTACCTCACAAAGCTGTTATAAGGACCAAAAAAGATAAAAAAATTTAAAATGTTTTGTGAAACTTAAAAGTGCCATAAAGCTAGTTCTTGCAGTTATTGTTTTTAAGAGGCTGCCTGGTACAGTAAAAACAGACCTGAATTTGAATAATGGCTCTCAAGCTCACTAGCCAGATGACAACCATTTTGAGCCTTAACTTCTTTATCTTTAAAATAGGGATAAGAACATTTTTAAATAACAAAAATAATCAATCATAATAACATAAAATGATATATTTATCATTTGTTATCAGTCACATAACATTTGTTATGTACCTAGCATGTGTCAGATATTGTGCTAAACATTAGGGATACAAAGAAAGGCAAAAAAGAGTCTCTCAGGGGACTGATAGTTTAATGAGGGAGATGTATAACTAGGTACAAATAAGATCTATAGACATGATAAATTGGGGGTTATTTCAGAGGGAAAGTATTAAACTTAAAGAGAACACAGAAATGTTTTTTTTGATGAAGGTAGGTTTTTAGCTGAGACTTGAAGGAATCTAGGGAATATATGAGGGGGATATGAATGAAAGAATGGTCCAAGCATAAGAGATAACCAGTGAAAATGTTCCAAGTTGGGAAATGGGATGTTTGTTAAGAGTGAAGGCTGCTTTCCTGTGTGAGTGGATATTAGAATATGTAGAAGTAATTGAGGTCTAAGAAGACTGAAAAAGTCAAACAGGATTTTATATTTGATCCTGGAGCAATAGTATTCACTTCACTCAGGAGAGAGTATTCCCAGAGTCAAGGAGGGAGACAACAGTGAGGGAGTGAGTCTAAGAGGAAAGCCAGCCCTGGCTATCAGGAGTGAATGCTCGCTCAGTAAATTCCTTTTCTTAGGGCTGTGTTCACTGGCAGACTATCAAATGACAAATGGTAAAAGCCCATGAGCTAGAGTATGGATCCAGAGAATCCAGGTAGTTACCTCCCAGGAGACCCAGCCTTTGAATGAAAGTTGGAAAGGGGGAAATAGTACCAGGAGGAGGAGGACATTACAGATAAAAGGAAAAACTTCAGAATATTGTGATCTGTTCTGAAGAGGGATGAGGGTCCTTGGAAGTTAGTAGATATTCCCCCCATTAAAGATTCTCAAGTTAAGGTTGGATGACCACTTGTTGCAATGTAATAGAGGGAGTTCTCTTGTTCTGGTGTACATAGGATAGAGTTTATCTGGATTTCAATAAAGCACTTACAAGAAATGTTTGTTTATCTTATTCCTGTGGACAAGATCAAGGGATTTGGGCTGGACAATAATATAGATGAGTAGATTTGGAACTCAGTGAATAGCTACACCTCAAGTACTCCCTTAACATTACGACCCTGGCTAAGTCACTTCTCCCTGCCTCAGTTTCTTCATCTGTAAAATGGAAATTATAATATTATTTATCTCCCAGGACTGTTGAGGGTCTAATGAGATGAAATGTGTAATGCTTCATCAATCTTAAAGTACTATATAAATGCTATTATTTATATTGTTATTATTATTACAAATGATATGATCATATACTTGGAGACCTTTTGAGGGTTAATTAAAATTAATTAAACAATAATGTAAGCAAAGTTATAGGATATGAAATAAATCTATATGAATCCTTAGCATTCCTATGTAAAACCAACAAAACTCAGTAGGAAGACCTAGAAAGAGAAATTCTATTTCAAATAACTGCAGAAGCTATAAAATATTTGAGATTGTATCTATGAAGATTGATCAAGAGCTATATGAATTTAACTATAAAAAGACTTTGCAAAAATGAAGAAATGAATAATTGATAATACATTAACTGCTTAAGCCAATATAATGAAAATGACAATATTATCTAAATTAATTTATTTATTAATGCAATACCAAACTACCAAAATAGTATTTTATAGAGCTAGAAAAAGTAATAAAAAAGTCCACAGGGAGAAAAAAAAGTTAGGAATCTTGAGAGTAATGATGCTAGCACTTGCTAATATTATTGAGGCAATTAGGTGACAAAGTTCACAAAGTGCTGTACTTTAAGTCAAAAAGACCTAAGTTTAAATACCCCCTCAGACAATTGCTACTTGGACAACCCTGGGCAAGTCAGTTATTCTCTTTCATCCCTTGTTTCCTTAACTGTAAGATGAAGATTAAGATACATTACTTGAAGAGTTATAAGCATCAAAGGAGATAACCCGTGTAAAGCACTTGGTAAAAAATGAAAGGTTTAATAGCTTCTCCAATGACAACTACAATGGAGAAAAGGACCAGAATCCATGCCAAAAGGAGAAACAGTTGAAAGAACTGGGGTTTGTTAACCTGGCTAAGAGGACTCTTACTTAAGTCCCAGGATTTTGAAGGGCCTTTGGGTGGAATAATTGTTAAGCTTGGCCACAGTTCAGAACTGGGAACAATGGAAACGTGAGTGGAGAGATGAGAGGAAAGTTCCAAATGGGGTTTCAAACCCCTGTGTGATTCTGGGCAAGTCATTTTACTTATCTCATTCAATTCCCTCCGTTGTAAAATAGGGATAATAATAGCATCTAACTCCAGGATTGTTTTGAGGAAGCAAAGAGAGAATACTTTTATGTATAAATGCCAATAATGATAGCATTTTTATTGTATTTTAAGGTTAGCACTGTATTTTATCTCATTGGAGCCTCACAACAGCCCTGAAAATTAAATGTTTTTTACTTCCATTTTATAAGCGATGTGAAAGGAGGGAAGAGACAGATTTAGACTTCATGGAGACAAAAACAAAATCTTACAAATTCAAACTATCTAAATATGGTGGACTACCATCGGCTTCTAGAAATGAGCTCCCTATTGCTGGAGGTCTTCAGGTAAAGACTGCAGGAACAGGACAAATTATTTTATTATAAGGGAGGGGATTCTTGTAGGTTTCAATTGGAAGTCATGGTCTCTAAGGTAGGTCCCTTCCAACTCTGAGATTCTGATTCCAAAGTAGGGAACCAGGGTTGGAGTTCTGACAGTCTCTGGGCCTTGCAGTGACTTTTTGAATTTAATTCCTCTGTTCTGCAATTTCCCTACGGGCTGCTAACGGGAAATTGCCCAGAGACAGGAAGATTACGGGAGCTTTTTTTTTTTTTTTTTTTTTTTGCCAAAGCAAACACAGCCTCTGGCCTTAGGGCCAAATGAGCAAGGTGCTAAGTAAACTCCCAAGTATAAATATACACTTTCCCTTTGTTTTCCCCCTTATTCTCCCTTCTTTTCACCCATAATCTTTCATTTCAGAACCTTGGCACTTGCAGAGTAATTCAGGAAGGCCCTCCCTCTCACAGATCCTTCCTCCACCCTGCTATAAATTACAATCTCCTCCAGCTTCCCCGTACACTGAGGGAGACACCAGCAGTCTCTTCACTTCTTTTTCATAAGGAAGAACCTTGAAAAGATGAGGAGGGCCCAGAGCTGGGTATTGGTGTCTTTATTGGTGCTCTTGGAGGTGCTGTGCTCTCTGGTTGATGGCAGAAATCCAGGAATAGTGGCCAGGATCACCCAGAAGGGCCTGAATTATGGTAAGGAACTGGGCTTCTCACATTTAACTTGCACAGGTAAACCTGTTAAGGAATGGAATAAGGTTGGCAAAGAAGACCTAGATTTTAGCTCTAGCTTTGCTGCTTATTAGCATGTTAAGATTAAAGGAGATCATTTGCCTTCTCAGAATCTCAGTTCTTCATTTGTAAAATATAAAATCTGTTTGTTTCTTCTACCTGCTTCCCACAAAGTTTCTACAGAAATATAGTGTAAATTTCTGGGGCTATTTCACTGGAAAAAATATCAGGAGAAGCCGGTTTCAATCTCATTGACTGGATACCTGACATTGCAGTTAGTTTTCTTATTAGTCCTTCAGGATAACTTCAGGATATTTAGCACAGCTACATGGTGTAATGGATAGTCAGGAAGACCTGAGTTCAAATGAGGACTTAAGTAGGTTGTATGTTTTCCTGGAGATAATAGTAGCACCTAACCCCCAGGGTTGTTGTGATGGTCCAATGAAATGATACTTACAAAGCCTGAAACCACAGTGTTTGCACATAGTAGTTCCTTAATAAATGTTTTTTCCTTTTCTTTCCCTACTTAATCAAGTGTACCTAGTCAGCACCTTAAGAAAGTAGCATGGGAAGTTAGACTGAGACTTAATTGGAGTCAGAGGGCCTGGATGTGAATCCCAGCTCTGCTACTTACTTGCTATATTATCTTTGGTCCTCAGTATCCTCATCTGTTACATGGGAGGGTTGAATTAGATGATCTCCTTGGATCCCTTACAACTCTAAATCTTATGGTCTTCAATCGGTCACTTCCTCATTTCTGAGTTTCCCCTTCTGCCAAATGAAGATTAATAATCTGTGCCTGACATGTTAAGGGAGGGGAAACAAGGGACATTTAAGAACTCAAAGGAAGGCATTTTCTCAAGCATAGACCATTGGATGAATAAAAGGAAATAATATATAATGTTAACAATTCTCATTAACTGCTTTGTTATGGAAGCTACCCAGAGGGATGTAAAATCCAAAATTAATCCTCCCAGAGACTTTTTATTAAAATAAAATAATGACTAAGCAAAGGGAGAGAAAGGAGTCTGGAGAGAAAAACTGACAGGCAGAGACAGAGAAGGAGGAAGAGAAGGAGGAAGAAGAGATTGGGAAAGAGGAGGAGGAGGAAGAGGAAGCTGCAGTGTCCCAAGGCATAGTTGGGCAACATCCCCAACAGTGACCTAGTTCCTCCCGGTTGCTAGCTAGCAATCTTTCTTTCCCACCTTAGAAGACAGACTGTCAGAGCAGGAAGGGACATCAGAGAGCATTGGAGTGTAAGTGCTTCATTACTTTGGAGAGGGGAAGAAATTTTTCCAAAGTCACACATTGAGCTAGTGTTAGGGGTAGAATTAGAATGCAGCTTCTCTGACAGCTGAGATGTGACCTGCAATGGTCAAAGGTATAGAACACTTTGGACTACAGCTTTAGGATTCGAAATGGGTAAGGATTGAGCAGGGAAGACAGTTAAATATTAGCTTTATTAGACAGAAATCCCAATGGTGAAGAAGAACAAAGTGAAATTTGCTTAACAATCAGCTGGGCAGAGCTGGACACAGAGGTCCTACCCCCACCCCCATAGCACTATTATGGAATATCTTTCTCCAGTTCTATGTAATGTATGTATATATAACATGTATATGTCTATCTTTCTATCTATTTATCTCCAGTTCTTTGTAATATATGTAAAATATGTAATACATATGTAATATGTAATATATGTAATATGTAATACATAACATAAATGTGTCTATCTATCTATATAATCTATCTCCAGTTCTTTGTAATATATGTATATACATATATATGTATATATATAAATATATTATGTCTATCTATGTATCTAGACTAGGGATAGATATATCCAGCTTCTGTAATATATATATATATATAATATTATTTATGTATGGGTATATCTATCTATAAACATGTAGCCTTATTATTTTCTCTCAATATGGATAATATTTTATTCCTACATATATGTACATATACATATACACATATACATGCATTTATCTCTAACTCTCATCTTTGTCTTTCTCCCAAACCCATTTTGTTACGGCAGACACCACTATCCTTCTAGTCACCTGGATCTGTAACCTCCCTGCTCTCCTGCATCCCACCTCTATAATCAGATAACCAAGCTCCCTACCATGTCAAATATGTCCCTTTCCTTTCACTCTGGTAGCCACCACACACATTCAGATCCTTATCAACCTATTGTGGAGACTCTTGTGGTAGTTTCCTAATTTGTCTCCCTACCTTAAGTCTGCTCCGATCCCAAACCATCCTGCACATAGCTGCTAAAGTGATTTTGCTAAAACTCAGGTTCAAGGATGTCATTTACACACACATACACACACACACATGTATACATAAATATAGCTTTACAGATATTCATGCATACTCTTATTCAGCAATTCCAATGACTTTCTATTACCTGTAGAATCAAATACAAGCTCCTCTGTTTGGCACTTGCAGTTCTTTTTTTTAATTGAAAATTAAGTAATATATTCCTTTAAAAAATTTTATTAAAGCTTTTTATTTTTCAGAACATATGTGTGGACAATTCTTCAACATTAATCCTTGCAAAACCCTGTGTTCCAAGTTTTCCCCCTTCCCCCACACCCTCCCCTAGATGGCAAATAGTCCAATATATGTTAAACATGGTGGAAGTATATGTTAAATTTAATATATGCACACATATTTATTTAATTATCGTTCCACAAAAGAAAAAAAGAGAAACAAAATAAAATGCAAGCAAACAATAAAAAGAGTGAAAATGCCATATTGTGATCCACACTCAGTTCCCACAGGCCTCTCTCTGGATGTAGATGGCTCTCTTCTTCACTAAACAATTGGAAGTGGTTTGAAACATTTCATTGTTGAAGAGAGCCATGTCCATCAGAATTGATCATCACATAATCTTGTTGCCATGTACAATGATCTCCTGGTTCTGCTCATTTCACTCAGCATCAGTTCATGCAAGTCTCTTCAGGCCTCTTTGAAATCGTCCTCCTGGTTGTTTCTCACAGAAAAATAATATTCCATGACATTCCTATATCATAATTTATTCAGCCATTCTCCAATTGATGGGCATCCATTCAGTTTCCAGTTTCTAGCCACTACAAAAAGGGCTGCCACAAACATTCTTGCACATGTGGGTCCCTTTCCTTCCTTTAAGATCTCTTTGGGATATAAGCCCAATATAAACACTGCTGGGTCAAAGGGTATGCACAGTTTGATAACTTTTTGAGCATAGCTCCAAATTGCTCTCCAGAATGGTTGGATCTGTTCATAACTCCACCAACAATGTATTGCACTTGCAATTCTTATGTACCCACCCTCCTTTACCATTCAACTCTTTTTCTATCTTTGCAGCTGCTATTGAGGGAGTGAAAACCTTGGAAAAAAAATTGCTGATGATCACTCTGCCTGATTTTAAAGGGGATTTTAAGATTAAACATTTTGGACGCGGGGAGTATGATTTCAAACGGTAAGGTGGAAAGCTTGGAACCCAGAGGTGCAAATACAGAGGGAGTGATCTTGGACAGTCATAGGAAGCTATGGGAAGAGAGAAGAGAAAAGATCCTGCTCATTTGGATCAAGGAGCTCTCTAGAGTTAGTGTTTGGATATAGGGTTCAGAGGAAGCTTTGGAAAAATGCTTATATTTCCAAAGTAATTGATTCCCAACTCAGGGAATTTGGGGAATAGAAAGCAGTGTCATCCTAAGTTATGGTGAATAAAGGTAATCATCTGCCCTCATTTTGGGGATTCCTTCTGGTGACATTATAGAGACTTAGAAGAGCAAGCTAATGAAGGATAGGATTAGTATAAAAAGGAATGGAAGAGTTTTATAAAAACATTCAGCTCATATGCCTCCTACCAGCATCACCAGTGTTAATTAAATTTGACTATTCCCTTTTCCACATATTTGAAGGAACCAAGATTTTAAGGGAAGTACTTTGTAATATTAGAATGCTATAGGAATTATTGTTATGAGTTATTTTCTTATTTCTTCCCATTCAAAGGTCTTCATTCTGACTTGATTTCAAAGAGATAAAAATGGAGGCAAGAGAGTGAAAAAAAATGATGCACTTCAGAGGTGCTTGCTTGAGTAATAGAGTTGAGGGTCTGCATAGACTGGGTACTGGTCTTGGATTCAAAGCTCAAATCCTGGCTCTGGTCTTCATTGTCATCCTGGATAAAATCATTCCCTATCATTTAGCCTCACTTTACTTATTGGTAAAATGTGAATGATAAAACAAGATAGAGTTCATTTCATAAACTTTAAAGCTCTAAAAAACTGAGCTATTAACAGTCTGGGCAATCTATTAAGAATATGACTTGGCTGAGGCTCTGTAACTCCCTAAGGAAAGCTCTTTAAGGAAGAAGACCATCACAATGAGCCTCCAGAGACTATTTCAGGGTCATGATATTCCTGCTCAGGCCCATTCCCACATGCCTTGTTTTCCCTTCACTTTACCATATATGCTTTTATTTTTTAGTCTTAGGATACAAAGTGTTGAACTGAAGAACACCAAACTGGATCTGGTACCTGGTGAAGGCCTAAAGGTGTCTATCTCCAATTCTTTTATCCATGTAGATGGAGATTGGAAAGCACGCAAGTCTTTTGTGTAAGTTGGGTGTTGTTGCAAGCTTCTAGTTTCACAGTAGTCTCTCTGTTCTAGTGATTCTTTCTTTCTTTGGGGTGAGGATTCCTAGTCACAGAAATCTAAGAGGTCAAAATCAGTTAGGATTTTAGAAAATAGAATTTAAAAATCAGAGTTACTGATGGATGTGGTGAGTCAGGTCAATTTCAATGGTCTTAAGATGGAGAGAGTCACCTGCACACAAAAGAAGACTGGGGGGGGGCAGCTAGGTGGCATAGTGGATAGAGCACCAGCTCTGAAGTCAGGAGGACCTGAGTTCAAATCTGATCTCAGACACTTAACACTTCCTAGGTGTGTGACCCTGGGCAAGTCACTTATCCCCAATTACCTTAGCAAAAAAAAAAAAAAAAAAAAAAAAAAAAAGAAGAAGAAAACTTTGGGGACTGAATGTGGATCACAACATAGCATTTTCATTGTTTTTGTTGTTGTTTACCTGATTTTTTTCTCATTTTTTCCCCTTTTTGATTTGATTTTTCTTGTGCAGCATGATTAATGTAGAAATATATATGTATATATATATATATATATATAAGAATTGCACATGTTTATCATATATTGGATTTCTTGCTGTCTAGGGGAGGGGGTGGGAGGAAGAGAAAGAGAAATATTTGGAACATGGAATTTTACAGGAGTGAATGCTGAAAACTATCTTTGCATGTATTTTTAATTAAAGCTTTTTAATTTTCAAAACATATGCATGGCTAGTTTTTCAACATCAATCCTTGCAAAACCTAGTGTTCCAATTCCCCCCCTCCCCACCCCCTTTCCTACATGGCAAGTAATCCAATATTTGTTAAACATGGTAAAAATATATGTTAAATCCAGTATATGCATATATATTTATACAATTATCTGCACAAGAAAAATCAAATCAAAAAGGAAAAAAAGATGAGAAAAAATAAAATGCAAGTGAACAACAAACAAAAAGAGTGAAAATGCTATATAGTGATCTACACTCAGTTCCCACAGTCCTGTCTTGGATGTAGATGACTCTCTTCATCACAAGATCATTGGAACTGGCCTGGATCATCTCATTGTTGAAAAGAGCCATGTCCATTAGAATTGATCATCATATAATCTTGTTGCCATGTACAATGATCTCCTGGTTCTTCTCATTTCACTCAGCATCAGTTCATGCAAGTCTCCCCAGGCCTCTCTGAAATCATCCTGCTGATCATTTCTTATAGATTAATAATGTTTCATAACATTCATATATCATAGTTTATTCAGCCATTCTCCAACTGATGCATCTACTCATTTCCAGTTTCTTGCCACTATAGAAAAGGCTGCCACAAACATTCTTGCACATGTGGATCCCTTTCCCTCCTTTAAGATCTCTTTGGGATATAAGCCCAGTAGAAACACTGCTGGATCAAAGAGTATGCACATTTGGATAGTCCAAAAGGCATAGTTCCAAATTTTTGCATATATTTTGAAAATAAAAAGCTATTATTAAAAAAGTATCAGAGTTGGAAGGGATCTAACAACAGAATGTCAGAATAGGTAGTGACCTTTGAGCTCATCCAGTCAGTTCCCCAATTTTATAGACAAGGAAATAAATGCAAAAAAAAAATTTCTGAGGTCACACAGCTTGATAGTTGCAGAACTTGGACTAGAATCCTGAACTCTCAACTCTACTGTCATACTAATTCATCTTCTCAGGATGGAAGAAATAGTAAAGAAATTATCACATGAGCACTTCACATCATTATAGTTAAGTCCTTGGCAATATTTCAAGACTGCATGATATCACTAAAATGACCCTCCCTCTGCTAATGAAGATACTGATCTCTCTGTACTTAAAAATCACCCCATGGTGATCAAAATGGCAAAGAACATCCCCAAACTTAGTCTGGCTCTCAAATGATGGCAAGAGGTCATCGCTGGGCTTTTACTCAAAGTTTCTCCAGCTTGATAGGTCCTGCCGGAGTTCCTTTCAGCTGGTATGACTTTTGGAAATCCGGGGGTCATTTCCATGCCTGCAAAATTTAGCAAAATTTTGCTATAAAAAGGAATTTTCTTTTCTTAAACAATGCTTAAAACACAGTATGTACAACCCTACCTATCCTCTCTGGGCAGAATCCAATCATTAGCTTTTCTTTTTTCTTTATTAGGAAAGTAAGTGGTTCCTTCGATCTGCAAGTTAAAGGTATTTCCATTTCAGTGTCTCTGGCATTGAGCAGTGATGGTTCTGGGAGACCCACAGTCACCAACAAACAATGTAGCAGCCACATTGCTGATGTTGATCTTGACATTTCTGGGAGAATTGGGTAGGTAATTCTTAGGATCCTTTAGAATTATCCTTTGGGTCAATGTCCTGGTCTGTCCACCTCACAATTTTTCCTCTAATGGGGGCACAAAGATCAACTATCATTGTCCTCTTTGATGTTGGTAATTAAGATAATAGACAATAATCAGAATCTAAAAAGTTCATGGTAGAGTAGAATATTGAACCCATTTTAATATGGCAAAATGTAGATAAATGCAAAATATTAAACGGGTTCAAAAAATAAATCTCATGTGTAGTAGTAGTTTCTTTGAAAAAGGTCTAGAGTTTTTGATAGACTAGAAGCTCAAAAAGCTAAGAAAGTAAATTGATCTCACTAAGAGGCAAAGGTCCTGGGATGGTGGCCCCTTTATACTCTGCCCTAATCATATTACATCTAAAGTACTATGACTTTGTTTTGATATGCAATTTTAGGAATATGTACAGATTGAAAAGCAGGGTAACCAGGAGGATGAAGAGGCAAATTGAGAGTTTATATCTGAGAAAACAAACAAACAAAAAACCTCTTGAGAGTCATCCAAAAATGGACTAGTTGTCTTGTGTAGTGGTAAATTCTCCCCTCAAGGTATTCTACATAAAGCTGAATGGCCAATTGTTGAATGTGTTAAAGAGGATTCTTGTTCCAGTATGTATTATATAAAATGACCAAGTCAACAAAAGTGTTCCTTAAAGGTTCATAGGAATGGGACCAATGGGCAATCAATCTGCAGATTAGTATCTAACCTCCTCAAAAAAATGAGAATGTATTTTTTGGAGTCATTCATTCTATAGCTTCCTAATGGAAAGATTGATTTGGAGTCAGAAGGCCTGAGTTGGAATTCCATAGACCCTGCCACTTAATGCCTATGTGTACCTTCTCCTATATGCTGCTTTTCTTCTGTGAGCCTCGGTTTCCTTTTAAGGAAAATAAGAAGATTGAATTAATCTCTAATATCCTTTCTGTCTCCAAATCCTACATAGGTTCATAGCATGAGGCTGGGTACCTTTGGCAACTGATGTAGTTTATGTCTGGATCAGGGTTGGGATCTCATAGTCACTTTGGACTTTCCCAAGGAAATATCACTTAAGTCTTGAAAGATTGAAGGGCCTGTCTCTGGCCCCTGTTCTCTAATCTTTTTATCACCCTGTCCCAAGGTCTGTACGTGTAAAACTATGACTCCTTCCCTTCCTCCTCGTCCCCAGGTTACATACTAATTCAGCTGTCACTGTGGTATACTGAAGATGCTGAATAAATATGCTGGTTCTAATTGGAATTTCATATGCCTCCCCAAGTACTTGTCACATTTGGGAAAAGCCCTTTGGATGCCCTTTCCTTCCAGATGGGATTTGGTCATAGCTAGGAGATAGTTTGGGGTTTTCCCCCCTTCATACTCAGAGCAACTGTGGTCATGATAAATCTTTCTGGTCTCGTGTTTGACTTTTAAATACTTGTGTTTATTGCCTCAGGTGGCTGCTGAATCTCTTCCAAAATCATATCGAGTCCAAATTCAGATGTATCTTGGAAGATAAGGTAACAGGAGATGGGAGCTCTAGACCACAATTAAGCCCTTTCAAACTTTTTTCCTCCAGAACCAATTGTTGCAATTACAAAATGATACCCCAGGGCACTATGATTGCAAATGAGTTATATATAATACTTTAAAGTTTACAGAATATCTCACAACAATACTGGGAGATAGATGCTATTTTCCCAAATTTCCAACGTTTCTAAAGTGACATTTAAACTCAGATTTACTGAGCCAACTAGTGAGGCTGCTAACGGGATGGAGAGAGTACAGGATGGAAGAACTGGGTGGGTTTCCATCTGTACCATGAGTTATTTATGAATGTGGGCACTTCCTCCCTCTCAGCTGCCAAATGGGAATAATAATTCCCATACAGCCTCCCTTACAGTCTTCTTCATAGGAGAACTCTTTGCAAGTCTCAAAAGGCTAAGTAAAATATACATTATTATCATTCCCTCTGAACTTCACTTTCCTCATCTATAAAATGGGAATAATAATGCTTGTACTACCTACTTCCCAGCATAACTTGTAATGTTTAAAGTTCTATAAAAACGAGAACTCTTACCCTCTTTGATTCTCTGTAGCCTAGGTCATTTATAGGAAGGAATTGGGCTTTCCCAAGTAGGATAAGCCACATAAAGTCAATGATCTTTCATTAAATGCTTGCTGTGTGCTGGAAGAGCCACTAAGTTGTGCAGTGGATACAGTGCCATGTCTGGAGTCAGGAATCCTCATATTGTTGAGTTCAAATATGGCCTTAGACACTTTTTAGCTGTGTTGCAATGGACAAGTCACTTCATCCTGTTTGCCTCAATTTCCTCATCTGTAAAATGAGCTGGAGAAGGAAATGGCAAATCCCTGCAGTGTCTTTGCCAGGAAAAACCCAAATGGGGTCACAAATAGTCAGACCCGATTAAAATGACTTAAAAAAAGGATGTGGATACAGAGAAAAGCAGGAACAGTCCCTGCTCTCAAGGAGCTTACAATCTAAAGGGGAAGACAGCAAGTAGGCACAAACAAGATAGAAATAAGGTAAATTGGAGATAACCAGAGAAAAGGCATTCACATGAAGGAATATCAGGAAAGACTTCTAACAAAGGGTGGGATTATAAGTGGGACCTGAAGGAAGCCAAAAGCCAGCATTAAGGAGGGAGAGAATTCTGGGCTTATAAAGCATTTAATAAATATTATCTCATTTTATTCTCACAAACAATCTTGGAAGTTCAATGTTATTATTATCCCCAGGATAATGAGACAGAGGAGGACAGAGATAAAGTGACTTGTCCAGAGTCACACATTAAAAATAGTCTGAGGAAAAAAATGTCACCTACTCACTTCTATTTTACTTTAGGGCAATCCCCTTTATGATGTGATTTCCAGAAACAAACTGTGTCAAAAGAAGAGAGACTCTTTGTCTTGTTGTCCCAGTACTTTGGGTTGACCCAAACAGAGACCTGGATGGGATGGCAAAGTGCCAAAGTCATAGGATCACAGATCTAAAGCAGGAAGGGAGCTCAAGCACTATCTTGTCTAAGTCTTCATTTTGCAGGTGCAGAGATTTGTCTGAGGATTAAGTGACTTGCTCAGATATACCCAGGTAGTAAATGCCAGAGGTGAAATTGAACCTAGGTCTCCCCACACCAGCATCAGTGCTCTTCCCCTGTATCATACTTCACCTTGATTACCTTTGCTAATTACCTTTGATGACCTTGCTCATAGTTGCCACATGTTCTTCTCTCCATTGCTGCCTCCTAGAAAAGATCAGAGATGGGCAGGGATATGAATAGATCCAGGCTAGGATTCTTTATGCCACCAATTAAGACTGGGGGCCAATATACCTCAGTCACTGTGCCTCAGCATTGCTCGAAAAAATTAAATTTAAAAAATGTTTAAATTTGTCTCAATAATTGGGAAAAATACAATTTTTATATTTTTTTTGCTGAGGCAATTGAAGCTAAGTGACTTGCCCAGGGTCACACAGCTAGGAAGTGTTAAGTGTCTGAGACCAGATTTGAACTCAGGTCCTCCTGACTTCAGAACTGGTGCTCTATCCACTGTACCACCTAGCTGACCCATAAAATACTATTTTTTAAAAAAAGAAATAAAATACCATTAGGGAGGTCAAAGGGTTGCAAAGGATGGACCAGAGTTATAGTAGAAAGAATTCTGTAAAGGGAGTAAGAAGACTCAGGTTCTGGTCCCAATTTTATAGATAACATGCTACATGAATAAACTTGGGCAAGTTACTTTCTGTCACTGGACTTCAATTACCCCATTTGTAAAGTGAAGGAGTTGGACTAATTAGTCTCCAAGGTTCCTTCAGGTTCTAATGATCTCTGGCTCTATCATTGGTAATGAATCTGTGATTTCATTATTATAGGGAACTCCCAGGTGAATGAAGTCCCTCTATTGCTGTAGGCTGGTGCCTTCTCCTCAACTCATATTAGAGCAATGAGTTATGCAGTCAATATGTGTCAAGGGCAGACCTTCAACCCTGGTCCTCTTGGCTCCCAGGACAGTTTTGCCCGTCAGCTTCTGACTCTGTGACCCATTTCACTTTCCTTAGATCTGCGAAATAGTTAAGAAGTCAGTTGCTTCGGACCTTCAACCTTATCTTCAGACTCTCCCAGGTATGGATCCCACTGGACTCCATTTTTGGATTATGTGCAAGAAATGACAGTTATGGTCCTAGGTTCCAATATCCATATCAATGGAAGTTGGGGCACAGATAAGAAGGATATCAAATCTCATTTGTAATGAATTTGGGGATTAAATCACACCAGATTTCTCTTCCTATTTATGTTTGGTTTAAATACTGAGGTCAGTTCTTTTGCTCATTAATTGGAGATTCATTGATTATAATATCTCTTCTAAACCTGTGCAGGAAGGGAGTTCCTTGCAAAGGTTATGTGTAATGGAATCTAGGAC
This sequence comes from Myrmecobius fasciatus, assembly GCA_023553655.1. NCBI lineage: Eukaryota > Metazoa > Chordata > Mammalia > Dasyuromorphia > Myrmecobiidae > Myrmecobius > Myrmecobius fasciatus. The sequence continues at coordinate 130,114 of JAJPUD010004282.1, forward strand.
ACTGTGATAGAGTTAAGAACTAGACTCATGACTTCAATGATTTGGGAAACTTCTGAATGAGGGAACTCCCTCTACCAATGCTCTAAAACTTAGGGTGTTAGAGAGTTGCCCACATAGCTGAGAGGTTGTGATTTTCTTGGAATCACACCAACAATATGTGTAAGAGGCAAGACTCACGCTTAGACTTAACTGGCTTCAAGACCAGATCTCTATCAATTATTCTATGTTTCTTCCCTGTAGAGATCTAAATATACACAAATTTAAAAAGAAAAAAAAAAGAGAAGAAAAAAAAAGTCTAGCAAAATTGACCAGAACATCAAATGCATTATATGCAACATTCATACCCATAGTCTTCTACCCTTCATGAAAGGGAACGAAAGGCATGTCCTCAACTCTAGTATAGAGGTTGCTTTCCCCAAGCACAATCAGGAAAGCTTCAAGGAGTTAGCATTTAGCTATTCCTAAGCAGAAGTGGTTAGTGGAGACTCTTCTTCATCATATAGTTTCAGACAGAACCATCTTTTCCTAAGCAGGTAGGTCTGGAGGAGCAGGTGTTTTGTGGTGACTAGGATAGACACCTTGCAAATTTTTCTACAATGCTATAAAGTTTCTTTTTTAATTTTTTTTTGCTTTTTGTTTTTTTTATTAAAGCTTTTTATTTACAAAACATATGCATGGGTAATTTTTCAACATTGACTCTTGCAAAGCTTTCTGTTCCAAATTTTTCCCTCCTTCCCTTACCCCCTCCCCTAGATGGCAGGTAGTCCAATACATGCTAAATATGTTAAAATATATGATAAACCCAATATATGTATGCATATTTATACAGTTATCTTGCTGCACAAGAAAAATCGAATCTAGAAAGAAAAAAGACCTGAGAAGGAAAACAAAATGCAAATTGCTAAAAAGTTTTTAGGGATAATATATACAATGTTGGAGTGGAATGTCGATGATACATTGACTACTTTTGGCCCAACAGGGATCTGAGCTCTGGGTGGGACTTGTGGGAACCACAGGTCAGACAGAGCAGACTAGAATATTGGGAAGAACAAGTAAAACCTGACTGTATTTCTCTTTCTTTGTTTCTAGTCATTGCCAAGATTGACCAAATTGCCGGCATGGATTATTCCCTGACTGGGTCTCCCCAGGCCTCATCTCACAGCTTGGACACACCCTTTAAGGTAAGGAGGTCCATTCAGCAGACTTTGAGAAGCTAAAACAGCAAGAGAATCCTGATGATTGGACCTGTCCTCCAAGAGCATGGCTGGAGAAATTATATTCCCAGTTACCAAGCTGCCTTGCTATATGTCCTTCAGTTTGAATTATTGACTAAGGACTTGCAGTATGCAGAGCCTAGAACTAGGTACTATAAAGGAAGACATGAGACATGGTTTTTATGCCTTGCTTCCTATCCTTTTCAAGATCCCCTTAACTGTTTTCCACTCTCTTTCAAAAAAAAGTTTTAATAATGTCCTTTTTTAACATCTTTTAACATCTTTAACGTCCTTTAACATCAACATTTAACGTATTTACCAAAGACTCTAAAAAACCGATAATGACCACAACAAAGATGATGGCATTTACATAGCACTTTAAAGTTTATAAAACACTGTAAAGTATTATCTCATTAAATTCTCATAATAATCAGGAAAGTAGGTGCTATTATTATTTCTATTTTACAGATAAAGAAACTAAGTCATTCAGAGACTTGTCCAGGATTGCACAATGATTAATGAAAGGGAGCAAACATCTCTGTGCAGACACTATGATAAGCATTTTACAAATCTTAGCTCCTTTGAGCTAATTTACTATATAGATAGTAAGGGGAGGCTGAATTTGAATTCATGTCTTCTTGACTCCAAGTCCAGCATTATCCATTGTGCTACCTAGCTGCTTCAAGAATCCCCCCTCAAAACAAAAAGCCATGTCTTTAAGAATATTCCACATTTTGTAACCATAATATACTCCCTCTTTCCCAAAGAGCTTAGAGTGTCTCACTGTGAATCTTCTGAAGTCATGACGCAGCATACTTCACATACCTCTCTGAGTCTGCTTCTTAATCTATAGAATGAAGATTTTAGTTTAGGTTACCTCTAGGGCCCCTTCTAGTTCAAGTTCTATGATTCCACAGTAAATATAAATTCTTTTTCGATAGTATTTTATCTTTCTAAACACATGCAAAGATAGCCTTCAACATAAATACAAATTCTTTAACTTGACATTTAAGATCCTCTGAAATATAGATACAAGCTAACATTCCAGACTTATTTTATATTACTCCCTTTCATGAGTTCTACATTTTAACCAAACTAGATTCTTGGCTATTGCCTAAACTTAAGATCTCATCTTCTCCCCCCATGTATTCATATAAGCCATGCTTTCTACTTGCAATGTCTTCCCTGTTTTATTATTCTTGTTCTAAATCATAGCATCTTCCTCAAAGTCAAGCTGAAGTCTCTCTCTCTCTCTCTCTCTCTCTCTCTCTCTCTCTCTCTCTCTCTGTGTGTGTGTGTGTGTGTGTGTGTGTGTGTGTGTGTGTCTGTATGTCTGTAAAGCCTCCCTTAATCCACCTAGTCCTTTGTGCTCTTAAATATTCTGGGTGATCATGGCTTCACCATTGCCTTGCTATTGTTATTCAGGCATTTCAGTCATGTCTGACTCTCTGTTACCCCCTTTTTTGGGTTTTACTAAAAGAAATACTTAAGTCATTTGCCATTTACTTTTCCACCTCATTTTACAGACGAAAAACTGAGGCAAACAGGGTTAAATGACTTGCTATAATGACAATTATTAAGTGTCTAAGGTCAGATTTCAATTCATAAAGATGAGTCTTGATGATTCCGAACCCAAGGCTCCATCTGATGTGTTATCTAGCCTCCCTCTTCAGTCTATACCCCTTAACACATTTATCTGTTTTCATGTTTCATGCTTTCTCTCCCATCCCCAATAAAAAATAAGTTCCTTGTAGGCAGGGACTAATAAGTTTTTAATTTATCCTGAACATCTAGTATGGAATCTTGCACACAAGGATTTGTTGCATTGAAATTTACATGTTTACATTGAATTTTAAATGTTTGAGGAATTGAATTTTGTATGTTTACATATTAACTTTAAGAAAAAATGTCAGTTGAAGCAATACAAAAGAAAAAGAGCTAGTTATGTACATCATATAACTGTTAAGAATGATCAAGGTGGAATTCACGATCTGGGTATGATTTGGACTAGGTGACTTCTGGGACTATTCCAACCCTGAGAGACTGCATCTCTCATTAGTTCTGCCCCAGGGTACATCAGAACCTTTGAGGTATAGATCCATCGTAATTGTTGGGAGACCTGGGATATAGACTTCCTTTTTTTGCTCACTGATTTGTCCTGTGGTCATGGAACTAGAGAAGATCAAGATCCTTGGTGACTTTTCAGATATCATTTGTAACCCCAAACTCTCCCCATCTTCAGGTATTCAGGGGCTGATATATAGAGGAAATAGCACTGGAAGTGATGACTTTGGTTCCATCCTTTGTAGTTCCAGAATTTACAAGCTATGTGATGAGCAAGGCAATTAATTTGTTAACCTTAGTTTCCTTATCCTTGAAAGAGGTTATAAGAATTCTACCATTACTTACCTCATAGACTTGTTGTGAAGAAAAGATTTTGTATATCTCAAAGCACTATGTGAAAGAATTATTTTTCAGATTGTTTTGACCTTTTGAGTATGAGAAAGAATTTGCCTGTGTACTGTAATTGGTCATATAATTATCCCTAGGAATGGTTACATTCATTTAAGACATAACAATAATAGCTCACATTTCTGTAGCACTTTGAGGTTTGTGAAATATTTTCCTCACTGCAACTCTGTGAGTTAGACAGTTCAAATTCTATTTTATAGAAGAAAAAAGCTGAGTCTCTGAGACAGCAAGACTATACTTAATGAAAAGGAATGAACTTCTAATGGTTGGAATTGCAGGTACCGGGGAAAGATTTTGGGGGAAAGAGTTTGGCAGTCATGTAAGGCAATCTTCATATTAAAACAATATGGATGACTACTTACTCTGTGTATTTGTATAATTTCAGAAAACTAATCTCTGGGATTGGCTTAGGAACATTCTGTTTTCAGATGAGAGCCTTTGGCTAATGATCTTTTTTCTCTCTTTTCAGGGAGAGTTTTTCAGGCAAAGTCATCGATCCTCTGTTCCCTTTGTACCTGCTGCCTTGAATCTCCCTGAAGACTATGATCTCATGGTTTACTTTGGAGTTTCTGATAGTGTCTTCAATAGAGCAAGCCAAGTTTATTGGGAGGCAGGCACCATGAACTATACCATCACAGATGACATGGTAAGGAAGGAGGTTTAAAGGAAGTGATCTCTAGAGTCACAAGGTACAATCAGAGCTTGATTATATTGGTAATAAAGTCCCACTATCTTTCTACCAGATAGGACCACAGCAAGTTCATAGAATTCCTAAAATTACAAATCTAGAAGGGACAAAGATAGTACCTTACATTTTTAGGGTTTTTATTCTCTCCAGTTATCAGGAATTTATATTTTCTCCCTCCCACCTGCACCCTTTTTCCAATTCAAGGAAAACAGATTCCTATATTGTTCATGAACAATGAAAACAATAAAAATATATGTTATTCTTTATCTTGAATCTAACTCCTCTGTGTCAGAAGATGGGTACCGCACTGCATCATTAGTCTTCTGGAATCATGGTTGGTCATTGTATTGTCTAGAGTCCTCAAGTCTTTTAAAATTGTTCATTTTTACAATAGTAATATTATAATGTAAATTGTTCAAGGAGCTTACAGTATGAGGTGGAAGGAAAGATACAAAAATCAAGTGGTCAATAAGCATTTTTAACTACTTATTATGAGGCAATTTTCCTAAGTGTGGGAGAGATAGAGAAAGGCAAAAAATATTTCCTGCCTATGGAAGGCTAACATTCTAATAATAGGGAAGTGAATAAAAAAACAACTTTGTACATACGAAATATAAATAATGCTGAACCCCCTGAAGAATATATATGTTATATTTCACTCCTTCTCCAAGGTTCTCTGGTATTCTCAAAGGGGATGAGACAGTCAAATCTCTGCTACTGCCCCAAACTCCTATTAATGCTGTTCCATTTAATTACTCAACAGTCAGATTAACTTTCACAAAGGAATATTCGTTTCAAAAATATGATAAACACAAATACACACATATCTACTTTCCAATATGTGGTATACTTATGTACCACCTCGATCTCTGAGCAAGTAGGAAAATTAAGTTCATAAATTAACTCAGCTCTTACTTAGCTTAATCCCAATACATTCCAAGTCTGAAGCTTTTCTTGGTTGAGTCCCAGTAAGTCTGGCTTCCCAGGCTTCCTTGCTGAGCCAGCTGCAGTACTTAGTCTGGAATCCTGTCCACAAGATCATCAGGGTTTGGATATAGTTCCAGGAATTCCACTACCTGCAGCTAGAACTGAAAGGGACAAATTAAAATAAACAAAATCCCATGCTTGTTTCTCAGGGTCATGTGGCTTAAGAGGGGGTCAGGGAAGATAGTTTTTTCCCTCATCCAGGGCAATACATAGTTTTTATGCTGTGGGTGAACTGGACCGTCACTCCTGTATACTATTTTGGGGGGCAGACAGAAGAGAGAGAGAGGGAGGGGGAGAGAGAGAGGGAGAGAGAGAGAAAGAGAGAGAGAAAGAGAGAGAGAGAGAGAGAGAGAGAGAGAGAGAGAGAGAGAGAGAG
>JAJPUD010004282.1:145850-184509 GCA_023553655.1 Myrmecobius fasciatus
GTTTCCTCATTACCTACTCTAATTCCTTTAATCTCTTTTTCTTCTCTTACTGCCAAAGCTAACATTTCTAAGACAATATTAAATAATAATGGTGACAGTGGGCAGCCTTGTTTCACTCCTGATCTTATTGGGAATGGTTCTTGTTTGACTCCATTACATATGATGCTTGCTGAAGGTTTTAAGTAGATACTACTAATCATTTTAAGGAAAAGCCCGTTTACTCCTATACTCTCCAGTGTTTTTAATAGGAATGGGTGTTGGATTTTATCAAAGGCTTTTTCTGCATCTATTGAGATAATCATATGGTTTTTGCTAATTTGGTTATTGATATAATTGATTATGCTAATAGTTTTCCTAATATTGAACCAGCCCTGCATTCCAGGTATAAATCCTACTTGGTCATGGTGTATTATCCTGGGCATAACTTTCTGTAATCTTGTTGCTAAAATCTTATTTAAAATTTTTGCATCAATATTCATTAGGGAAATGGGTCTATAGTTTTCTTTCTCAGTTAAGAAAGTGCAATTTCAATAAGACTCCACAATAAGTAAACTTTCCTTTAGAGGAGTGGACATATTTAGTGCCAGCAAAAATGAATTAAAATTCTTTAAAAGTGAATTCAATTTAATTATTTTATTTATTATTATTAATTAAATTAAAAATGAATTAAATTCTTTGGGCTTGTTCCACCACTCTAGGTAGTAACCTAAGAATTTCAGTTTTTAAGGAGCCTCCCATAGCATCCAAGTCAAAACTATACCTGAATAGGAATCCTCTTTATAGTATTCCTTATAAGTGACTACTTTGTCTTCTTTTGAAGGTCCCTAGCAAGGGAAAGCCAATCAATAATCAGTTAACATTTATTAAGTGCCTATTATGTGGGAGGCATTATACTAAGCTCTGGGAAACAAATAAGAAAAAGCAACCTATTATGAATGTTCTGAGATAGCTCATTCCATTTTTGGATGGAACTAATAATTTTTTCCCTTTTATTGAGTGTAAATCTATTTGTCTTTCTGTAATTTTCATTCCATGCTCCTAATTTTATCCTGTGAGGCCAAAGTTTAACTTTTTCCATATGATGGGACTTCAAATATAGAGTGTTATTTCTCCTGTTTCCAAAGTCTTCTTTCAGAGTAAACATTCTTAATGCCTTTATGTCCCTTAATAAAAAAATTAACTTTTTTTTCAATGAACAAGACAGACTCTATTTTATCTCTCTTCCCCTTTTGTACTCCAATTTGGAAAAAAGAAAAGCAAAACCACAATATTAAATGTGCATGATACTCCATGCCCCCAAATATATGTCTTATTTTGTACCATGAGCTTATACACCACTTTGTCAGAAAATAGGTAGTTTGCTTCACCATGGATCTACTAGTTGGTCATTTGATTGACCAAGGTTCTTTAGTCTTTCAAAGTTGTTTTTCTGTACAAGCTTATTCCTTTTTTCCTTTGGTCTCTTTTAGCTCTAGTAGTGGTATTGCTGATCAAAAGATATGTACAATTTAGCAACTTTTGGGGTACAATTCCAAATTGGCTAGACCAATTTTCCCCTTTTTTTCTTTTTTTTTTAAGCAATCCTTATATGGAATGGTCTCTAGGTCCTTAATCATGCTGTGGGTCACTGTTATTGATTCCTACTTGGTTTGATCTTTCGATGCAGGAGCAGCACTTAGCTCTTTCTACCTCATCCTTTGATCCTTCTTGACTTTGATCTGCATGAAAATTTTTTTTCAGTGGCAACTTTTTTATATCTCCTCCTTTTCCAACTGTTTTCCAACCCAGAGAGCCCATAACAAAGAACAATAATAATAATAAAAAACCAACTACCAAAAAAACCACCAAGCAATGCCTTAACAAAATTTAGCAATATATATTGTGCAAGGGGACAGCTAAGTGGCGCAGTGGATAGAGTACCAGCCTTGAAGTCAGAAAGACCTGAGTTCAAATCTGGCCTCAGACACTTAACATGTCCTAGCTGTGTGACCTTGGGAAAGTCACTTAACCCCAATTGCCCAGGAAAAAAAAGCAAATTATATATATATGTATGTATGTATATATATATATATATATATGTATATATATATAATATATATATAGTGCAATTTCCCTATCTCCAAAAAGGCAGTTCTTTGGGTTTGAGCTTGCTTATTTTAATTTCCCAGGATTCAGTTTTGATTTTTGTTGTTGTTTTTTGTATTTCTCTCACAATAGTTCTTTTCTACATTGTTTTCCTGGTTCTGCTTACTTCATTTTGTATCAGTTCTTTCAAGTTTTTCCATGTTTTCCTATGCACATTATAGTCATTGTTTTTTTTTAACAGTTCAGTAATATTTCACAAGTACCACAATAATATTTTTGAAGTACCATGACTTGCTTAGCCTTTCCTCATCCTTCATCCTATCCAACATTTTTTTTTCTTATTAGCTCTGAACTCTGCTCCCTGATATAGGACATTGTAAAGTCAAGGGCTGTTCAAATAAGTTCATTCTTATATGGTCATGAACTCTTCTCCTATCCATAGATTTGAGAGGAAATTTCTTCTATTTTTCACCAATTTACGTATGATATCACTCTTTTTTTTAATTATGTTAAAATATTGGCAAATCGAATATATGTATACATATTTCCAAACTTATCATTGTTGTGCAGGAAAAATCTTATCTACACAAACGATAAGATATCACTCGTTATGTCTAAACCTTGTACTCATTTTGAATTTATCTTTGATATATGATGTGAGATGTTAGTCTGCCTATTTTCTGCCAGACTACTTTCCAGTTTTCCTAGTAGTTTTCTGTCAAAGTGAGTTTTTTGCTTCAATAGCTGAGATCTTTGGATTTATCAAACATTAGGTTACTGTGCTCATTTATTTGTATATCTAATCTGCTCCACAGTTCAACTTCTTTCTTTTACCCAGAACCAAATTGGTTTTGATAATTATAGCTTTGTAGCACAATTTGAAATCTGGTACTATTAAGTCCACTTTCTTTTTACTTTTTTTCATTAGTTCCCTTGAGATTCTTATAAAATACCTTTGGTAGTTTTTATTGGCATAGCACTAAATAAACAAATTAATCTAAGTAGTATTGACATTTTAATTATATTGATTTGACCCTATTCATGAACAATTAGTATTTCTCTAATTATTTAGATTTTTTTCTATTCTCATAAAGTGTATTTGCAATTATGTTCATATAGGACCTAAATGTGTTATGACAGAATTCTAAGTATTTTAAGCTATCATTATTTTAAGTGGAAGCTATCATTCTCTTCATACTGGATTTTATTGGTAACATAATATTATGGATGATTTGTTTGGTTTTATTTTATATCTTATAACTTTGATGAAGTTGTTAAATTGTTTCAATTAATTTTTAGTTGACTCTCTAGGTTTTTTCTAAGTAAATATTGACTTTCCTTGATGCATGTCTTACTTTGTTCCATTCTCAAATGTTTATGCCTTTTCTTAAAGCACAGAGCTCTTCAGGGAATGCAGGAACTAACATGAAAAAGAAAATTCCTAGGACTCCAAGCATTCTGGCCTGACAGTGCCAGACATATTCTTAACAAGCATTCTGTAAGGGTGGAGGTGGATTGAAGTCAAGGAGATTAACCATATACTGTACACTTGGTCCATGTAATGGCAAAATCTACATTGTAGGGGTAACTCATATCTTTCTCTCTTTTCTCACATAGTCCATTGACCATGAAACTAATACACTCAGACATCGGTCCAATCAATGTAAGTTATTTTCTTTCTTTGTTATTCATTCTACATATATTTCTTGATTTTCCTTTGATCTGCATCAAAAATTTTTTTGTTCTGGGTTATGGTAGTGGGAAGTGAGGAACAAGAGATTTACCCTTTCCTATAAAATACATCATAGTCTAACTGGAGAGACAGGGCATAGAGGTAGGAAGAAGTTAAGAAATAATATAAACTAGCATAGAATAAAGAGTTAAAATGAAGGCATGAACACATATTCATTTATTCAGCATACATGTATTAAAAGCTTTCTTTATTCAGAGTAATGGGGGAGAATAGTTTAGAAAGAACATGATTGATTCCTGATGTCATTGAGCTTCCCAGTTTAGGAAGGGACAAAATGCACACATATGGAATCATAATATACAACATTACTGATAAATGTGAGAAAGGTAGAAACAAAATGTTGTGGGAGGTCTGGGGTTGGAAAAAGGAGTTGGTGAGTAAGGAGACCAAAGAAGGCCTTATGAAGGAGCAGATAATTTGGGTCTTGGGAGCTCAGAGTAAGTTAGGATATAGTGGAGAAATTTGGGAAGTCTTTCTGGAGAGGAGGGGGTTTGAGTGAGTCATTAAGTAGTGTTGTATTTGTTGTTTGTTTTTTATTCTCAAAGAGGATCATCATATCTGGGAGGTAATGCCATGACCTGCAAGTGAATTGGATTTAAGTGAGGCAGGACTGTGCAAAATTACTAGTTTGATTTTTTTCCTCTGGAATCATGTGGGTCCAGTGCCACAGCATAGATCAGGATGACTGGAGATGGTCCTAGATTCAGTGGCAGACCTTGGTCTTTTTAAACTAGGATCTTTAACAGATTTCAGTTTAACTGAGGCAACACCCAATAAATGATAAAAATTGGATAAGAAAAGAGGCAGAAAATGGACCTTTTTCCTACGCAAAAAAAATCAATTTGGAAGATGAAGATTCTCAGGATTTCATTCTGAGCAAATCAGGACCCAAACAATGACCAAGTGTGTCTTGGTCTGGGACCTATTGTTGGTCAATCAGTGAGAGCCAGAGTGATTTGGGTTTAAGGCATGGTCTTTAAAGCATAAGTCTAGCCTGTAAACACCAAGACACCTTGGGAGGTTTCAAAAATCAAAATTTATATTCCTTTGAGCAGAGTACTCATAGGTAAAAGTATAATACCCTATGTAGATAGAGGTAACAGCAAAGAAAGAAGAAAGCAAAAAATAGAAAAAAAGACAAGTGCTGTGTTACCCAAATAGCTAGTTCCAATTGGGTCCCCAGTGGGGCAGCTCCTACTACTAGTCACGGATGCATGAGATCAACCCCACTATTTGTGATCATATCATTGGAGGTAAATATTTCTTTGTAAAAGGAATGCATTGTGGCCTTCATTTCTATTTGTGTTTTATACTTCTTGATGAGAGGATCTCTAAGTGCCATTCCAGTTAACTATGAAGTTCATATATACATTGTGGGTTATCATTTTCTTTTAAAAATTTTTCCTTTTAAACTTTATTGCTATCTTTTGTTTTTATACCACTTGTATAGATTCCCTCCCCTCCCTTCTCAGAGAATCTTGTAAGAAGAAATAATAAATAACTATAATCCCCATATAACAAAGGAGGAAACTGAAGCAAACAGAAATTAACTGATTTGTCCAGGATCATATAGGTAGTAAGTATCTGGGGTCAAATTTGAACTCAGAAATAAAAATAAAAGGAAAAAAGCAGTTCAGCAAAACTACTTAATATATTGATTTTATGTTTCATATTGTAGTACCCCACTTTTTTGCTGAGGCAGTTGGGGTTAAGTGACTTGTCCAGGGTCATACAGCCAGCAAGTGTTAAGGATCTGAGGTCAGATTTGAACTCAGGTTCTCCTGACTTCAGGGCTGTTGCTCTATCCACTGAGCCACCTAGCTGTCCCCACTACCACACTTCTGTAATGGAAAAAGGCACATTTTGTAATACCTTCTTCATGACCAAGTTTAGTCATTGTAATCACATAGTGTCCCATTTCAGTTTGTTTTTTTTCTATTTATGTTATTGCCTTGTTGAGAATGTTTTCCTGATTCTGTTTATTTCCCTTTGCATTGTATATATGTTTATTTTGCATCTCCTGTCTCCTCCAGGTACCCTTAATCCAGGCTATCCTGAATTATTATGCTCTGAGCACCTTGTTACCTGCTGTCAATGGTAAGTGGCAGCTGGGAAGACTTTTTTGGTTTATCCCCTTTGGGTGGGGGACATGGAAAAGATCAGGGAGTCAAGAGGTCTTAGTTCTAGTTTGTGTTCTGCTTCTCACTTTACCTTAAGCAAATCATCAGCTTCTCCATCTGTAAAGTGGGTTTAGAAACTCCTAGCTTTCCTCTCAGAACATTTGTGGCATTCACTGAGATTATGAATGTGAATGTTTTTGAGAAGTACCAAGTGCCATATGGGGAATGGGTAAGGGTTTGAGAAAGACCTAATGTCTTCTTTGGGTATGTTGAGTATCCTCTGGGCTTTCAAGGACTGGGAAAGCTGAACACAGATTCTGCCATGTCCAGCTGAGGTAGAAAGATTTTCAGCATGTGTCCAATGACTAGCTTTGCCAAATGCGGGGCTCATCATCTGAAGGGGTTGTAATCAGCATTGGTGGAGGGACTAACAGCGACATTTGTAAAAATCTTACAACTTCTGAAATACTGAAATAAAGAAGTAGCTAGGAGGTGGGCTCTATTTACCTTATAGAACAAAGCAACTCTTGGTGATCTCTCTACCTTTCCTGAATTCTCTGTGTAATAATCTTCTTTGTTATGTGATAATTTTCAGAAAATCTGGAGATAGGCTTTCCTCTCCCTATGCCGAGAAATATTCACCTGTACAACCTTATTGTTCAACCTTATCAGGTCAGTGAGAAGATGATGGACCCAAGAAGGAAAAATGTGTAAAAGTGTAGTTGAAGGGGCCCCTTTAGGGATTATGAGCAGAGTGGCAAGAGTGGAGGATGGGATGGGTGTGTTGAGAGAAGGGAAAATGGAAGAATGGGAAATCTCAAGGAGGAATTAGGTTTGGATGTTAGGCTACTGTTAAGAGGGGACTGGGGGGACTGATCTGAATGTCTTTGCCATTGACTTGTCTTTTGTCACACCTGCTGTAGTCCCAGCAAATGGCACAGATTCAGAGGCATATTCTCCCTGGGTGCCAGAATTAGGAACTGGAACTTCTGCATTGATAAAAATTGGGATCCAAGAAGTAGGGATAAGAATAGAATTTAAACTACCTCCTGAAACAATTGCAAAACAGTTTCCTTGGACTCTTAAAAATTATTAGCATCTTTTTTGTTGTTGTTAACACAACTATATTTCCTAATGTTTCCCTCCCTCTTCCCTTTCCTGGTGAACCCTTCCTTATGATAGAGAATAAAAAAGGAGGAGTTGGAGAGAAAGGGGAACAAAATTAATCACCATCAGTTAAGTCTGACATTATGTATTGTATTCCATACTCCTAATCCATTCTGGCTACAAAGATGTAGAGGAGGCACCCAGGAGTCAAATAAAAAGTTTATTAATATTTTTATTTTAATCTTTTTTATAATATTCCTTCACTATCCAGCAAGTCATCCATTATAATAAATGATAAAGGAAAAAAGATTTTTTTCAGCAATTCAGCAAATTGATCATATGACTTGAATATAACCCTATATGTAACCTTCTATACCTATGGTTTCTCAACTCTGTAAAGAAGGGAGAGAGATGCATTTTCTCAGCTCTTCTTCAGTGCCTGGACTCTTAAAGACAGAATGAATAAGGAATGATATGAGGAATGAGAAACATATAAAAAGCCAGTATACACAACTCAGTCTCAAAATAAGAATTAAAATATTAATCAGTTTTCCATGCCATTAGCTATTATCAACCCAATGGGTGGAGAAATGGCAAAATGAGCTCAGTACCCAAAGGCAACTCAGCAAATACATTCTCACTTCTTACTTGCAAAAGCCAAGTAACCCTGGCATTATTCAGCTGTGTTGGGAACACTACTTGGAAGCATATAATAGAAACTTGGAACGTAGACTCAGGGTGGTGATGGTATAAAGCTGAAGAGAGCTTGGAGACCAATTAGTCCAGTGCCCTCATTTTACAGATGAGAGAACTGAGCCTGAAGGAGTCTGTCACTTTTCTGAAAGACTAGAAGATCCTTGGGAGCAGAGATTATTACATTTTTTTGTCTTATGTCCCCCTTATGTACTTCACTCAGTCATGTAACTGGCACTTGATAAATGCCTATTGATCGATTGTCCAAGGTCATATGGCTATTTACTAAATCTAAGAGGCTGAATTTATACCCAGGTTCTTTGAATCTAGAGTCAAAATTCTTTCCATTGTTACCAAGCTGCCATGATGATGATGATGATGATGATGATGATAAAGCTGATAAAGCTGAAAATGGTGTCCACTTGCTATTGCCCAGTAGTGAACAACAGCTGACATTGCCTTGAGTTTTAGAAATAGATTCTCTTTTGGGTGAAGGGAAATGAATCAGGAAGCAGGAGTATAATGCCAGACAGCTTACAATTTTGCTGTTATATGCTTGGGAGAGAAAATTTAGGTGACAGAAAGTGGCATTTATGCTGGTCCTCCAGAAAGGCATCCGTTTATAAAATGACAGATAAATAGTGAAGCAGCTGACAGAGGCTGTGTTTTACTAAGATCACAGGGTCTGGGGAGTATTTATGACCTCTGTGGGCTGATTTCATTTTAGTTAAAATGGGACTTTTCATTTTCCAAGGGTTCCTAAAGGAAATGACTTGTCTCTTCTTAAATTAGAGTTGTCTCTTCAGAAAGCAGAGGATGATTTTTCTCTCCTGTATTCTCTATACTTTTATCTCTAGAACTTTCTGCTTTTGGGATCCAATGTACAGTACATTAAAAACTGAAGAGGGAAAGAACTGACAAGTAGAAGTCATAGATGGAGATGGAAAGATTGTTTTTCTGCAGGCAAGGCTTCATTTCTGGTGGAGAATTGAACACCATAGCTGGGCTTTCTCTTCCATGACCTGGATCTCTCTGGTTCTGTTCTATGGCATGGATCTGCTGAAGACAAGTGTGTCACTTTGGGACTCAGCCTGTGGATTCCAAGTTCTGGTTCCCCTTAGGACTGCTATGACCTTCTCTGAATGAGTCAGCTTTCTCAGTGACACCCACTGCTCTCCAGAACAGCTGGCTTCTTCTGGCATTTGTATACTGTTGTTTGCATTTTGATTCCATTCCTCTCTCTCCTCCCAACCCCCTTCCTCTTTCCTTGTAGATATTCAATAAATCGTTCCCCCACTCCCAAATGACTTAATAAAAAACAGAATGAATGAATATCACTCTTGTCCTGGTCCACATTGTCTCCAGACATATTCACACATTTCAGGTTTGCCTATCTCTTGATTTGATGCACTTCAGAGACAGTACTAGATTTGGAGTTGAAGAATTCTAGATTCAAATTCTAGCTCTGGTATGTGATACCCTTGCAATCAAGGACAACTTTTTTGGACTTCTGTTCCCTTATTCATGAAATGAGGAAGTTGTATTAGAGCAGTGGTCTCCAAAGTGAGCCCTTTTATGACTCCAGGGAGTGTGATCAATCAGTGAGAAGGTAGGAAGATGGAGGACATCCTTCATTCCTTGTAATTTGTAGTGTTCATTGAGAACATAATCATATTTCTCTTTCCATTCTTTGCCAACATTTCCCTATTCCTCCCTCTTCTGCTGCTGCTGCTCCCCATTTTATAGCAGTCTCAGGTTGGAAGAGGAGGAGGTTCTGATCTCAAGAACACTGACTTGTAAGACAGTGAGTGACCTTTTCTCACACTTTTCATTCCTTGGGATAAACACGCATAGACAAGTTGTGATGTACATCAGAAATCTAATTATATTACCTTCCCCTCTCCCTTCCCCCAATTTACCCCTCTTCCAAATTTCCTCATTTCTGTCTGGAAAATTATTATCCTTCTAGTCACTCAGGTTCACAACTTTGAAGTCAGCCATAGCTTCTCACTTTCAATCCCCTCTCCCCCCAACTCTTGCATCTTAACTTGTAACCAAAACATGTTGTTTCTATCTAGAAAACTCAAATCACAATAACTCACATCGATCCACTTTTCTCTATTTAGCTACCACTCTAGTTTGGGCCTCTTTCCTCTCTATCTTAGGAAGTCCAGAAAATATTTGTATCACATATACCAGAGGGAAAGAAAGAAAACAAAAGTAGGATTTATTTTTCCCTTTAAAATTCAGTAGGCTAAAGTACACAACTCTTTCTGACTCAGTGGTCATCCCCTTTTTGGATATATCTTCTCATGTTATCCATAAGGATCAAGGGATTACTTCACCCTTCCAAAACTCCATTTTCTTATCATTAAGGACATGTCTCCTGGGAGTGACATGAGGTATTACTCCAATTCAACAGACAGTATATTAATAAAATTATTTACCCCCAGGACATATATAAGAACTTTTAAAAATATTGAAGCATATTTAATCACATAGTTTTCATTTTTAGTTACCTATTGTTAGTAAATAATTTTTTTTTTGCTGAGGCAATTGGGGTTAAGTGACTTGCCCAGGGTCACACAGCTAGGAGTAGATAATTAAAAAAAATATTCATTTAATTTTCATCTGATCTTTTTGAAAATTTCTAATTTATGTAGCTTTTATACTCTACATAAAATATTAGATGGCAGTACATATAGATATTTTATATTAAGAAAATAAGTATTTATTAGAAGTTTGTGCTCCAAAAGTTTTTTAACAATAGGGATATATGATCAAAAAAGTCTGGACACCATTGAACTAGATAATCTTTATGATAATTTTCAGCTCTTTATGGACACGCAATCCGAGTCTATTCCCATATCAGTGTAATTTGCAGATAGGTCACTAGATTGGGTACTATGGGAATTGACCTTATTGTTTAGAAGCCACTCACATTAGCAATATTATCACACCTATACTCTAGGATACAGATTTGCCTTTATGACATCTCTCTTCCACACCTGTCCCCCTCAAACAATTCTGTAGTCTTTTTTCCCCCTCATGTGAAGAATAGTGGGCTTCCAGAACTTCCAGTCAATTAGTTGCAATAACTACTTATTTTCAATTTTAACAATGAATAAATTTTTGACTTTGAGGGTGACATGATGGCTTCTAAAGATTATATAGCTTCCGCCTTCTTGTTTTAAGAAGTTTAAGTTTAATTTTTTTTAGGTTATACATATACATTAAATATTTTTTTTTTCTGAGGCAATTGGGGTTGACTTGTCCAGGGTCACACAGCTAGGACGTGTTAAGTGTCTGAGACCAGATTTGAACTCAGGTCCTCCTGACTTCAAGGCTGGTGCTCTATCCACTGTGCCACCTTGCTGCCCTGACATTAATTTTTTACACATATGAGTCACGTTGGAAGAAGAAAAGCAGAACAAAAGGGAAAAATCATTAGAAAGAAAGAAGAAACAAAAGAAAAAAACTGTGAAAATAGCATTCTTTGATGCACATTAAGTCTCCACAAGTCTCTCTCTGGCATTTCTTTCTTTCTTTCTCTTCCTTCCTTCCTTCCTTCCTTCCTTCCTTCCTTCCTTCCTTCCTTCCTTCCTTCCTTCCTTCCTTCCTTCCTTTCTTTCTTTCTTTCTTTCTTTCTTTCTTTCTTTCTTTCTTTCTTTCTTTCTTTCTTTCTTTCTTTCTTTCTTTCTTTCTTCTTTCCTTCCTTCCTTCCTTTCTTCTTTTTTCTTAGAAGGAAGAAGAGAGAGAATTAAAATCACCAGCAAAAAGCAGGACCATTTTGAAAGGTGAATTTATTATATCGTTGTTGTTTGTCCTTCATTCTTGAATAGGACCATGACATAAGGGAGATGATGCCATGACATGCAAGTGAATAGATTTTAAGTGAGGGAGAGCTAAGCAAGGCTACCTGCCTCACTTTCCCCCTAGACCCATCTGAATCCAGTGGCCAGATATAAATCAGATGACTGGAGATGGCCTCGGATGAAACGGGAGATCTTGGCCTTTTTAAGCTAAGGTCTTCAACAATCTCAGTTTGACTGGGGCTATAACCATTCCATGATTACTGTAGTAATTGAGGCCATATACTTGAGAAGAAAAGGAAAGAAGGTTCTACTTAATAAAAATTTAGATTAATTTATAATCTTCCTATGTTCTACAATGTGTATGCAATTTCTCATTTTGGGTGTGTTTTTAAGTATATCTTTAAGTACACTTTAATTAAAAAATTGCTGCCAGCTTTGAGGTCTCTTCCTTATAGGCAAAGAATCTGGTTTTTAGATTATCACAAGACCTTTCAAGTGATGTGATCAACACGATAGAGGGCAGACATTTTCTTCCGTCTTTGTGATCTCTCAGACTTCTCCAAAATAAAAACTATGAGCAAGAGATAAAGCAATTACAGCTAGCTCCACATTCTAAGACATCAAGAATCCTGATGAGTAACTACTTGAAGAACTAATGTCAGATAAATCAAATCCCTAATCCATAAAGAGATCACTCGGTCCCACTCCTACCAATCTCTATACTTTGACAGGATGGCACAGCCTGACTCACAGACTTGTGCTCTGGGAACCATTCAGACATTTCTTTATTGTTGCTATAGTTTCTGTAAGCTATTATCCTCTGTTCCTGCCCTGTTCTACGATTCTGAGACAACAAGCAACTAAACTCAGTTTCATCCCTTTCCTCTACCATTTACCATGGAAAAAGAGATGTATAAAAGTGGAAAGTATGCTCTACTTAACTAAGCAGCTTCCTTGCTGCAGTATAGCCATGATCAATTAGAGAACTTAAGGAACAGAGGGAAGTGGAGCTTCCCTAGGCATGAAGGAAAGGGCTGTCTTGAATCTGTGACTGAATTCTGTCTCCCTACAAGTCACTTGGGGACAAAATTTAAGTTGGTTAAAAGGGAATTCTTCAGCATGAGAGCAAGATAGTTTGAAGTCTAGCCTTCAATGAAACTATCATCAAAAGGGAAGTAAAAATAATGTGTATTAGAGGAATATACGGAAAAAAAGATTGAATGTACCAAGGACCTCAGGAAAAAGAAAACTCGGTTAAAAACATTGAACACAAACAAATAAATTATCAGGGAAGATAATAAAAAAAAAGTTAATATGGCCTCTAGGTCATCTAACAAGTTTAAACATCTCTGAATAAACATGGCAAGACAAAGGAAAATGATTCAATACCAGCTGAAACACTGTGAATTCCCCAAAAAATCATGAAACCAGAGAGGGATGTTCCTAAATGCTTTAAGAGAGAATTAAGAAAAGGCAGCTAGGTGACACAGTGAATAAGTCACTTCCCTTTAAGTCATGAGGACCTGAGTTCAAATCCAACCTCAGACACTAATTGTGCAAGTCAGTGAACCCAAATTGCTTCCAAAAAAGAGAAAAGACAGAGAGAATTAAAAACTGTGAAAATGGAATAATTAACAAAATAAAAAACTTGAATCCACAATGGCAAATCTCATTAAAGAAACAATAGAGAAAATAACTGATTGTGGATGGAAATATGAAGAAGTAAAGGACAATTTGGAAGAAGAATAACAAAAAGTAAAAAGTACTAAAAGAAAACACTATCTCCATAGAAAACAAGCAAATCACCAAAACAAACTACAAAGAGGCAATTTAAGGACTTTGGGTCTCCCAAAGAACATGAGAAGTAAAAAAAAACAAAAGCAAAAACAAGACACTCTGAACACCATAATTGTGAACACAGAGGACAAAATGTCAATAGAAAGAATTCTTTTGGGAGTAGGGGGGAAGGAGTCACAAACTGTATACAGGGAACTTCAAGTTAGTCTAATGACAAGTTCTGCAAATGTTTAGAAGAAAAACTTTTAACTGTAAAAGGATATTAGAATAACACAAGGAAGAAAGAAAGGGGAAAATCTTGATTCAGTGAAGTCCCATTGAGGAAGAGGGAAATTCTATAATGAAAGATGGGGATTTCATAATTGGTATAATTGTAAATATTTTTACTTAGAGAGAACACTACCTCTGTGAACATATTGTGCCTCCATGGATAGCATCATGCTTCAGAAAAAGGGAAATCAGAAACCTTGAGGGTAACGCTATTTAAAAGAGTGAGAAGGTCATGGATCTAGAGAGATTTTAGAAAAGATGAAAATTAAGAACTAAAACTGGAAAGATAAGTAAATTAAAAAAAAGCCATCTAATATTTTTTTTTAAATCCAACTATTGTGAATTAAACTCTATAATCTTGGGTCTCACCTTTGGACATAAACTTTGTGGGACAATGTTACATGGAAAGTGAGCTAAGTTTTGAACATACTCTGTCTGGAGACAGGTTGGTGTAGGGGAGAGAGTAATTCTCCAAGGTATTAGGGAAAAATATTGGTATGTTTGTTTTCTTTGTATCTTTTAAGTAAGTATTCCTTTCGTAAATTTCATGTTAGGCTTAGAGAAATTCAGGTTCCCAGTGATTAGAGTCAAACAATGGAGAGAACATAGGAAATCCTTGGTATTATAGAAGAAATATTCCATAAACTCTATAACCATGAAAGGCAAAATGTAAATGCCTAGGAGAGAGGGCCAGAGTGACTTATTACAGAAGAAAAAAGTAGCAAATATTACCCAAAGACCAAATTCTATGAAGCAGCAAGAAATATTAGAAGAAACCCAAAAGATTTTAAAAAGTAAAAATATAGTGTATCTATTTTATATATATACATATGTATGCATAATATCTGTATCTATACTTATCTATCTCTAATTATATAGAGACATCTCTATTTTTATATCTATCTTTAATATATATATAACTAACCTGGAAAATAGATCTGAAAAAGTTAATTCAAGGTCACTGGACTCTTTGAAAACTATGATTTTTTAAAAGAAAAAAACCTCAAACAATATATTTTAAGAAATTATATATAAAAATTGTACAGATCTATTAAAACCATAAAGCAAAAAGATAAAAAAAAATCTAGTGGTTACCTGATAAAAGGAATCCTGAAAGAAAAAGTCCTAGAAATATAACTCAAAATCTGGAATTCCTTAAGTAAAAAATACCATAAGTATTCAGAAAGAATCACTTCATTTACCAAGAAACCACAATCAATACCAAAAGGTAAAGGGTATAGGCTTACAGCATTCTCCTCCCCTCAATAAATGCCCTACAATGCTGAGTATAATCTTACAGGAGAAAAAAAAAATAGATTTTAAAATGTAATAGAAGATTTTCAATTATCTCTGATCAAAAGACCATGGCTGCGTAGAAACTATGAAATACAAACACAAAAGTCCAGAGAAAATTAGAAAGGTAAATTTATTTGACAAATTAGAAGGATTTGTATGATAATGTAGTGACAACATTCTAATAGGGGAAATTAAAATATGCACTTTCAAAATCTTAATGTAGAGGGTACTGAAGGAGTTAATTAAGAAAAAGAGATTTCTTGTGGGTTAGATTGCTTCTGTTCTGAGGGTTTGAAAAAAAGGGAAAGAAGAGAAAGGAATAGCTGGTATAGTAAGGAGGAAAAGGGGGATGGAAATTTCTTACATTTAGGGTGTGTGTGGAGAGTATGCAAGCCACAGAGGAAGGAGGTGGGCAGGAGTAGACATCAGATAAACTTCAATATTATCTGACATAAACAAAGGAAGATTGTAACACAGGTATACACACTAATAGTATGATGTAAAAATACATAAAATTTCAAAGAAAAGCAGTCAAAGAAAATGAGGAGATATTCTGAGAGGAAATATAATGTTAAGGAGAGAATAGTCACAGTCAAAATAAATACCTTAATCATTAAAAAATAAAAGTGGGGACAGGGAAAAGCAAAAATAAGAGAATATATTACTTCTTAGATAATTAATAAATGGTTGAATAAATAAATTGTGGTATGTGAATAGAATATGGTTTCACCTTAAGAAATGACAAAAGAAATAATTTCAGAGAATACTGGATAGGGTGAATTGAAACAGAGTAAAGGATGTGGAACCATTGGACCAAGTTATACAAGGATGGCAATATTGTTAAAAAAATTATGATCAATCCAAGAATTATGATCAAAGTACTGACTAGAGGATTTATGATCAACCAAATTATCTATCTCCTGATAAAGAGGTAATGGACACTAGTTGCAGAAGGAGACATAAAGTTTTGGTAATGACTGCAGAAGAGACTGATTTTGCTTTATTATGTTTATTTCAAGATGTTGTTTCTTACACCTTTTCTCTGTTAATTGAGGATTCTTTTGGGGAGTAGGAGAAAAGATATTTTTAAAAAGTCTTTCAATATTTTTTAAAATGAGGGAAGAAAACAGAAGGATGTTTAAAAGGAAGCAGAAACCAACAGGGCAGTTTTGAAAGTAATAAATAAAATTTATTACATACTCTTTAAAAAAAGCAAGTGATATAAAATGAAGATTTAGATTTCTTAAAGAATCCACTTTTTGGGGCAGCTGGATGGCACAGTGACCCTGGAGTCAGGGGGACCTGATTATAAATCTAGCCTCAGATACTTAACACTTAATAGCTATGTGACCCTGGGCAAGTCACTTGACCCCAATTGCTTTACAAAATAAAACAAAAAAACCCACAAACTCAATGACAACAACAATAAGAACAAAAGCTACTTTTTATGTTCTGTTATGTATATGGAAATTATCTTTTTGGGGAGGAAGTACTAAAAAATCTGAAATTATAAAAGCATTTATTTATTCCTAGTGTTGGAGCTGAAGATGGCTTGTGATCATGTACAGATGAAAGAGATGGCATGTAGAGGTGGGACAGTAACAAATAACTGAGTTTAATTAGCATAAAAAGTGCAGAAAGATTTAAGGGTATAATGTAATGAAGAAAAATGTGAAATAAGATGGAAAAGAGATTGAGACTCAAGGAAAGGGCTTACTTCTTATGAGAAAAAAAATTTCAAGATTGTAAAATAACATTCAAATTAGCCCCTCCACTCTTTTTATTGGTGTTGTGGAAGAAAAATTAGCTCAGTTTCTTAAGGGTGTAAGCATGAAGTTTATTGACTAAATGTCATGATTAAGCATCAAGTTTTTTAGTTCTAACACTATGATGAAATTTAATACAACCTTAGAGTTCATCTAGTCTGACTAAAAATAAAAGAAAGCATTAGGCTAGAGAAGCAAAGTAATTTTCCCTAGGAACTGATGCTAACTAGTCATTTGAGCCGTGACTAGAACCCATCTTTCCCATCCATTACATTATTTTGTTTATTTTTAATGGCTATTAAGTTTGCAGAACACTCTGCTACTATTAAAAAAACACAACAAAGATTAAAAAATCTCTGCTGCAAATATAAACCCTTTGAGGAGACATATGGTTCAATTCAACAAGCTATTCTGAGTTTTATAAATATTAAAACCAACTGCAAAGGACCTATGAAGGAAGATGCTGGTCACCCCCAGACAAAGAAATGATAAATAGATATATACACAGTATAGTTTTATATATGGTAGATATGTGTATCACATATTGATATATACATACATATATACATCTCTATATATGTGATATACATGTATGTATACATGTGTGTATATGTGTGAAATGGTGATTTTCTCTAGAGCAGTTAAATTGACAAACCAGCAAGTAATTGTGTGAACTGGGAGACAGCTACTATGCTAGGTGTGGGGGACACAAAGACAAGAACAAAAGAGTCTGATCCTCAAGGAAATTCTTTTAATGTAAAATCCTAATAAAACAAATAAGTGCATAAAATGTTCATTTTTTGCCCCTTTGAATCTCTAGTACTGAGCAGTGTGATTTCAATGATGAAGGGAAATATGAGTGATGCCCTCTTCTAACAAAAAAATTCAGCATATCCAAAACCAATCAAAATATTCATTTGTAGAACTGGGCTACCAACCTTCTAATGTGTATTTAAAATGTTTATTGCACAGCAGTTGGTGGCCTACTAATTTACTCTAGGTAATGGAGGATTTGAAGTCTAATTTTCACACCTTTTCCCCCTTGAACTTAAACTAGTTTTTCTCAAGTATGACAGAATCATAGTTAGAATTGGAAGTGAACTTAGTGATGATCTGGTCCAAACCCTTAATTTTACTAATGAGTCCCGGAAAAATTAAATTACTTATTTAAGCTCACACAAGCAGTAAATGACAGCTGGGATTTGGTTCCAGATTCTTTGACTCCAAATCCAAAGTGTATTTTCACTACACCAAATGCTGTTTTGTATTGCAGGAGTTAGATATCTAATTTGGAAGTAATTGGTTCTGAAACATTGCCTCCATAAAACAGAAATGAAGGGCATTAGCATCTTCAGCAGATGATACTTAGTGCAATGGTTCCATTTGGATACTACATCTCAATGTATGATGCTTCGTGACTTTATTGACATGAAGGACTCTTTTGTGTACTCTGTAAAAACATGTGTATACTCAATTGTTTTAGTTAGAAAAAGGAAGAAAGCTGAAGCCAGATCATCGCAGGCCTTAAATTTTAGGCTAAGAAGTAGGTAGCATGTGAAAAGAATATAGAATAGCTTAAAAAGACCATGCATCTAGAACCATCTCCAATGGTCCTGATCTAGATCATGCCATTTGATTCAGATAGCTCTGGAGGAAAAACTGCAGCTTGTGACTAACAGTCCACCCTCACTTTAATCCAATTCATATCATGGCATCATCTGATGTCATGGTTTTCTTTGAAAACAAAGGACAAACAACAACCTCTATAAGTAGGGCTGACATACTGGGAACCCAATCGAACTGGTCATTGGGCAAAACTGTTCTTGGCTCAGAGTGAATGTAAATAGAATTGTTTCTGTTTTGGGCAGACATCCGGAAAGTTTTCCTCTCCCAGATTGATTTTTTTAAAAAGCAAAAGAGGATATTCTTTGTCTTTTTTCTTACCTAGCCTTAATCACTTATTGAGTATTGTCTCAGTCAAACTGAGACCTCTTAAAAACCTTAGCTTAAAAGCTTGCCACAGCTCTGGAGGAGAAAGTGTGCCTGGTGACTTCGCACAGTCTACCCTAACTTAAATCCAATTCACCTGCATGGTCACCTCTCTAATATTCTCTTCAATAATGAAGGAGAAACAACCACAACAATACCACCACCATCAGTAGTAACAACAATTGAACACAATTACCATGTCTTTCTTCCCACTTTTTATCTGCTAATTCAAGGTTCTTTGTGGGGGTGGGAGGAAAGATAAAAAAATATTCAATACTTATTAAAATGAGGGAAGAGAACAGAATAAAATTCAGAAGGAAGAACAGATCAACAGGACAGTTTTGAAAGTAACAAGTAGAATTTATTACATGATTTTAAAAAAAAGCAAGTGATATGAAATGAAGATTTCTTAAAGAATCTACTTTTTATGTAATGTTTTGTATATGAAAATATTCTATTTTTGTAAAACACTAGAAAAATCAGAGATAAAGGAAGATATTTATTCCTAGTATGGGGGCAAATGACTTTTAGTCAAGTACAAGTAAGAGACAGCATGGGGATTTGGAAAAATAACAAGTAGCTGAGTTTGACTGGCATATAAAAGATTTCATGCTAGAAGACAGCAGGGAGTCAATGAAGATTTTTGAACAACTTTCACTAGATTTGTATTCTGGAAATATTGTTGTGATAGTTATGTGGATAATGGATTGGAGAAAAGAGAGACTGGGGGAATGACAGCTCATTCAGAACATATTGCAATGTATTTATTATTGTTGAGTTGTTTTTCAGTCATGTCTGCTTCATGATCCCATCAACAGCCTATATAAAAGGTGATTAGAGTCTGAACCAAGCTGTTGGCTGTATGAATGCAGATGAGAAGACTATTATGATAGAAACCAGAAGGGAAACTACTTTTGGCAACTGATTGTATTAATAAATGGGATAGGGAGATAGTGAGGGAGAATAAAAATTGAAAGATGACTCTTAATTGATGTAATGTATTTTTCTCTATCCTTTTCTTCCTCCTTCTGTTCTTTACTTTTCTTTTCCTCTCTTCTACTTTTCTTCTCTCTTCCCTTTTCTTTTCTTTTCTTCTCTCTTGCTGTTCTCTACCCATCCTTTTTTTTCCTTTTCTTCCTCACTTCTTATTTTCATCATCTTCTTTTTCCCTTCTCAATTCCTTACCCTCTCCCATTTTCCCTGAAGTCACTGATCACAGATGCTGGAGAAAAATTCTTTTGATTCCTCATTTTTCTTTTTTAGTCTTCAGAGTAGGCGAAAGAAAGCAGAGCAGGGACACCTAGGTGGCACAGTGGATAGAGCACTGGCCCTGAAGTCAGGAGGACCTGAGTTCAAATCTGGTCTCAGACACTTAATACTTCCTAGCTGTGTGATCCTGGGCAAGTCACTTAACCCCAATTGCCTCAGCAAAAAAAAAAAAAAAAAGGAAAAAAAAGGAGAGCAAAGCACAGTTGTATCTAAAGATTACAACTTAGTTACTATGGTTCTTTTACAAGGCATTTCCTTCAAACAAACCATTGAAAAATTACTTTCATTTCTGAATATATCTGCTTCCTCTCCTTCATCCAGAAAACCAGTCTTTATAACAAATAATTTTACAAAATGAAATAGAAGAAAAAACATTTCAGAAGAACTAATCAATATATCAAGTAATTGAAGCTAATCAACACATAGAGGAAGGGAGGGCAGTGTCATAAGAGATTTCTTATTGAGGGGAAAATGGTCTTTTGTTTTGAAAGAATGGGAGGGACTAAATATCAGGGGACAATAGAAGATAAATCAGAATAGTGGAAAAGAGAATGCTGGATCCGAAAGTCTGAGAAGCCAACTAATTCGACCTTTTTTTGTATAAGTAAATGAAAGTAAAGTGACTTAATTAAATATACAAGTAGTATGGAATGAGGGAAGGGAATAAGTATTTATTAAATACCTGCTATGTTCAGGTACCATGTTAAATCCTTTACAAACATCATCAAATTTGTCATCAGGATGATTTGAACCTAGGATCTCTCACCTGAGTCAGTGTTCATTTCCAGAGTACCATGTTGCTTGTTGTGGGACTTAGTGAACTTGAATCTAAATCTTGACTCTTCCATTCAAGTATCTTTGTGATTTTAAGCAAGCTCTTTAATATCTTTGGGCTTATATTTCCTCATCTGTAAAATGTGAGTGTTCAATTAGATCACTAAGATCCCTTCTAATTGCAGTCTCCATACCATTTATAAAACACAGATAATTGTTGAGGTTGTTATGAAGCAAGCACCTTTTTGTACTTTAAAAGCATTATTGAAAGGGGAATTAGTATTATTATAGTGAAGGATTCCTATCCTTTCCTTTCTCAGTAGCTATGAAAATGAGAACAAGTGGGTTTCTTGAAGCCACTTATCAACTTACTGTTCTCTGACTGAATTCCCTGCAAATTAGAAGTTTCTAGGGAATAAATTCGGAGATGTTTAGATTTGGGATTTCATTTTCAGAGCATTACTGAAAAACAGTTCTGATCCCTAGAAACACTTATGGGCCTTGAAGTCTCTGAGATGAGACTAATTTGCTAATTACCAAGCAGTGGATACATTTCATCTCATAGACAGCAAGACGTCATTTCCAAGGCGCATTTGGATCCCCAGGGAGCTAGAATGTAGAGGCTTGTGGGGAATCAATTGTGGGAGTAGATTGAGGAACAGATGGACTGGACTCCTAGTTAGACAGCCCTTTTCCAGGGAACAAACTGGCTTACCCCGGGGGGAAAAGTAAAGTACACATAAGTTCCTTATGTTGTTCAGCTGGCATAAAGCTGAGCTACAATTTCTTTTTTTCCCCTTTCCCTCTGCCCTTCAACTTTCAGAAATTGAGGATAATTCCTAGGTCACAAGTCTTGGGATGTTGTTACCTTCTACAGGAATAGAAAAGGTAGGAGAAAGGGATGTTCAGCAGGAAAGATTGTGAGTTTTATTTTGTACATGTTGAGTTTAAGATGTCTACTGGACATGCAATTTAGGATATCTTAAAGGCAGTTGGAGATGGGAAATTGGAGGTCAGCAGAAAGGTTGGGGAAGGATAAGTATATTTGAAAATCAGTAGCCTAGAGATGTAATTAAATCCATGGAAGTTGATAAGATCAAAAAATTAAATAGTATAGAAGTAGAAGAGAAGTCCCAGGACAGATCCTGAGGGATCCCTACCATTAGAAGGGCCATTTGTAGTCATCCTGATCTATATCTGGGCCATTCAAACCAGGTGGCTCTAGAAGGGAAAATGAGATAGATGATTTTGCCTCCATTAAATCCAATTTACTTGCATGTCATGTCAAAACTCCCTGATGTCGTGGTCCTCTTCGAGAATGAAGAACAAACAACAACAATCATTAGAAGACATGATCTGATAGAAGATCCAGCAAATAAGATGAAGAAGGAACAGTCAGGAAAAGAATTAAGGGAGAGCAGTGTCCTGAAAACCTAGAGAGAAGAAATTACCAAGTAGAAGAGGTTAGTCACCAGTGTTCAAGTCTGTAGAATTCAAGGAGAATGAGGATTAACAAATGGCTATTGGATTTATCAATTAGGAGATCCATAAGTGCCTTTGGAGAGACCAGCTTCAGTGTAATAACAAAGTTAGAAACTGGATTAAGGGATTTAGTAGAGTGAGAGATGGCTGTTTCAAGGAGTTTATCCACAAAGGGCAGAAGAGATATAGGGTGATAGTTAACAGGGATGAAAGGATTGATGTTTCTTGAGTATGGGGAAGTAAGGAAAAATAAACTGCATATAGACAATAGGAAAGGAATTACTAGAAAAGGAGAAATTGAAAAATAAGAGATAGAGTTGGGATGACAAATGGGGGCAATCTATTAAAGTAGTCATGAAATGGGGTTGCTTGTGCAGATAGAGGGATTAATCTTGGTAAAGAGTAAGGTGACTTCTTCACATGAGACAGGTGAAGGAGGAAATAGTGGCAGAAAGCATATAAATGATAGGAAATGAAGAAAAGAGAAGTGGGAGCTCCCATTGAATGGTTTCAACTCTTTCTTAGCTGAAGGGGTGGAAGGAGTTGGAGTTATGAAATTTTTCATAAGAGATAAAAAGTTTGAAGATTTATTGCAGAGAATGGGATAGTCATTTGATGAGGAAGGTATAATACGATTACCTAGGAGCAGTGAGAACCCAGTTGAGGTTGTGTAACAAAAAATTTGTAATGGACCCAATTAGAATGGTTCAAAGATTTTCTTTCCCTTCATTTAGCAGCATGCGTGTAGGAATGAAGGCAATTGATAGTGTGAGTGATCTAAAGGTAGGGTTTGGAGGGAGCAGTGAGTGATATGACAAGAAGACTCAAGAGAAGAAAACTGTAGATTTGAAATGTTTCACTAAGGGGTCAAGACAGATAAAGAAGAGAGTAGCTATTGTAGGGAATGGCTTAGGAGAGAACTGAGTAGTCAAGGTTTTAGAGGTCATGGTGCAGACAAAGTATAGAGTTTGGTAAAGGAAGGCAGAAGAAGTGGGAAACCAATAGATTCTAATCAGATAAGGGAATTTCAGAATTCTTGAACATTGTGGGTGGTACATTTCCAAGTGATAGAAAGATCAAGGAAATGACAATCTTTGTAGATAACTGAGATGGATAGAGGAACCAGTAATTGGAAGTGAATAAGTTGGGAAGAATTTGGGGAAGATGGTGGAGTAGGTTGGTAAATTCAAGGTCTCTTGATTTCCCCCACAAATAGAACAAATTTGTACTTCACGATGAAAATAGGCTTGTGAAAAATCAAGAAGACTTGGGGCAGAAGGGGAATCCTGCCAACACAACCTGAGAAATTTTGAAAAAAGGCCCTGGGGCTGGAGATTAACCTGTTTGAAGTGCAGACACCTTGGGGCTAGCTCGGTAGAAACAAGTTGGGACTCCTCTGGGTTAGCTGGGTGTGACTGGAGCCTCAGTGGAAACCAGAGACTTTTACCTCCTAGTCTGTTTGTGGAGTTGAGCTTTGAGTCCTAGTAGACTGAGCAAATCTCAGCTAATTGGGAACTCTGGCCCAGCTGTGCTGCTGAGACATGGTCCTCAGTGAGAAGGAACAAGCACCCAGGGAGTGCAGAGTTAAGGTAAAAGTAGCAATCATGTTATACAAATGAGGTGCAGAAGAAAAGTAGACACCAAGGCATTGGAGGGGAGAGGAGGGCTCATAGTTCTGAAAACCTACTCATATCGGGAATGGGTTCAATAAGCAACATTACATATATACCGTGAAAGGTGTAGCACCTTTCAAAATCTATAAAGAAATAAGGGAGGAGGGTTAAGTGGATGGGTAAGCAAAGGGTGAGGGAAGAAGACAAGGGAGGAATCCATGGGTGGGGAGAGATTAAGTAAAAACAAGACAAGTTATGGAGCAAAATTTAATTAAAGAGGCAGCAGAGATAAGAAATGTGTGTGTACATGGGGTGTCTGTGTGTGTGCATGTGTGTATATATATCTATATATGTATACATAAATATATCATTTCTTAAATGTAGCTTGTTTGGGAGTGGTGGAGGGGGAGGGATGGAAGGGGGATAAAAGAATAAAGTAATAAGATGCAAAGCAGAGAATCAAAAAACAAGGAATTGAATTCCTGAATTCCATGAATTCCCCTGTCTTATCTGGTGATCTAAAGGGAATGAGTAAAGGTGCAACCAGTATTGGAAGATATGCCATCAGGGGGGAAACCAAGTTTCAGTAATAACTGGAAGATGGAGTGAGTGGATGAGGGAAAGATTTAGGCTGAAGAGAAATTTGTTACCTACAGAATAGGTATTCCAGAGGGCACAGTTAAAGTGGAGGATGGTGTTTTGTTGAATTTTAGAGTGTGAAGATTGAGACTGATGAGAATAAGGAGTCAGGTAGTGGGGGAATGAGTAATGGGATTTTGATGGGAACTTACAGGGATTCAGAATCATTGGGATGTGTAGGGAGCAGCAAAATGTGAAAGTTCTTCCTTTTCTCCTTAATCTAAGGCAAAACAGTATCATGCATGGAAGGAACAACAGGCATATAGATTGAGAAAACTGGGTTCTATCCCCTGCACTGGCTTTGCAATTTACTGGCTAAAAGACTGATCCAGTCACTATTCTACTTTGAGCCTCAGTATTCTTGTCTATAAAATGAGGCTAATAATGTACTACTTATGCCACATTTTGTTATGGTAAAAGCATTTTCTAACTTGGAAAGCAATCAATTAGCATTTATTAAGTGCTTACTCATTGTCAGGCATTATGTTAAAAAGAGAATTCAAAGAAAGGCAAAAGCAATCTCTTCAGAAAGTTGACATTCTAACAGAATGACTTGCCCAGCCTCACACAGTTAGTAAGTATCTAAGATCAGATTTGAACTCTGGAAGATGAGTCTTCCTGTCTGACTCTGGGCATTGCCCTCTAGTCACAACTCTGATATAAATAGATACATGCAAGAGATAGAATAGATAGAAAGAAGCAGAATGGATACAAAGTAGAAAGGAAGGTAACATTAGAAAGGATGGGGTAGAGGAGGATGTTTGGGAAAACATCCAATTTTCCTGGAAGAAAGTAGCTTTTGAGATGATCTTGCAGAAAGCCAGAGAAACCAGGAGGTGGAAGTAAGATAAGACAAAATCTCAGGTATAGGGAAAATTAGATCAAAGGTATGGAAATGGAGTATGAGGAATAGCAAGAAGACCAGAATGTCTGGACCAGAGAGTATATGGAAAGGAGTAAATTATAAGATGACTAAAAAGACGGATAAAGACTTTTGGAAGCCCTTTAAATTCCAAAAAAGGACTTCATATGTTTGCTCCTGGAGGTAATAGGGAGCCACTGGAGTTTATTGGGTGAATGTGGGAATGACATCAACAAACCTATATTTTAAAAAAAACACTTTAGGGTGAAGGGGAAGATATTTTGGAGTAGGGAGGTACTTGTGGCAGAGAGACCAAGTACTAGGTTATTATTATAACTCAGATAACTATAGAAATGAGAATGAATGTTATTAAACTCATTTGTTTGGTCACCCATGTTATGCTAATTACATTCTGAGCTTCTTAGATGTGGGTAGAACTCTTACTCTGCTCATCTATCATTTGTCCTCATCCATATACCATTTTCCTTCATAACAGATTTCACATTTGACTTTCCTGACATCAGATTCCTTGGTGTGGATTCAATTGGATTATCCTGAGCCCCTTGTGAGAGTATTGCAAGGAAATCCTGGCTTTAGATGGGTGTTGGCTGAGTGTGTCTGCTTTCCCTAGTTTATTATGTAAGCTCCTGAGGATAGAGATCTTTTTTTTTCTCCTCTCAATTAACAAAGTTATTTTCTCTTCCTCCCCTATCTTCATTGAAAAAAAAGGTAAAGGAAAATCAAAATGGTAATAACTGTTGTGCCTGTCTCAGTTTCCCTCAGTTACTGTCTCAGTTTCCCTCAGTTACTGTCTCAGTTTCCCTCAGTTACTGTCTCAGTTCCCCTCAGTTGCTGTATCAGTCTCCCTTAATTGCTGTTTCAGTCTCCCTTAATTGCTCTGTCCCAGAATAGCAATCCCCACTTCCTGACCTTCAGAAATAATTGGACTCACATTCCAAAGTAATCATGAAACCTCCACATGGCTAGCCTCGACATCCCCTTATCTGTGACCTAGACGAAGTAGTCTGCTCTGGCAAGGCTCCTTACTCCCTAACCTGTCAGAACTGAATTTATGGTTTCCTTGGACACCAGATGTGCTCATCTGGTCCCATGAGTTCTTTGTCTCCCTGAGCTATAGGACCCTATATAATGTTTGAAGTTCCTTGATGGAGCTGCTGTGTACTTTGTATTCAGTCAGCTAACATGGCCACTGAGTACTTTGTATTCAGTCAGCTAACATGGATGTGGCTGTGTTGGTCTCCGGGGTGGACTTCGTGCTTTGAGACAAGAGTCCTACCAATCCTGATCCATAGCTATGGATTCTGAACTCTCAATTAACATCAATAAAGCATTACCTTATTTCCATGTGTGATACTGCCTCAGTTTCTCCCTGAGCGTTACATAACAAATACATGTAGTAAAGCAAAATAAATTCTCAGTATTGTCCATGTTCCAAAATGTTTTTATTTTATTTATTGAGTCTATTGCTGTTCAATCAGTAGGAGATGAGTATTCTTCATCATCAGTCTCCTGGAATCATGGTTGGTGGGAAAGAAGGAAGGAAGGAAGGAGAAAAGAAAGAAAGGAAGGAAGGAGGGAAGGAGGGAAGAAAGGAGAAAAGAAAGGGAAAGAAGAAAAGAAGGAAGGAAGGAAGGAAGAAAGGAAGGAAGGAAGGAAGGAGGAAAGGAAGGAGAAAAGAAAGGAAAAAAGAAAAGGAAGGAAGGAAGAAAGGAAGGAAGGAAGGGAAAATTGATCAAATCTCAGACTTTTCAAAAATATTACATTTTGTGATTTTTTTTTGTTTAACTTGTTCACAAAACAGAGACTGCCAGAGCTGGAAGGGATATCAGAACACAGAATGTCAGGTTTGAATAGTCTCTTAGAGCTCTTAAGTTCAATATTTTTCTAGCCAAGGAGAAATCAGATGTTTCTTTGCTTCCTCACAGTATTATAAGCATCTCATCATTTATCCCTGTTGGCTTTGTTAAGGATAGACACTAGGCCTTTGATTTAAGTGATATAGGGAATTCCCAGGGGAGGAAATTCCCTCCACTAAATGTAAGTGAACACCTTCTCTGCAATTTACAAGGTCACACAG
The DNA here is from genome assembly GCA_023553655.1 of Myrmecobius fasciatus. NCBI lineage: Eukaryota > Metazoa > Chordata > Mammalia > Dasyuromorphia > Myrmecobiidae > Myrmecobius > Myrmecobius fasciatus. The sequence goes on from JAJPUD010004282.1 coordinate 173,279, forward strand.
TCAGTAGGACTTAGAGGCAGAGTTTGAACTTAGATATTCCTGGTTTTGAGGTTGACTCTATCCAGTTCACCATGCTGCCTATTCCCTAGGTTTCTGCAAATTTGACAAGCATACCATTTATGCCCTTATAAATCTGCACTAGATAGCATAATGGGTAGGATGAATAACTTTAGTTAGGAAGACCTGAATATGAATCCTGCCTTAGATCCTTATGTGATCCTGGGCAAAGCTCTTAAATTCTCCTAGCCTCAATTTCCTCACCTATAAAGTGGTGACAATAATTTGTTGTTTTTATTCAGTCATTGCTGTTGTATTCAACTCTTGGTAACCCTTTCTCTCCCCTTTTTGGAGTTTTCTTGGGAAAGATCCTAGAGTGGTTTGCCATTTCATTCTCTAGTTCTTTTTTACAGATGAGAAAACTGAGGTATACAGGGTTAAGTGACTTATCTAGTAAGTGTCTAAGATCAGATTTGAACCCTGAAAGATTAATTTTCCTGTATGACTCTGGGCACTGCCCTCTAATCATAAACTGCTCTTAGGGACAATAGAATACAATGTAATTTTGGGAGTACTAGCTGTTGGGATCAGAAACAGGCTTATGTTAAAGATAGCATTTTGGCAGCTGGTTTGGCTCTGCTGAGTGGAGAGGGGAAAAAACTGAGCTGCTTTCCCCCCCCCCAACAGCTATCTCCTCCCTTCACCCCTACCCCGGGTAGTAGCATCTTTTTAAAAAGACTAATGAACAGAAAGACTAAAGTTATAAGCAGTTGTTTAGGGCTTTGGCTCAAGGTGCCAAAATTTAGAGATTACAAAAAATTAAAGTAGTTGTTCAATTAAAATTTTTGCTACATTCACATATTGACAGCACATTTCTTTAGCAGCTGAGCTTACCCTCTAATTACCAAGAATAATTTCTTAAAATGGTAAGCTACCAGATGGTTCCCATTGTTAATAATCTATCTATGGCCATTATAGTAAATAAATTTTTCTTATGCTCAACTGAATTTATCTTAATTTCTTGTATTATTTTCTTCTACAAAGTGAATTTGAGGACCCTTTTTGTGCTGCTTGCCCCAAGGGCCAAAAACAATGTCTATCCCATTAGAATGTTATACTCTTTGTTAGTAAAGATTGTTTCATTTTTTTTTTACTGCCTTAAGGTTTACAAAACACTTGGTATATATTGTCTTATTTTGTCTTGATGATAACCCTGAGAAATAGGTTTATTAAGCTTTTTTTTTTTACAGATAGGAAAAATGAGAGAGGGAAAGAAACTAAAAGACTTTAAACACCCAGGGTCATACAACTATTGAGTCAATTAGAACTCAGAATTAGAACTCAGGTCTTCCTGACTTAGAGTCTAGCACTCCATAGACTATGCTACTAACTGCCTGAATATTAAATACTTCTTGTGCTAAGGGTAGCAAGGTGGCAAGTGGATAGACAGCCAGATTCAGAGTGAGGAAGACCTAGGTTCAAATCCAGGTTCAGATACTTACTAGTTGTGTAACCCTGGGCACCCAAACTCCCTTTGCCCCAGTTTCCTCATCTGTAAAAGGAGCTGGAAAAGAAAATAGCAAACCACTCCATTATCTTTGGTATTTGTGACCCAAATGGGGTCACAAAGAGTCAAACATGACTAAAAGAACTGAACAACTACACTTCTTGTATGCAGCACATGTCTTGGGAGCTAGAGAAGAAAGGTTTAGATAATTCCTGCTTTTCATGGAGCTCACAGCCATTAAAGACAACTATGATATATAATATTGGTTCAGGGGAATGAACACTGGATTAAAGTCAAAGGACCTCATTTGAATAGCAGTTCTCTTTCTTATTGTGTGATCCTAGTGCTCAGTAACATAAATTCTCTAAGCCTCAAGTTTTTTTTTCTGTAAAATGAGGGAATTGGATTAGATGGCCTCTTAGATCCCTGCTATTCCAGATATAGCATCCCAGAGTATTCATTATATGTTTATTTAAAAATGCATATGTGTCAAAGATATGAACAATTTTAGATGAAATTAAAAGCATCTATAGTCATATGAAAAAAAATCTATATCACTATTGATTAGAGAAATGCAAATCAAAACAACTCTGAGGTATCACCTCACACCTCTCAGATTGGCTAAGATGACAGGAAAAGATAATGATAAATGTTGGAGGGAATGCCAGAAAACTGGGACACTAATGCTTTGTTAGTGGAGTTGTGAACTGATTCAACTATTCTGGACAGCAATTTGAAACTATGCCAAAGGGCTATAAAACTGTGCATACCTTTTGATCCAGCAGTGTTTCTACTGGGTTTATACCCCAAAGATATCATAAAAGAAGGAAAAGGACCTACATGTGCAAAAATGTTTGTAGCAGCCCTTTTTGTAGTTGCAAGGAACTAGAAATTTGGATTCCCATCAATTAGGGCATGACTGAATAAGTTATGTTATACAAAAGTAATGGAATATTATTATTCTATAAGAAATAATGAGCAGGATTACTTTAGAAAAGCCTGGAAAGACTTAGATGAACTGATGCTGAGTGAAGCAAGCAGAACCAGTAAACATTGTACACATCAGCAGCATGATTGTGGGATAATCAATTATTATAGACTTGGTTCTGAGCAATTTAATTATACAAGACAATTCCAATAAACTTTGGATGGAAAATGCCATTCACATTCAGAGAGAGACCTATGGAAATTGAGTGTGGATCAATGCACATTATTTTCACTTCTTTTTTCTTCTCTTTTTTTTCTTTCTTATAGTTTACCCCTTTTGTTTTGATTTTTCTCTCCCAACATGATTGATGTGAAAATTTGTAAAAAAAAATAAATGTACATTTATAACTTTAAAACATTAAATTAATAACATGTTTTGACATATTTGACATGCACTGGGTTACTTGCCATCTAGGGGACAGGGTGGAGGAAAGGAGGGGAAAATTTGGAACAGAAAGTTTTGCAAGGATCAGTGTTGAAAAATTACCCATGCATATGTTTTGTAAATAAAAAGCTTTAATAAAATAAAATAAAAATAAAATAAATTAAATTACATTAAAAAGAAATGTATATGTGGCAAGGACCATTTCCTACATGTAGCAGGAGCATGTTGTGTGGCTCAAAAGGATGCAGAATAGTTATTATCTCTACCCTCTTCTCTCCTCATTCATCTCTAAGGGAGGCTGTTACATTCCTGTCAGAAGTAGATTTCGGAAGTTGGGGCCTGAGGCCCCAACTCTGCTCTCTTCAGAGAGCAGTAATAGACTAGCATTATATACATATTTGCTCCCTTAAATTTTGTTAGTCTAGGGGATGTGTTGAGATTGAAGAAACTTCTGATCACTATTCCATTAATGTGGGGAAAAGAATACTTCACCCTTTATATCTAAGGCTTGACTCCTTTCTCACCAAATAGTAGTTTCTCAATGTACACATATAGCAATTATCAAAGAGAGCTCTTTATCCAAATTGGTAACAAAATAGAATTCAGAGAAGGGATATATATATATATATATATATATATATATATATATATATATATGGGAATGTATACTACACAAAACAGAGTAAAAGTGAGCTCTCATTGGGAGTGAGATAACTCAGTTCAACCAAGAAAGAGTTCCAAATTCTACCAAAGGACAAATTTCTTAAAGTCTTTGGTGTGGTAGTTGGAGATAGGGTTGTGATGGAGACTGTCCAAATCTCTCATGTTGGCTTCTTCTCAAAGTTTTTTTCTTCAGCAACTTGAAGTGATGATGGCCTCTTCCATTTTCTCTCTCAAAGTTAGAAGCCAGAAATGCTTAAAATATTATAAAGTTTGGATATAGTGGAAGAAAACTTGAAGAGTGAATAGTTCTTTTGAATTCTTGTCAACTCTGTCCCAGTCTCTTTCAGAGTAAGGCATTCATCTCCACCAATGAAGAAAGAAACCCATATTGTGGGTTTTGAGACAGGGATTATGTACACATATAAGATCACAGATCTAGAACTAGAAGGGACTTTAGAGGTCATCGAGTCAGTCAATAAGCATTTTTTAAGAACAGTGGCAGATACTGTGCTTAGTGCTGGGAATACCAAAAGATATATAATGGAGGAGGTAAGATGCAAATAAATATATACAAACTACCTATAATCAGGATAAAGAGAAAATATAGAGGAAAAGCACTCAAATTTAAGAAAGTTTGGGAGATATTAGGGCCCGAAAAAGGGACCCTGATAAGAAGTTTGTCTTGACTTGAGGATAAGAGGGTGTGGTGTGTAGTTCCTTTGAACATGAGACCCAGGGACTTGATGAGATTACTGATAATAGCTCAAATAAAAGAGCTATTCAAAGTGATCTAAAAAACAGGCTTGCCCCGAGGTGTGCTCTGTGATCAAGATGTGAGCTCCACCTTCTTTCTGACTTCCTCATTTCAATACAAAGTTAATGGCTAAATGATAGGTGGACTAAGGAAAAAAAGGGCTTGACTACAGGTGGTGGGGGAGGGAGGAAGTCAAGGCAAGGAGAAGAAATATCAAAGCAAGCAGACTGGGAGGGAGGTCTTAATAAAGAATATCTTGATTTCATCTTCTTCTGGCTTGTGACTCTCCTTGGTGAACATGCTGGTCATGTCCGGATGCAAACTGAAGCTCGGGAGGAGGTAAGACCCAGCTGCCCTCAGGTATAATACCTGGCAGGGAAAGGGCTTTTTATATACTTTAAATTTTAATTTGCATTATTAATGTTTTCCCATAAATTCCTTAAATACAATCAACAAAACATTAACTTCAGAATTGTAGTGCTTGCAGATTTCTTTTTTTAAGCTTTTTATTTTCAAAATATACGCATAGATAGTTTTCAACATTCACCCCTGCAAAGCCTTGTGTTCCAAATTTTTTTTCTCCCTTTCTTCCCTCCCACTTCTAAATGGCAAGTAATCCAATATATGTTAAACATGTGCAATTCTTCACAATATATTTCCACAATTATCTTGCTGCACAAGAAAAATCAGATCAAAGAGGAAAAAAATGAGAAAAAAAATTGTAAGCAAACAGCAACAAAAAAGTGAAAATACTCTGTTGTGATCCACTCTCAATACCCACTATCCTCTCTCTGGGTGCAGATAACTCTATCAGAAGACTAACTGATCTGAATCACCTCATTGTTGAAAAGAGCCGCATCCATCACGGTTGATCATCACATAATCTTGCTGTTGCCATGTACAATGATCTCCTGGTTCTACTCATTTCATTTAGCATCAGTTCATGAAAGACTCTCCATGCCTTTCTGAAATCATCTTGCTGATCGATTCTTATAGAACAATAATATTCCATTATATTCATATACCACAACTTAATCAGTCATTCTCTAACTGATGGGAACCCCCTCAATTTACATTTCCTTGTCACTACAAAAGGGACTGCTACAAACATTTTTGCACATATGGGTCCAGGAAAAGGCTTTTTGAAGAAGGAGGGATTTTAGTTGGGACTTGGAGGGAACCAAGGAAGCCAAGAAGCAGAGACAAGTTAGGAAATCATAGGGAACAATTAGTGAAAATACCTAGAGCCCAGAAATGGAAGGTCTTATTTGGGGAACAGAAATTCAGTGTCACCATATTAAAGAGTGTATGGGGAGCAAAATATAAGATTAGAAAAGTAGTTGTGTGGGCAGGTTACCAAGGATTAAATGGAACATTGTTGTATTTGATCCTGGAGGTAACAGGAGCCATTGATGCTTACTGAGGAGTGTGTGTGTGTGTGTATGTGTGTGTGTGTGTGTGTGTGTGTGTGTGTGAGACATGCTTGGACCTGCACTGAAGAAAAATTACTTTGGCCCCTGAGTGGAGGATGAACTGGAATGGTGATAGATTTGTGATGGGGAGATCAACCGTCCTATCCAGGCCAACTATCTGTAAAGAGCTGAAGGCCTGAACATCAGAGGAAATGTGTGACAAAGAAAAATGAAATAGGTGAGCTGGTAAAAGAAAACAAAACAAATCACAAAAACAACAATCCTGTCTGACTCAAATCCCCCAGCCTGAGAGAAGGTATGCTGACTATGTCAGGAGCATGCTCCCCTAACATTTTACCTGGATCTTTTCTTCATCATTTTTTACACCCTGTGATTAGAATGATCTGTGTAAGCAACAAGACTATACGATGATCAATTTTGATGGACATGGTTCTCTTCAACAATGATGTGATTCAAACCAGTTGTTCTGCGATGAAGATAGTCATATACATTCAGAGAGAGGCCTGTGGGAACTGAGAGTGAACCACAACACAGCATTTTAACGCTTTCCGTGAATATTTCCATGCATTTTGTTTTCCTTCTTAGGTTGTTTTTTTCTTCTTCTCTTTCTAGATCTGATGTTTCTTGTGCAGTAAGATAACTGTATAGATATGTATACATGTATTGTATTTGTCATATAATTTATCCTATCTAGCATGTATTAGATAACCTGTCATCTAGGGGTCGGGGGTGGGGGGAAGGAAAGGAAAAGCTTGGGAAAAAAAAGTTTTTTTGCAAAGGTCAATGTTGAAAGGTCACTCATATGTTTTGTAAATAAAAAGCTTTATATATAAAAAAAAAAAGAATGATCTGTGTATTTATTCCCTATACTAGACTGCCAGCACTTGGAAGGCATTATCTGGGCTGCATCTGTCTTAACCCTCAGGTCTCAGCACAGGACTCTGTACATAGTTGATTAATAAATAATAGAGTTGAATTGAATTAACTCTGTGCTTAGGGTCCACTGAGTAGACAACACTTGTTTTCTGTAAGCTTTTGATATTTCCTATGCTCTGCACACAATAGATGCTTAAGACATTTGTTAAGTGAAAGAACAGATGAATGAAAGAATGATATTGAAAAGACTGAAGGAGCTAGAGACAGAAATAATCCCTGGGAGCTGGAGAAAGTTGTGTGGATTCAGGCTATAGGACTCAGTCCAGACAGGGGAGGATGGCATAAGCAAAGGTCCAGAGGTAGATGTCAGGTGAGAATGAGGTTTGGAAGAGCTCTGCTTTGGCTGGACTATAACAGACATGAAGAGGATCAATGGGAAATTAGAATGGAAAAATAGACTAGGTAAAATCATAGAGAGCCTTGAATGCCAGGATCGGGAGCTTGGTCTTTCTCCTTTGGAAATGTAGATCCTTTTTTTCTATGGTCTCAGTAATCACATCCCCTGATTACTTGGGAATCCTCACTCTATTCTCTTCCCCTAAGCTGCCTCAGCAGACATACCACATTTTACTCCTACTTGGTCCTGAGGTTTGTTCCCTACAGTTTGGCTCCCTAGACCCCTAAATGTTTTCTCTTGATCTTTCCCTCTCTCCTCTCCTCATGCTTTTTCTCAGTGTGATTCAAGGAACTTTGGCTGTTGTTTTATCTTTGCCTCCTTCCTCATGATGCTCTTTCTGCTTACTGGCTGGCTACAGATTTCTTTCTTGTATGGAGGCCTCAGCCTGAGTAATCACATGTTTGGTGGAATTTGGGAATTACTGTTAAACACCCCTTTCCACTCTCCATATCAGTGCAACTGTATTATGGAGAGATCCAGGAATCTGAACTTGACTTTATATCACAATGTGACTTCTGGCAAATTATATCCTCTACCTAAATCTGTGACTCTTTATAAAAGGGAGTTGGTTAAATGTACTTGATAAAATATCTAGGCTCTCCTAGTCCTAATATTTTGTAAAATTTTGTATGAATTGGACTTTGGAAAGTCAATTCATACCATAGATCTCAATCTCCTAATGTTCAAAAACTGTACTTCAAAAAGTACAATTAAAACCTCTGTTGTGATTCCATTACTGGATTTTTTTTGAGGATCCATCCAAATCATGCAAAAGAATTTGAAAAAATAGAAAATAAAGTTAATAATACATAGTATTAGCTTTTATTTTCCTAGTGCTTTTTTCATTGCAGATTTGGAATTAAGTAATATTAGTGTATGCTCATTTTACAGGTGAGAAAAATTAAGTCTCAGAGAAGTTAAATTGATTAATCCAAGCTCTCATAACTACTTTGTGGAAGCCTTTTAAACTTAGACTTAAGTCTTCTGATTCCGTATCTGGCTTTCCATATCTGGTGTTATTATCTATGTCACTGAGAAAAGGTTAATCTCTCATAGTGACCCTGATGGTACTATTTGTCTGTAGGGGAGTGGGGAAGCCATGCCATTTCTGGATGGCTATAAAGAGAATCAGTTACAGAAACCATCAATAATCCTTTTTATTAGGCCTACTGTGAAATTTGTCTTCAGCAGCTTCCTCCCTATTTCTATTTCTTCTCTTGCCCTCCTCCACAAAAGGCACCCATAGTCCTCAGATTCCTTTTGTAACAAGGTCTTCACAGTGCCTTAATTCCAAAGAAATGAATAATGGGATAATTTCAGTCAATTGAAGGGATATTGTAAGATACAGGATAGGACAGGAGAAATGTCATGTGTCCTTTGCAAGAACATGATATAGGCAGCTTTCCATGTTGCCAAGGTTTAAGGCCAGCCTTGTTCATTTTGAAACTCTGTTCTTCTCTGATTGACCAGTTCTGGAGAAAGAAACCATCACTCTCATTTTTCTTTCCAGGATGCAGGAACAAACAGAAATTCTTGCTATCAGAAAGATGACATTAGGGAAGTCCAGGTTCTTATGCTCTAGATATAATTTTTTTCCTATGGACCTAGAGAAATAAATGCTATTATCTATGTTACTGAAAGAAGGTTGACCTCTCATAGTGGCCCTGTTGGTCTTAGTTGGCTATAGGGAATGGATGGGAGTAGGGAAACTGTGCCATTTCTGGATAGCTATAAAGAAATTTGTTACAGAAGCCATCAATAAGTTACATCAGTTTTCTGTTTTAATTTATGCAAGATTGATTTTATTTAGCTGGACAGAAGCAGCTACTGAATCTCAGCTATGCAAATAGGTACAATGGATAGAGCATGAAACCTGGAATCAGAAACAGCAGAATTCAAATCTGACCTCAGACACTTAATAGTTGTGTGATGCTGGGCAAATAATTTTATCTCAATTTGCTTCCATTTTTCTCATCCATAAGATGGAGATAATAATAGCATCTACCTCCCAGGTTTGATGTGAGCATCAAATGAGATAATAATTGTAAAGAACTTATCCCAGTGCTTGGTACATGGGGTATACTATATTTATAAATATTAGTGATTATTATTCATCCATTCTAGAATAAGTTTTGTCTCAATCACACATTTGCTTTCCTTCTAAATCTCTTGACCAAGAAAACTTCTGATAGTTCCAGAAAAAAAAAGTTGGTGAGTTGTGTGGACTCCAGCCTGCTTCTCTTTCCCTCCTATTGAGTTGATTTAATTTTATATTTTTTATCCATGCCACTATATCATGCTTCACCGATGTAAATATCATTATTTAATTAATATCAATATTCCCACTTGTTTCCATGAGAAAAAATAGAATAGGTTACCTTGGGAGACAGCAAATTCCCTATCAGTGAAGATCATCAAATGAAGGATGAACAGTCGATTGCTAGGGATGCTAAAGAAAGAATTCTCAGTCAAAGATTGGACAGAATGCCCTCTGAGAGGAGATCCCTTCCAGTTCAAAGGTTCTGAGATTCTAATGGGTTATAGAAGTGGTGAGGGTGACACAGACCTCTCCCAGGGAGTACAAATGGGATTTGATCCCTGATATAGTCAGAGACGTAATTGGAGCTCTCTGATCCTGGACTTTGTGTGTGATTGCCCAGGGCATTTATGGCTTCTCCATAGTGTTTCTCCAAAGCAGAATGCTAAAATTTGACCTCTACCAGGGAGACCACAGTCTCATGCCCACTCACAAGTGCTCTTTGGCATTGCTCTTTACAAAGCTTGCTGCTTATAGCCTCTGATTTGTTTTTATGACAAATGCCTTTGGGGTCATTCCTGGAGCAGTGGATTGGGTTACTTAGCTCACAGTTCCAGGGAGAGGAAAATCACAATCTAACCAAAAACAAAACAAAACAACAAAACAAACAACAACAACAAAACAACTGGGAGAACCACATTCATCTGCTTACTGTGGTTCAATGGAACAAACTCTCACCTAGATTCAGATCTTGATACTAATGAGCTGCCTGACTGGCCCCTTCTCCATTTTCTCACCTACAAGATAATAGTAATCCCCTTCTCTTACAAGGTTGCTTTAAAGAAAATGCTTTGCAGATTGTAAAGTGTTAAATAAATGTATAATATTGTTATTGATTGTTGTTGTTATTTGTCATTCATTCTTGAAGAGGGCCATGCCATCAGAGACATAATACTGTGACATGCAAGTGAACTAGATTTAAGTGAGAGAGAGAGAGCTGTGCAAGGTCACCTTCGTCGAGTTCCTCTCCAGAGTCTCTAGGACCAGTGGTCAGATATAGATCAGGATGAGTGGAGATGGCTCTGGATACAGTGGGAGACTCTGGCCTTTTTAATCTAAGGTCCTTAACAGTAATATCAGGAAATGGGACTGCAGTTCTAGAATGGAAGCTGGAAACTCACCCAGTCTGCTACAGAAAGCATCAGCCATAATGGAAAGAAACGGTAATGACCAGCATTACAATTAAGCTAAAGGGTAGGATAAACTTTACCTCTAATAGGTCCTGGGACGTCTCCAGCTCCCAGCCTCCACTGGGAGAAACTTCACAGTCACCACAGGACACGGGGATATGCTTATCTTACTTTATTATGTGTTACACTTACATAGTCTATAAAGCTGTGCTAATAGTAATCCCGGTCTCTATGGCGGCAGTCTCCTTTTATACCCTTCTCGTCCTTCCCCGCCCATGCCACAGCGAACCAATCATGTCCCACCCCGAAGGTCTCCGGTCTGAGCTGGCCTGCTCTGATAGGGTGCCGGCCCGCGAGCCGTGTGCAGGTGCCTGCAGATCACGTGCAATATGCAAAACATCTACCACGTGACTTAGGCTCTATGGTCCTCCATCCTGTGGTGTTTTGCTGCATCAGCACTGCCATATCAGCTGTGTAATGTCACACCTGTACTCAGCCATTCGGCCCCCAGATGGTCACATGCGTTTCCTGCTGGCTACAGGCTTTGGGGCCTTACAAGAAACTTATACCCATATAACCAGAGATTTAGAGCAAGAATGGTCTTCTAGACTTATCATATCTAGCCTGAGACACCAATTATGTGACCCCAAGCAAGTCACTGAACTGTCAGTCTCAGTTTCCTCATCTGTAAAGTGAGGATAATAATAGTACTCAATTCCCATAGT
>JAJPUD010004282.1:184519-204196 GCA_023553655.1 Myrmecobius fasciatus
TCCTCATCTGTAAAGTGAGGATAATAATAGTACTCAATTCCCATAGTTGTGAGGATAAAATTCAGTAACATCTAGAAAGTGCTTAGGACACTACTTGACACATAGCCAGTGCTAATATATGATTATTTCATTCTAAGTAGTATAATCTCCTGGTTTTACAAATGAGGCAACTGAGGCCTAGGGAGGTAAAGGACTTGTTTGTTCAAGGTTACAGAAGTAGTAAACATCACTGATAGGATTTAAACACAAATCTTGTGACTCCAGTGTTACTACTTCTACTGTACCAAAATGCCAACCAAGAACCTCACTGTGTCACTTTGGGCAACTTATTTCCCTCTTGAGCTAAAATGTTCTCCTTCATGACTTGGAGGAATTTACACAGTCAGTAATTCTGCCGGCAAGAGATGCTATCGGTTGGGGGAGGATGTGATGACTCCTCCCCTCATAGAGCCCATGAAGATGGGGAGGACCTGCTAGTAAGGAAGTTCTTACATAGCTGTCTGTTGATCAGTCGGACACAGTGCTTTAAATGGCTCAATCTGTTTGTCTGCTTCCAGATTTCTCAGAAATCTGTGTTCTCTTCCCTGCATCTTAAGCAACATGTGCTTAATGTCTTGGCCTTCATGAACCAATGTACCTTTCTCCCAACCCCACAATTCCTATCTCGCTCTGACATTCTGGCTTGAATATTGGCTTTCTGCTTATATAATGGGACTGATCTTGGAGTCAGCAGACTGGGATTTGAATCCTGGCATCCTATTGTGTGACCTTAAACAAGCCATTTAATTTCTTACTACTTCTTACTAGAAAACGATTTCCAATATGTATGGAAGAATTGCATATGTGTAGTATATATTGGATTACTTGCCATCTAGGGGAGGAGGTGGAGGGAAGGGAGAGAGAAAAATTTTTTGGAACAAAAGGTTTTGCAAGGGTGAATATTGAAAACTATGCATATATTTTGAAAATAAAAAAGCTTTATAAAATTCCAAAAAAATACAAATAAAAAAGAAAGAAAAGTACTTCCACTTCCTACCTCATAGAGGTTTTTGTGAACAAAGCACATTGTAAACCTTTAAAGTGCCATGCAAATATCAACTATTGTTGTTTTAAAACTATGAATAGAAACTTATTTATTTTATACTTTGGCATAGAAGACTAGAAATAATAAGTTTAAAGTTTACAAAATGTTTTACAAATATTATCTCATCTGATCTTTACAAAGCTATGAGAGAGATGCTCTTATTATTTCATTTTACAGATAGGTAAACTGAAGCAGAGAGATAAATGAATTGCCCAGGGTCATGCAGCTAGTAAATGTGTGACGCAAGATTTCAGCTCTGATTTTCCAGAATCCATGTACAACTCTCTCTCCAATATGTAACTCTCCTTACCAAACTTTTATCATGAGGACATTTATAAAATAATTTGAGCCATTCAGAAGTGAAACGAGTTGCTTGGAGAGGTGGTAGATCACTGGAGGTCTTTACAAATGGATGACCACCTATCAAGTATGTTGTCATGGAGATTCTTTTCTAGCATTTATTGGTTGGTGTACAGGATTACTGAGGTCCCTTTTGAGTCTCAAATTCCATGATAGTAATTGTATTTTTTTAATTGTCCAAAATGGTTTTTTTGAAGGACTAAATATTCTCAGTGATTTGCTCTTCTTTCCATCAACTTATAGTAAAAAAAAAGTTTTTTTTAAATATGAATAACCAAAACATCAGAAAGAAATTGTATAGGTTAATAAGGCTTTTTCAAAAGGCTGGAAAATTCAACTTCCCATCTTTAAAAAAGAATTATGTTTTGTGAAAGTCAAACGTTCAACAACTGGTGAACTACAGAGTCAGTCAGTCATTTAAGGCTTGTGAAAATGGCAGGGAGAAATTATTCACTTTAAAAATCAATAAGGGATACAGCTTAACTCTATTATGTAAGGCAGATTTTTTGATCTAAAACTAGGTTAAGATTAAACTAAAACAAGACTTCTAGATGACAGAAGTTACAGATGCCCTTGGAAGTTTTGGATGCAAAAACCTGACATTAAGAATAAATCTAGGAGAAGATTCTGGGAAGATGGCAGAGAGTTAGTCAGAAAATTCCAAGCTCTCTAAATTTTCCCCACAAACAAGACAAAATGGTGGCTCAGTACAAACATGAAGCAATAAAAATAAACAAGAATTGGGGCAGCGGAGTGGTACTTCTGAAATAATTAGAGAAGATGTGAAGGAAGATTCCAGGACAGAGGTTGGCTCATATGAAGTGTCCAAGCTAGCTCCATTGAAATAGCAAACAGTGAGCCCTGGGGCTACCTGGATGGGAAGGTAGCCTCAGTTCCAGCCAAAGAATTTTCACCTCATAGAAAATGTAGGAAGTCTAATATCTGAGCAGGGGAAGATTGAAAGAACCTCTGCTGATAAGGAATTCCAGGCCCAGTTGTGCTGCTCAGGTGGGGCCCTGTGTGAGAAGGAACCAGCATATACCATGTAAGTATAGAAGTAGTGGGGCAGGGATGCTGCTGGCTGTAGGCACAGGAAGATGGAATTCTTGGTTTTGGTTCCAGGCCAGAAGGGAGAACTCAAAGAAGACCTGAGAGCAGAGGCACCCCCCCATGCCCCAGGACTAGAGTGGTTACCATAACAAGGTGTATTTTTTTAAAAAAAAGAGCAAAGCAGAATCCAACGATAGAAAGTTACTAAAGGAATAGACAAGACCAGGGTTCATTTTAAGAGGAGGATACTGAAATAAAAAAGACTCTCCTACCCCAAGAGTAATGTTAAATGATCATCAGCCTGAAAATTCATAGATTTTTTTAAAAAAAGACTTTAAAAATCAAATGAAAAATTGAGGAAAGAAAAAAAAATTAAGAAAAATGCTGTTATTAAAAAGAAGTCAACTAAATAGAAAAGGAGATCCAGAATCTTAAGAAAGAAAACACATCCTTAAAATTTAGAATTGGTCAAGGGAAAGCCAGCAAGAAATTAAGATTTAATAAGAATATAATAAGATTATAAGAATAAATAAGAAACTAAGAAATCATTAAACAAAATATAAGGAATGAAAAAATAGAAGAGTGTGAAATAATAAGAGAAAGCATGAGAATAATTAAACTACCTGAAAGCTATGATCAAAAATGGAATCTTGGTACAATAATTCAAGAAATAATTAAGAAAATTTTCCTGAAGTATTAGAACAAGAGGGAAAAGTAGAAATAGAAAAAAAATCTACTGATCACTACCTGAAAGAGACTGTATGATGAAAACCTACAGGAGCATCATAGCCAAATTCTGAAACCCTCAGATCAAGAAGAAAATATGAACAACAAGAAAAAACAAATTAAAATATGATAGAGCTACAACTAGAATCACACAAGATCTAACAATGGCAAAATAAAAAGTTGCAGGTCTGGGAACACTACATATGGACATTCAATGAAATAGGGGGATTTTAATGATTTCTGATGAAAAGACCAGGACAGAAAATGTAAACTTCAAATATAAAACCCAAAGGAGCATAAAAAGAAAAACATATTATTCAAAAATTAAACTATTTACATTCCCTACATGATAAGATGATACTTTTAACTCTTGAGAATTTATCTTTATTAGGGTAGTTAGAAAAGGTATACATAGAAAGAGGGTGTGGAAATAACTTGATTTTGATGCCATGATATACAAAGAAATTAAGAGCTGAAAAAAGGATTTTACTGGAAGAAGGGGAAAGGGGAGGCAAAATGGGGTAAATTACATCACATGAAGAGGCACAAAAAACCTATTACAGTAGAGGGAAAGAAGGGAAGAGGATGAGCACTGTTTGAACCTTAATCTCATCAGATTTGGCTCAAAGAAGGAAAAACATACACATTAAGTCGGGTATAGAAATTTATCTTATTCTATAGGTAAGAAGGAGAAAGGAAGAAAAAGGGAGAAATGATGAGAAGGAAAAAGTAGGAGGAAAAAGAGGGGGAAAGGGAGAAGGGGTGAGAGAACAGAGATCTGATTGAAAGAGACATTGGTCAGAGGCAAAATACTGGTGAAACAGGGTGAAAAGAAAGAAAAAGTATAAATAGGAGAGAAAATAGGAAGGAGGGAAATACATCATAACTGTGAATGTGAATGGGGTGAACTCTGCCATAAAATAAAAGTGCATGCTGGATTAAAAATCAGAATTCTAGAGTAGGTTGTTTACAAGAAACATATTTGAAACAGAGAGATATACATGGAATAAAGGTAAAAAATCTGGAGTATTATATTTTAGTCAAAATAAAAAAAGGCAAGGGTAGCAATCCTGATATTAGGCAAAGTAAAAACAAAAATAGATCTAATTAAATGAAATAAGGAAGGACACTATATCTTGCTAAAAGGTATCATAGACAGTAGACAGTAATATAAATACTAAACATATATGCACCAAGTGATATAGCATCCAGATTATTGGAGCAGAAATTAAGTAAGTTTCAGGAAGAAATTGATAGCAAAACTATACTAGTGGGGACCTCAATCCCCCCTTCCAGAACTAGTTAAATTTAACCACAAAATAGACAAGAAAAAAGTTAAGAGGGTGAATATAATCTTAGAAAAGTTAGATATGATAGACCTCTGGAGAAACCTGAATTAAGATAGGAAGGAATCCATCTTTTTCTTAACAGTATATGACAACTACACAAAAATTGACCATTGCATCAGGGCACAAAAATCTCATAATCAAATGCAGAAAGGCAGAAATAGTAAATGCATCATTTTAAAATAATTATGCAATAAAAATTATGCATGATAAAAGGTCATAGAAAGCTAGACTAAAAACTAATGGGAAGTTAAATAATCTCATACTAAAGAATGAATGAGCCAAACAACAAATCATAGAAACAATTAATAATTTCATCAAAGAGAACAACAGTAATGAGACAACATATGGAATACAGCCGAAGCAGTTATTAGAGGAAATTTTATTTTATTTATTTAATATTTTCCCTAGTTTTTAAATGTTTGTTTTTTTAAAGGTTTCAGTTCTAGATTCTCTCCCTTATCCCCACCCATAATTAAGAAACCACTTGTGAAGTTATGCAAAACATTTCCGTAAAAGTTAAGTTGTGAAAAAAAACCCATAGATCTCTCACCCTAATGAAAATAAAAACCCTCAAGAAAAATTAAGCTGAAAGAGAGAAAGAGTGAGAAAGAGAATGTTTCAGTCTGTATTCAGACACAATCACTTCCTTCTCTGGTATAGATAGGATTTTTCATCATAAGTCCTTCAGAAGTCATGGATAATTGTACTACTGAGAATAACAAATATTCACAGCTGGTCATTTTAGGGAAAATTTTAAATCTTTAAATGCTTTCATGAATAAAATAGAGAAAGAGGAGATGAATGAATTAGACATGTAACTAAAAAAGCTTTAAAAAGGACAAATTAAAAATACCCAATTAAATACCAAATTAGAAACTGAAAATCAAAGGAAAAATTAACAACATTGAAAGCAATAAAACTTTAATAAATAAAACTAAGAGCTGGTTTTATGAGGGGGAAACTAATAAAATAAACATTTGCTTAATTTGATTAAAAAATAGAAAGAAGAAAGCCAAATTGCTAATGTAAAAATGAAAAAGGTGAATTTACCACAATGAAGAAGAAATTAAAACAATAATTCAGTTAATTTGCCCAATTGTATGCCAATAAATCTGACATTGTAAGTGAAATGGATGAATGTTGATGAAAATAAATTACCAAGATTAACAAAAGAGGAGATAAAATACTTAACCCATTTTAGAAAAAAAAATTAACACAAGAAGTATATGAATACAATTATAAAACACTTTTCACACAAATAAAGTTGGATATATAAATATTTGGGTGTCTACCTGCCAAGACAAATTCAGGAACTATATGAATACAATTACAAAATACTTACCACACAAATAAAATAAGATCTAAACAATTGGAAAAATATCAATTGATCATGAGTAGACTATGCTAATGTAATAAAAATGACAATTCTACCTAAATTAATTTACTTATTTCAGCGCTATGCCAATGAAACCACCAAAAATTATTTTGTAGAACTAGAAAAAATAACAAAATTAATCTCAAAGAAGAAGAGGTCAAGAAAACAAGGGAAGTAATGAAAAAAAATGCAAAGCAAGGGGACCCAGCCATACCAGATCTAAAACTATATTACAAAAATTCAACCAGAAAGACTAGTTAGTAGTGGCTAAAAAAAAGAGTGGTAGATCAGTGGAATAGGTTATGTACTCACGACACAGTTGTCAATGACTATATTAATCTTTTTTTTAATAAACCCAAAGACTCCAGCTTCTGGGATAAGAACTTGTTATTTGACAAAAACTTCTGGGAAAATTGGAAAATAGCATGGAAAAAACTAGCATGACCAACATCTCTCACCATATATCAAGATAAGGTTGAAATTGGTACATGATTTAGGAGAGCAAGGAGTAGTTTATCTGTCAGGTCTATGGAGAAAGAAACAATTTATGACCAAATAGGTGATAGGGAACATTATGAAAGACAAAATATATAGTTTCAATTACATGAAATTAAAAAAAAAAGCTTTTGTATAAACAAAGTCAATGCAACTAAGATTAGAAGGGAAGTAGAAAACTGGGGAATCGTTTTTACAATCAGTGTTTCTGACAAAGACCTGATTTCTAAAATACACAGAGAATTAAGTCAAAGGGCTAGAAAACTGTGCATACCCTACTAGCCTGTATCCTAAAGACATCATAAAAAGGGTAAAGGGATGTACATGTACAATACCACAACTTTCTTTGTGGTGGCAAAGAATTGGAAATTGAGGGAATGCCCATCAATTAGGAAATGGCTGAATAAAATGTGGTATATTAATATAATGAAATACTATTGTTGTATAAGAAATGATGAACTTGTGGGTTTCAGAAAAATCTGCAAAACTTCCAAGAATAGATGCTGAGTGAATTTAGCAGAACCAGGAGATCATTATACACAGTAACAACAACACTGTGTGATGATCAACTTTGGTATAGACTTAGCTCTTCTCAGCAGTACAATGATCTAAGACAATTCCAAAAGACTCATAATGGAAAATACTATCCACATCCAGAGAAAGAACCATGGAGTCTGAATGCAGATTGAAGTATTTTCACTTTATTGTTGTTGGTTTTTTTTCTTGTGGCTTTTTCCATTTGTTCTGATTCTTCTTTCACAACATGATTAATGTGGAAACATGTTTGTACATTTATAACCTACATCACATGGCAATATCTTGGGAGAGGAAAGGAAAAAAATAGAAATCAAAATCTTAAAAAAGTAAAATTAAACAGATCTAAACAAACAAACAAAAACAAATAAGAATGATATATATATATATATACATATGTAAATGCATATATGTGTATGTGTATGTGTGTATGTATCCTCAAGGAATGTCTGTAGAACAATGCATCATGGACACAAATTTAAAAGAACACAAATAGAATTAACACTTGCTTTCTCAGATGTTACTGGTACCACCATAAAAGGTAAAAGTCCTGTCATTACTGTATAATTTAAGGACTATATGAGCTAAATGATCTATTACCTTTCTGAAACACATTTTTCAAGACAAGAAGGAGAAGCATTGGGTAGCTTTCTGATACATTATTCACATGTGGTTTTAGATCCCTAAGTGGCCACTATCAATGGCTATTGCTCCAAGACCATTCCTAGATGGACATTAGTCCTCAAAATATAGATGTTCCTAGTACCTATGATGATCTTACTTTTCTCCCATTTTTTTTTATATTTTTTCCCCATTTTTTTTTTACTCCATCCAAGATTCTCTTATATTCAGAACTAATTCTTCAATGCAAATCTGGGAAATTACTTGTGGTTCTCATAACATTTGTTTTCTCTGTTCCTTGAAAAGCTTTTTATCCCTTGGTCCTGGTCTTATGTATAGTCCTAGTTACTTATATAAAACAAATTTGAGCACAGAGCTACATGAATATCTTCACATAAATCATCGACTCCTCTTTCTAGCCCACTCCAACTTATTAATTACAATCTATAAACCTTGATGCCCTTACAGAAGAGTTTTTTGTTTGATGATATCTTTTCCTTTTGTAGAAAGAGATGCTGAATTTGTCATGTGGTGGATTGAGGATCTCACTGAAGAGAATGCTAGTTAATCGATTAAGCATTTTTAAATACCTATCCGTGTAAGAAACACCTTTGTAGATATTGAGGATACAGGGATAAAAGGGAAATAGTGCTTGCCCTCAAGGGATTAACATTTAAATTTTTTCATTGATATCTTAGTTTCTAAGTTGTTAAATATCTAAATCTTCCAGTATCTCTCCCCTTGCACACCCAAAGAGCCATTCCATGTAACAACAACAAAAAGTAAAGAAAAAGAGGAAGAGAAAAAATTTAGCAAAAAAAAATATCTGAAAACAGTTTGGGAATGTATGTGATGTCCCATACTCATGGACTTTTTACATCTGAAAAAGTCTTCTCAGATCTTTTCTTTGGGGCCATACTTGTTCTTTGTAATTCTGTAACATCTGCTTTTGATTGTTTTGTGGTTATGGTTCTTTCCATTTATTTTGGTGTAATCATTGCGGATGTTGTTTTCTTGGCTCTGTTATCTTCATCTTGCATCAGTTCATATAAGTCTATAGAAGCACACATTTGAGAGGAAAACACAGCCTTCTTATTCCTCCTCCTCCTCCTCCTCTTTCTTTTGCTTCTTCTACTTCTACTTCTTCTTCTTCTTCTTCTTCTTCTTCTTCTTCTTCTTCTTCTTCTTCTTCTTCTTCTTCTTCTTCTTCTGCTTGTTTGTCTGCTTCTTGTTGTTGTTGTTCTTCTGCTGCTGCTTCTTCTTTTCCCTCTCTCCTTCCCCTCTCTCTCTCCTTTCTTTTTTTCCTCTCCTTTCCTCCCTCTCCCTTTCCCTTCCTCCCTTCCTCTCTCCTTCTCCTTCCCTTCCTCCCTCCCTCTCTCCATCCCTCCCTCTCTCTCTCTTCCTCTTTCTCTCTCTCTCTGTCTCTCTCTCTCTCTCACTATCAATTTATGTACTGATCAACTGTTTTCTATCCATTCAATCTGTTTATCAATCTATCTGCTTATTATCTAACATTTGTAAATATGTTTTTATCTATCTAACCATCTATTTATTGAATTGTTTATCAAGCTATCATTTATCTATCAATCTAATCTAGCTATAAAATGCATACAAGGTAACCTTGTGTAAGCAGCTAGGGAAAAGCCTCCTGTAGTGCCAACTGAAGCTTCGGTTATTACTTAAAACATAATCTGTGATAGTTGGAGGGAATATTAGAACAAGAAGGTCAGAATCAGGGCAGTGGGGATGGGGTGGGAGGTGTCATAGAACATTTGGATCAGAAACTCTTTTGGGATACAAAAAGTATAGGTACACTTTGAGGAATATTTACTTCTCAAGCTAGTTTTCCCTGCCCAGTTCTGAATGCTGAGGTTACAAAGATAAAAGTGAAATGATCCCAGTTCTCAAGGGGTTTGAGTATCTAACTCTTCTTTTTTATCCAATCCTACATCCAGGATAGACATACTAACCGCTTGGGCACATAAGACTCAAAAAAGTAACGTTTTCCCCCTTATACAAGTTAAAAGAAATGGGATTTGTACTGGAGTAGGTTTAATCAGTATTTATGAAGTGCTTACTTTGTGCTAGCCACTGCACCAAGTTCTGAAAACACCTACATGAGTAGAAAGACAAAGACTTATCCTCAGAGAGCTTACATTCTAATGAAAGAAAAGTGGTGTGGGGTGTGTGTGTGTGTGTGTGTGTGTGTGTGTGTGTGTGTGTGTAAATTTGGAGAATTCACATAGTACAGATTGGAGAAACATGGAGACTTAGTTGGCCTTTCTCCTTAAAATGAAGATTCTGGGAGGAACCAACCAATAGAGGAATAGAGAGACTTCAGGATGGGAAGATACTTCCTATATAAATTTTTAGGGAGAAAAGGTTTCTGAGGCATGGGAGAGAAAGTCCTGTGGGGATGAATCAGCATTGCAGTAACCTTTGCCCCAGCCTCTACTCCCAGTTGTTGAATTCTTTAACTTGTTTGAAACATTCTCTACTTTCTCCATGTTTTGCTCCACAACTTCCAATAGATGGTGCTAATTCCCTTTCCTTAGATGACCAACTTTAACACTTGGCTTATGGAGCTAGAATAAGACTTTCTACTTTCAATCCCATACTTCTGAACCAGAATGTTTCTCTCTGTTTTTTTTTTTATTAAAAAATTACATTAATTCTTTAATTTTAAAATTACATTCACCTCCAGATTTCACCCTCTACTTACCAAGTGCATCCTCTCCCACATGCCCTGCTTTAATTCATGTCTCTTCTCATAATTCTCTGAATTCATATTTCCCATTTGTGAAAGAGAGATTTTCCATTACATTCATGTACCATAATTTGTTTAGCCATCTTCCAATTTGATGGATTTCTATTGTGTTTCCAATTCTTAGTTACTGTAGAACTTTTGGGGGGACAAGGGAGAAAGCTATATGGGACCTTTCTGCTTTTGATTTCCTTGTTATCCAGAAGTGGGATTATTGGTTCAGTTAGTCAGTCAATAAACATTTATTAAGTGGCTACTATGTACCAGGTACTATGCTAAGCATTGAAGGTGCAAAGAAAAGCAAGACAGACCTTGTCCTCAAGGAGTTGAGAGTTTTAGTGAAGAAGACAAAAATATATACACACAAACATGCTTTACATAGGATATATAGGACATAATTAACAGAGGGAAGGCACCAGAACTAAAAGGGATTGGGAAAGGTTTCCTATAGGAAGGAGGTGGTGCTGTATTTGCAACTTGAAGGAAGCCACGGGAGCCAGGAGCTTGAAATGAAAAAGGAGAGCTTTTCAGGCATGTTTAGAACAACGAAATGGAAAAATGGAATGTCTTGTTTGTGGGATAATAAGGGGATTAATGTCACTCTATAGAAGAGTTTTGGGGAAGGGGAAGGTGTAAAAGAACTGAAAATATGGGAGTGGTTGCCTAGATGATGAAGGGTTTGGAGTTCAAATAGAGAATTTCCTATTTGATCCTGAAAGTGATAGGGAGTATTAAATCCAGATTTAATCCTGAAAGTGATAGGGAGTAGCAAACTCAGAAAATAAATGACCAAAGAGCCAAAGAAATTATGCAGCTGTTGCTAACTGAAAAAAAACCCAAAAACTAGAGCTCACAGAGATTACCACAACTATTATTAACTATGAAAAATAAAATAAAAAGAATAAAACCAGAGCTAAGAGTTGTTATAAACAAAAAGCACTCCTTGTTTCATCAGAAAAGGGAAATTAGATAGATGTGCCAGGGTCCTCTTTAAGAGAGGGCCCACTGCAGAAAGGTTAAGCCTTGACACATATTCTAGTGGCTAGACAAAGAAGCACACAGTGAGCTGTAGCCATGACAGTGTGGGGGTAACAGCAACATTGAGGCAAGTTTGATTTCTATAGGGTGTCATTACCAGAATGTCGTTCCTACAGGTGCTTGTCTGAGCTGAGGGACCACCTGAGGCAGGTGGGAAACAATTCTGGGATTTAGCTGCAGCAGAGTTCATCTACAGTAAGCACAGAAGATTATTGTTAGGCCAAGTTCAGGGCACGGCTTGCTTGGGGGGCCTTAGCTCTGGAAAACAGATTGTGTTTCTTAATAGTCAAAAGAGAGGAGTTAAAAGAGGGGTGATGTTGTCATGACACTGGAGTTTATTAAATGTATGGGTGACCAACACTTTGGAAAAAACATTTTGTTTTTTGGTGGACTGGAGTACAGACAGACTTGTAACAGAGAGACCTACCAGAAGTATATTGCAATAGTTTAGGCATGAGATTGTGATTGCTCATAATAGAGTGGTGGCAGTGTTGGAGAGAAAGGACTGCAGAAGAGAAATAGCACTAAAGTAAAATTAATGGGTCTTGGAAACAGATTGGATGCGGTGGGGAGCTGAGAGATTGTGAGAAACTGAGAATGATTCCTAAATTGTGAGCCTAGAGGAAGATGGTGTTGCTCTCAACAATAATAGGAAAGCTTAGAAGGGGGGAGGGAAAAGATAATGAGTTCAGTTTTGAATGTGTTGATTTTAAGATGTCTGCTGCAGGTACAATTTAAGATGTCTGAAAGGCTGTTAGAGATGCAAGATTGGAGGAGTTCTGAGAAGTTGATCTATATGAGAATTATCAGCATAGAGATGATAATTAAATTCATAGAAGCTATTAAGGTCAATAAATGAAATATAATGGTAGAGAGGAAGAAGATAAGGCCCAAGACAGAACCCTATGGGACATCCATGGTTAGTGGGCCTGACCTGGATCAAGATGTAGCAAAGGAGATGAGAAGGAGCAGTCAGATAAGGATGGAAGAGAATTAGAGAAAATTGTGTCCCAAAAACTTAGAGAGGACAGATAATCAAAAAGAAGAGAGTGACTGACATTGTCAAAGGTTGAAGAATGGAGATGGAGATAAATTCAATGGATTTGGCTATAAGGAGATAATTGGTAACTTTGGAAATAATAGTTTCAGTTGAATGATCAGGCTAGACGCCTGATAACGAGTATAAAAGAGAGTGAGAGATCAGGAAATAGAGACATATTGTAGACAACTTTTTCAAGGAACAACTTTCACCACAAAGGACAGAAGAGATATAGGATAATAGTTTAGCAGTTAAAAGGGTTTGAATATTTTAATCACATTTTAAAGCACAATTTCAAATTGCTTTTCAGTTCACAACTCTACCAACAATGTATTATTGTGTTCACCTTCTAGATGTCCCTCCCCTACTGCAATATCAACCATTTCCATCTTTTGTCATTTTTGACAATTTGCTGGGTTTAAGGTAAAATCACAGTTGATCATTTGCATTTCTTATTATGGATTTGTAAAAAAATCTTTTGTTAAGTTTTTTTTCTTTTACATTATGCAGACCTTGGTTCCTTAAAAAACATGTCAGACAGCACATACATTTGGCATTAAGATACTGTAATACACTTTCAAAGCCTCTGTCTACCTCTCTATCTTCAATTCCTACTCTCCCTAATGTAAACAATAAAAGGACATTTCCAGAGTGACTTGCCTACCAATAGAAGGAATCTGGGCCTTCATCAATTTCAATATGCCAAGAGGGTATTGGAGTGATGGATCAGTTCAGCTCCCCCCTAAAGTAGACTCTGATTATCATTTCCACCCTTAGGCAACATCTGCAACATCTGCAGGGTGAAATCTACCGATTTAGTACTCTTTTTTTCCTCACTTTGGGCTTTACCCTGTCCAATAGTCACCAAGGATTCACCTATTTCACACCCTCCAAGACTGGGGCATCAATCTAGTCTGTATTTGGAACACTGATTCAACCAGGATGAATGGGAATTGGCTGCTTAGATCTTGCTGATCCCTAAGCAATGAATAGGTTTAAAACGGTTCCTTATTATTATAGCATCTCTAGAAAGATAGTTCAAGATAGCAAGTCTTGGAGACTGATGGCTTCTTAGCAGTCACCAAAGGGCAAATGGGGCCTTTTCCTTTCTATTCCCATGCCTGATGGAGCATGTATACAGGATCATTTCTTAAGAGTTTCGCTGAGCAGCCTGCACTGCTTCATAGAGGCAGTAAAAAGTCCTGGTCTTGGGAGCACACGGGAGCCAGGTCTCCACAAAGTGGTTGGTAATTATGCAGGGCACTGATGATGATGACTGACTGCTGTACCTTTTAGTTATGTGTGACTCCTTTGAAGGGCAAAGTTGATGATGCATATGTGTGTGTGTATGTGTATGCATGAGGACCCCAATACTCAACAAAAAGTCCCTCTATCCTGAGATTGTAGGTGAGCAAAGGAAGGGATGGGAAGATCTAGGCCTTTTGAAGTTGATGATGGAAAGCAGCTACTATTTGGTGATAGATGATCCATTAATTAAGAGTTAAAATGAAGGAGTGCTGCAATTTCATGCACTCCTGTGGATGTCAATGAATACTGGCTCTCAGGCCTTAGGCAGTATATTCCTCAACTTTGATCTATTTCCTCAAACCCTTTCAAGACCCTCCTTTGACTTGATGCAGGTTATAATGTGCCGGGGACTTCCAGTCAGGATCAGAATTGCCTAGGAGAAAAAATGAGAAAGAAAAAGAAATTTGGAAAGACCATACAGGCTTTTGGAGTCTAGGGCAGAAAGGAAAAGCTCCAAAGCTGTACCCAAGGTGACCATTTTTATTTAATTTCAACTTTTATAAAGTTATTAAAAGTTTGCCCCCTTTTTGGAGATGAGGGGACTTTGATATTGTCATTATAAAAAAATCTGTGATAAAGAGAAATTAAGGCACAAAGTTCTGATCATGATAAATTTATTAGCAAGGTTAGAAGTTGCCAATAAAAGAAGATTCTAGATCCCTCAATAGCCAATAGTCACAGCAGATCATTTATATAGTTGGTTACATAAGGTCCAGTCATATAAGCTAAACTAAGACTGCTATTGGTCTGACACAGAGATAAGGAAGAAGACACTAATCTTATTTCATGGACCTTCCAATTCTCTGAGTAAGGAGGGCCTTTAGGAGGGTTTTAGAATTGCCTGTACCATAAGGAGAATCTCCCATACATGATCTCTAACAAGTAGTCATCCAAACTCTGCTTAAAGAGTGTCAGTGATAGGCAACTCCCCACTCCCTGAGGTGGCCTTGTGACTTGTGGACAGCTCTATTTTGGGGGCAATTTAACTTTCTTTAACCGTCCTTTAACTTCTGCCCATTTCTTTCTTTTCTTTTTTTTTTTGCTTTTTGCTGAGGTAATTGAGGTTAAGTGACTTGGCCAGGGTCACAGCTAGGGAATGTTAAGTGTCTGAGACCAGATTTGAACTCAGGTTCTCCTGACTTCAGGGCTGGAGCTCTATCCACTGCACCACCTAGCTGCCCCTCTACCCATTACTTTTACTTCTGTCTTTTGGCTCTAAGCAGCACTTAGCTAATTCTTTTTCCACATGGCAACCCTTCAAATGCTTAAGGACAGCTATCATGCCATCTTCTTTCTGAACCCCATGGCTAAGTCTTCTCTTCTTCAGGCTAAACATCCTCAGTTCCCACAATCAGTCTTCAACGAATACAGGCAAGCATTTTACTTTTACAGACATAAAAAAACCCCGGCTATATTCACAGAGTGACTTTTGTAAAGATCCTGAGCAGGAACCCTGATTTTTTGATTAAGCTCAGTGTTGTATCAATTATCTTAGTAAAATGGAAATAGAAATCCCACAAAACTGAAACTCAGGAGAGTTGGTTCTAATCCTGACTCTGTTACCACCTCATCTTTTGACAAGATACTTCCCCTTTCTGAGCTTCAGTTCCATTTTCTGCAAAAGGAAGAAATTGGATGTAACTTGAAAATTCCTTTCACCTTAGGACCACTATGTTCTTTAATCTAAGGTCCCTTCTAAGTCCAATAGCCTATTCTATGTACAAGAGTTAATTTTAGTTTTGCTATTCTGTATCCTAAGTTTCTTCTCAGATCTAACCTTGCATTGTTCTCTGTTCCAAGATTGTTTTTAACTCTGAGATTATCTCATCAGTATGTTATAGTAGTAATTATTTTTTCAGGGATAGGAGAATTCTAAATGGTGCTGAAATTCCTTCTGATTATGAATTCCATGCTAGTATATGTCATGTTTGGAATACTAACAATGAGACCACAAACCCTCTGCTCATACTGCCCTCCATACCCCTTGGTACGTGACTGTATTTCAAAAAAAGGAGCTCCTTTGAAGGTTGTTCTTCTCTCCTACGCTCTCATCTTATATCCCAGGACTGAACCCTCTCAGCCATAACAGTCTCTCTCAACTGAGAATGTACCGAAACGTACAACCTCTGCAACCACTTTCTCACCTATTTGTAGTAAATAGACTAGCTTCCAACAACCTATCTCCAAGTCATATTAACCAGCTCCCTTGTCTACTTCATGGTGACCCAAAATATTGCTCCCCTTACTGAACTGTCATAAATCATTCCCTTTTGCAACCATATCTGCAATGATGGAGAAAGTAGAAAAATGGTAGGATGTGAGAAAGGATAAATACAGAGATGAATAAGAGAAGGCCCTGTTCCTCAAGCAACTTAGTTCAATTAGAGACACAGTATATGATCCCTCCTTCTGCTGATCCCCCAATAGTCCTACATCTTTACTTCTGTCATGATCTCTATCACATTATGTCTCCATTGATCTGATTCACACATTCAAGGAATTTGAAGTTAGAAGTTACCTTAGAGATAATTTCTTCCAAAAGTTACATTTATACACAGAAATTAAGAAATGCTGTCATTTGCCCCAAATACCTGAGGACCTTGTTGGAATCTGAGCTCTTCATATGACAACAATTCTATCATTCTCTTTGAGAACAAAGTCTTTGCTTTATTCATTTCTATTTCCCCTACAACATAGCCCAACACAGAAGACTAGTTATATAAATCATGTTTGATAAATGAATGAGTGGTCAGACATATAATTAAATGACAGTATGAGAAATGTCACAAGGCATTGCATGTGCAATGATATTACAAATGTTGTTGTTGTTGTTTGTCCTTCACTTTTGAAAAAGACCATGACATCCCAAAGGTGATGCCATGACAAGCAAGTGAATTGGATTTAAATTAGGGAGGGGGGATTGTGCAAGTAAAGTGCCTCGCTTTCCCTTCCAGAGCCATTTGGGTTCAGTAGCCAGATTTAGATTAAGATGACTGAAATGGTCCTAGATACAATGGGAAACTTTGATCTTTTTAAGTTAAGATCTTTAACAAGTTTCAGTTTGACTGAGGCTGCACCCGTTCAGTGATGAAGACTGGGTAGCAATTGAGGCAAAGAAGCCATGGGATGCAGAGTAAGGAGAGATCATTTTGAACTGGTGATATTAATGGAGGTTTCCTAATAGAGACTGAGGTAAAAATTAGGCCTTGAAGGTTGAGTGAGCTTTAAGAAATATATTTTAGTTGTTGACTCATAGAACATTATGATGCGTGGGTCCCCTCCTCCCTGTGTCCTACATCACATTATCTCTTAGAACAACTCCTTTGGATTTCACCTAACACTATCCAGGATGGGTTTGCAGTGGTTTGGGTAAAGAGAAGTGTAGAAAGGAAATAAGGTACTATTCCTTATTTTTCAGCCTCCTTCCTCAAATTCACATGACCTATTCTCATTTCCTACCAGCTCAGCACCTCTGTCTACAACATATTCTATATCCCTTTCATCAGTGAGGCAACTCCCAGAGCCCAGTGTCATGACCTGAAGAATGTCAGAATTTTGGACTGGTAGCACTTTGAAGCTATGACTTCCAATTTCCCATTTTTCTTACATGCTTTCTGTCATAGAAGTGAAAATCATGAACTTTCTTTTTCCTAAGTCAGCATTCTAAGAATTTGGGGTGAGGTCTCCCAGCTGGTCCAGTAAACTGGGAAAGCCCTTTCTGAGGTAGGAAAATGGCTCTTATTTCCCTTTTGTGGTTTCCCCTTGAATTTCTCTTTGGATAGTGTTAAACATTTATCCATGTATCAGCATATTTTTGGTGTAAAATGATTTAGGTGGAAAAGACCTTCAAAATCACCTATTCTACCTTTTCATTTTAGAGAAAGGAAAATTGAGACAAAAAAAGAAAAAGGAGTTTTCCTATGGTCATAGAAGGAGAAAACAGCTATTCCTTTTTCCATTACCAAAAAGAAATGAAGTTATAGCATGGATTGGTCAATAGAATCTTAGTCCTGGGACCATACAAAATGTTCTCTACTTGATGCATGTTCATGTGGAGACTTCATGGACTTGTTTCTGATCATGGGTAATGGATAAACCTTGCTCCTTGATTTAGAACATGTGCCAATATTGATATGCAGATATTACATAGAGGTGAAAAGTCTTTTAATAAGCCGTTAAGCCATAACTGAATGTCTATGTAAAAAGGCTTGAAGAAATATAAGATCAATAAAAGTAGAAAAAAAGCTTTTTGACAAAATGCAACACTCATTTCTATAGAAAAGCACTTGAAAACAGATATTAAGTAGAGTTTTCCTTAAAATGATAAGAAAGATAAGTTTTAGGTAGACTATCTAAATCTACCAACAAATATTGTCTGCAATGAAACTAAGATAGAAGCCTTTCCAATAAGATCAGGAGTGGAGGAAGGGTATCCATCATCATCACTATTATTCAATATTGTACTAGAAATGTTAATTATAGCAATAAGACAAGAAAAAGAAATGGAAAGAATCAGAATAGTAATGAAGAAACAAAATTATCACTCTCTGAAAATATGATGGTATACTTAGAGTATCCTAGAGAATCAATTAAAAAACTACTTGAATCAATGAACTGGAGTAGCTAGATGGCACAGTGGATAAAGCACCAACCCTGACATCAGGAGGACCTGAGTTCAAATTTGGCCTCAGACACTTAACATTTCTTAGCTGTGTGACCCTAGACAAGTCACTTAATCCCAATTGCCTCAGCAAAACAAACAAACAAACAAACAAGCAAAAAACAAAACAATGAACAACTTCAGCAGAGTTTCATGATGTAAAATAAATTCACATTTCATTTCAAATAAACAAATGTTATAAAATACTTGGGAGTATATCTTCCAAAACAAACCCAGGAACCATAAGCACATAATTATAAAATTCTTTTTATACAAATGAAATCAGATTTAAATAATTGGATGAATAATAATTAGTTATGAATAGGCCAAGCCAATGTAATAAAAATGATAATTCTACCTAACCAATTAAACTACCAAAATATTAATTTATTGAGCCAGAAAAATAATGACAAAATTGATTTGGAAGAACAAAAAATCAAGAATATCAAAGGAATTAATTTTAAAAAGTATAAAGGAAGATGTCTAGCAATGCCAAATCTTAAACTGTATAATCAGGTGGTAATAATCAAAAATATCTGACACTGACTAAGGAAGAGAATGGTAGATCAGTGAAATAGATTTTGTATACAACATATAGGATATACAATATACCATACAGTAGTAAAATGACTACAGTAAATTGTGTATAATAAATGCAAAGATTATATTACTGGGAAAACTAGAAAGGAGACTGACAGACACTAGTTTTAGATCAGTATCTTAGGCTAAATGGATATATGACTTAGACATAAAGAGGGATATCATATATAAATTAGAGGAGCATGGAATATATTACTTATCAGATTTGTGGATAAGAGAAGAATTTATGAATAAAGCAAGAGTTAGACAACATTGTGGGATGTAAAATCAATAATAAATTACATTAAAGTAAAAAGGGCTTTTACAAATAAAATCAATGTAGTTAAGATTAGAAGGAAGGCAGAAAGCTGAGAAACAATTTTTATAGCAAGTGTCTGATAAAGAACTCATATCTCAAATATATAGAAAATGGAGTCAAATTTATAAGAATAAGAATCTTTCCCCAATTGATTGAATGAATCATTCCACAAATGGCCAAAGAACATGAATAGGTTATTCTTTTTTTTATTTTATTTTTTTAAATGTAATTTAATTTAATTTTTTAAATTTTATTTTATTTGCATAACACATGTGTGGGTAATTCTTCAACAATAACCCTTACATAGCTTTCCGTTACAAATTTTTCCCCCCAACTCCCCACCCCTCCCCTAGATGGCAGGATATCCACTACATGT
>JAJPUD010004283.1:575-33168 GCA_023553655.1 Myrmecobius fasciatus
AATGGAATTTCTCTTTGTATCTCTTGCTGTTGCATTTTGTTGGTGATGTATAAAAATGCTGATGATTTATGTGGATTTATTCTGTATCCTGCAACTTTGCTAAAGTTGTGGATTAATTCTAATAGTTTTTAGTTGATTCTTTAGGGTTCTCTAAGTAGACCATCATATCATCTGCAAAGAGTGATAATTTGGTTTCCTCATGACCTACTCTAGTTCCTTTAATCTCTTTTTCTTGTCTTATTGCCAAAGCTAGCATTTCTAATACAATATTGAATAGTAATGGTGATAGTGGGCAACCTTGTTTCACCCCTGATCTTATTGGCAATGGTTCCAGTTTATCACCATTACATATGATGCTAGCTGATGGTTTTAAATAGTTGGTACTGACTATTTTAACGAAAAGTCCATTAATTCCTATACTCTCTAATGTTTTTAATAGGAATGGATGTTGGCTTTTATCAAATGCTTTTTCTGCATCTATTGAGATTATCATATGTTTTTTGTTAATTTGGTTATTAATATAGTCAATTATGTTAATAGTTTTCCTAATATTGAACCATCCCTGCATTCCTGGTATAAATCCTACTTGGTCATGGTGTATTATTCTGGGAATGATTTTCTGTAATCTCTCTGCTAATATTTTATTTAAGATTTTTGCATCAATATTCATTAGGGAGATTGGTCTATAATTTTCTTTCTCTGTTTTTGTTTTACCTGGTTTAGGTATCAGTACCATGTCTGTATCATAAAAGGAGTTTGGTAGGAGTCCTTCATTCCCTATTTTTTCAAATAGTTTATATAATATTGGAGTTAATTGTTCTTTAAATGTTTGGTAGAATTCACATGTAAATCCATCTGGTCCTGGGGATATTTTCTTAGAGAGTTGATTAATGACTTGTTCTATTTCTTTTTTCTAAAATGGAACTATTTAAGTAATTTATTTCCTCTTCTGTTAATCTGGGCAATCTATACTTTTGTAGATATTCCTCCATTTCACTTAGGTTATCAAATTTATTGGCATAAAGTTGGGCAAAGTAACTCCTGATTATTGCTCTAATTTCCTCTTCATTGGTGGAAAGTTCTCCCTTTTCATTTTTGAGACTAACAATTTGATTTTCCTCTTTCCTTTTTCTAATTAAATTAACTAGAGGTTTATCTATTTTGTTGATTTTTTCATAAAACCAACTTTTAGTTTTATTTATTAATTCAATAGTTTTTTTTTTACTTTCAATTTTATTAATCTCTCCTTTTATTTTTAGGATTTCCAGTTTGGTATTTGATTGGGGGTTTTTAATTTGTTCTTTCTCTAGCTTTTTAGTTGCAAGCCCAATTCATTGATTTTCTCTTTCTCTATTTTATTCAAATAAGCATCTAGAGATATAAAATTTCCCCTTATTACCAATTTGGCTGTATCCCACAAATTTTGGTATGTTGTTTCATTATTGTCATTCTCTTGGATGAAATTAGTGATTGTGTCTGTAATTTGCTGTTTCACCCATTCATTCTTTAGGATAAAATTATTTAGTTTCCAATTGGTTTTTGGTCTATTTTCTTCTGGCCTTATATTGCATGTGATTTTTATTCCGTCATGATCTGAAAAAAATACATAGGTGGAGCCTATGTTATCTTTATCATGATTCTCTGATATGTGAATGGTTTCTTTCTGGTCACTTGCAGTATATATTCCTTGACTTTATACTTCTGTAATTTTTTCAGGTGAAGCATTTTATATTTCATTCTATTTTTTCATTCTTTTGAATTTGATTGATTGTTGATGTCTCATAGACTCATTAGCCTTCCCTTGCCCAATTCTAATTTTTAAAATATTATTTTCTCCAATTACCTTTTGTACTTTCTGTTCCATTTGGCCAATTCTACTTTTGAAGAAGTTGTTTTCTTTTTTCTACAAACCATTGACTCCTTTTATATGATTTTCTTGCATCACTTTATTTTCCAAATTTTTTTTTCTACTTCTCATTTTATTTTTTAGGTTTTTTTAAATTTTATTTTGTTTTTATTTTTATTTTTTGTTGGTAGTGTTGGTTTTGGTGTTTTGTACTGTTTTGTTTTTTTAGCTCTTCCATGAGTTCTTTCTGGGTATGAGGTCACTTCCTGTTTTTGTTCAGGGCTTGCCCATAGGTGTTTTGCATTATCCTATTTTGAGCTTGTGTCCTGCCACAATAACTTTCTATGGTCAGATTTTTTATTTGTTTTTCTTCTCACCTTTTTTAAATTTTTTTTTCCTTTCTTTTAAATTTTTACTCTGTTTCTGGGATGGAAAGGACACTGTCTCAAACTTCTTGTACCAAAAGCTCTAGTCCTTAGCTCTTTACTTAGTGTTTCACTGATGTTGCTCTAAGGCCATGGGGAATCCTCATTTGTGATGCTATATTGAGGGAGTGAGTTGGGAGGTGGCTGGAGCTACTGAAGGCAGTAGCGGGTCTACCAGCTTACCTGGTACTGAGTCACTGTCTTAGTGTTAATATCTTGTGTATGCTGAGGCTTGTGAAGATATTTCTGCATTTCTCCTGGGAACACACTGAGGCAAGTGGAAATTTGGCTGCCTCACTGTTGCCCTAGGGCCATGCTAAAACACAGTCCAGGGAGACTGTCTGTTTCCCTGGCTAAACTGAGACAAGTGGGACAACCTGGTTTTGGCACTTTCCTGTTCTACTACACAGAGGCTCAAGATCTACTAGTTTGCTGAGCTTGCTGTGAGGCTTCATATCCTGGACTGCATTCCCCTTTTACCTGAGTGAAAGAGACCTTTCTTGTCAATTTTCAAAATTTCTTGGGCTAAAAGATTGTTTTACCCCATCTATTTGCAGGTTCAGTCACTATTTTATGGTTGATTGGATATGAATATGGGAGGGTTATAATGATTTACTGCTTCTTCCACCATCTTGGCTCCCAGTTCTGTAATGCAGTTTTCTCTAAAATGATTTCTAATTGTAAATTTATGATTCTAGAACAGGACTTTTTAAACTTTTTCCACTTATGATGCCTTTTTCCCCAAGAAATTTTTCTGTGGTATAAAATAGATATACAAAGCAAACATTTCTTGGGTAATAAATCATATTTTAAGACCCCCACATTCATTTATGAGACCCCATATGAGGTGGCAAATCACAGTTTGAGAATCTGGGTCCCATAATATGACTGTAAGAAATTATCTAACAAAGATTTTAATTTGAGCCTTGTTTCTGTTATTAACTATTTATGTAAACTTTAAGCAAGTTATCTAACCACTCTTTGTTTCATTTTCTTTATATTTAAAATATCAATAATAAAATATGAATTTGAAATCAGAACATAGAAGTTCTAGTCCTTTTCTATTTCATAACTATTTGGTCACAACCTCCTTGAACCTCTGCTTCCTTATCCTGTTACTTATTTAACACAATAATTGTGAAGAAAGTATTTTGTAAATCTTGGAGATATATAACATGATATTTTTGAAAATATTCTCCTTACCTACCCTCCTTAGAGTATTATTATTAAGATAAAATTATATGACAAATGGGAACATTCTTTGTACATCATACTGATTGAGGGGAGATAGCAGTGACTTGGAAGTCCTTTTGACCTAAGAGTGCTCTTGGATATCAATGATTGTAAAAGTCCTTTGGCCTAGGAATGTAAGTGCTCTTGTCTATCAAAAACTGTAAAATGTAATAATATTTCTTCCCTTAGATCGTCCTGAAGTCTTCTCACTTGAGAGTGCTTTTGTAATGGCAATTTGTCAATAATTGTAAAAGTCCTCTACTCTTGGAATAATCCTGCAAACATTGCTAACTGTCAGATGTATAATCTGTTGGCCAGTGACAACCAAATTCCTAAGACCACTCCTCAAATCTACCTGAAAGCCATAAAATTAGCAAATAAGTAACATGAAGTTCCTGGTCTTTATTTTTCCTATGAATTTATCCCCTTCCTCCTGGCTTTTGCTAATCTCTCCTGCAGTTTAGTCTTGTAATGGTGTTACAATTACAAATAAACTTTGCCTCTTGACTAGGAAATAGATTCAAGCCTGCAAATTCTTTTGAAATACCTTGCACCATCAGTCTCTGACCCCAAACAAATAAATATTTGTGGAATATAGAGAAATAAGTAACATAAATTTAACTGTTATTTTTAGATCTACTGATTTTATTGAACTGAAAAACAAAACACATATAAATTCTACAGGAAATTTGCAATCTAATTGATGTGGGTACTTCCTCCAAAACTATTCATTTTGTTCTTCAATTCCATTTGATTGTCTGTGCACTCAGCTCAATTCTTCACAGTAGATAAATCAGCATGTTGCAAGCTTTTCTGTAGTTCTTTTGCTATTGCATGGACATCAGGGGAACATATAGATTACTAGTTATTTCTTAATCTCATTATATGACAGGACAATACCCTTTTTTCCTTCTCTTTGATGTCCTCTTTTGCGATTTTATTGCTTTATTCTTAGTGGTGTGTAACCCTATTCTCACCCACCTTTGCATTTTAGATAACATGCAACTTTAATTTGCAGATTATTACATTGTATGACTCACATTATACAAAGTTGCTAAATAGCATTGCTTTAAAAAAAAAAAAGAGCTTCTGTTTCAGGGAAAATCCCAGGGCCATTAAAACATAAAATTTCCCAAAGAAAATCCAGCTAGTTTCCTTTTTCTTGTTTAATTTGGAAT
The DNA here is from genome assembly GCA_023553655.1 of Myrmecobius fasciatus. NCBI lineage: Eukaryota > Metazoa > Chordata > Mammalia > Dasyuromorphia > Myrmecobiidae > Myrmecobius > Myrmecobius fasciatus. The sequence continues at coordinate 5,258 of JAJPUD010004283.1, forward strand.
GCTGATCATTGTCTATCTACATAAGCATTTAGGTGGCACAGTGAATAAAACATCTGCCTTTAGACACTAGTGGTATGACCTTAAACAAGTCACTTTGTTACTCCTGTTTATTTCACTATAAAATAAAACTAATTTGTAATATGATAATAAGGATCAAACATGCTAATATATGTAAGGAATTTAATACAATCTCTTCCACAGAGTAAGAATTATATAAATCCTTATTCCCTTCTCTTCTAGCTGTAAATAATGGTTTGAACTTTAGGCCTTACTAATACCTTTGATTTTATTTCTGTAGATACATATATGGCCATTTAAATGTCCCTCCTTCAACCTATCACCCAGTTTTATAACCTAATAATGCAGAAGATTTCTGTATCTCTTGATTTAATGCTGTTTACTCTTCAACTCAGATGAGAAGGTTCCAATATTACCAGCCCTCTACCCACACCTGATTTTTCTCTATTAGTTCTTCCTTTCATATTCCATTTTTTTTTTTTGCTTTTTTGCTGAGGCAATTTGGGTTAAATGACTTGTCCAGGGTCACACAGCTAGGAAGTGTTAAATGTCTGAGGTCACATTTGAACTCAGGTCCTCCTGACTTCATGGCTGGTGCTCTATCCACTGTGCCACCAAGCTGCCCTCATATTATGTTTTCATGAGATGATTTCTCCATTTAATCTTTTCCTACACATTTTTGTTATTTTTAGAATTAACACATTATTCATAACTTAGTAATAAGTTTTAAGAATGCTTTTGCTATTAATAATTACTAATATTTCCTAATATTTATATGATTTTTGTATATCATAAACATTTTGACTTTGTTAGTTCTTTATAATTAGTCTTTATATCTTTATATTTCTTCTGGATCTTTTATATCAAAATTTCCATTGAGTTCTGATATTTTGGCACAAATACTTGAAAATCATTCTTATGTATTTTTGTTGCTTTCAGTATTTTTCTTTAATCTGGAAATTTTGAAAGTTGGCTGTGACATTTAAGTAACTTTTTCTTCAAACCTCTTTCAGGTAGTTATTGATGGATTCTTTTTATTTCCACTTTACCTTCTCATTCTAGAACTTCAGGGCAATTTTCCTTAATATGTTCTTGTAATAATGTATTCAGATTCTTTTTTTAATCACAATTTTCAGGTAGTTTGACCATTCCCCTATTGTCTTTACTAGCTCTATTCTCTATATCAGTAGTTTTTTTTTTAAATTAGATGTTTCAGATATTCTTTTGTATTTTTAGTTTTATTATATCTTTGTGTCTTTTAACTTTTCAGTGATTTCTAGTTTAGTGGAAAAATTGTGTAAACCATTTCTTTTTTGTTACCCTTTTTCAGTTAAAAGTTATTTTTATTAGATTTTTTTAAAAGACCAAATACACATTCTTAATAGTTATTGTTAGATGAACTACATCACTGGTAAGAAACTGTCATTACTAGATAGTAAGCTGTGATCCAAAAAGCCAGATCTCATACTCAGTGTCTTCTTGCCATCTTTAGAATAAAATGCAACATGTTCTGTTTGATATTCAAAGGCTTTCAAAACCTAAACCTCTTCTACCATTTTAGTCTTGACTCTCCAATCCAATGACACTGGTTTTCTGGCTTTTCTTTAAACAAGACAGCTTATCTCTGATCTCCAGGAATTTTTTCTGCTGAACCTCTGTGCCTAAAATGTTCTTGAACACTACTTTTTGAGATCTCTGGATTCCTTTATTTGCCAATTAAATTCCATCTTTTATAGGAAAACTTTCTCAATTGCTATTAATCATACTTCCTTCTGTTGTTTCCTATTTAACCTATATATAGCTTGCTTTCAATATATTTATTTGAACATCATCTCTCCCATTAGAGTTTAAGCTCCTTGAGGACAAGGACTGTTTCTTGCTTCTCTTTACACACTCAGCACCTAGTACAGCACATTACAACTAGTAGGTAATAAATAAATGTTTAGTGATTGATTGATTGATGCAACTAAAAGAATAACCACCAGAAAATATTTTTTAAAAGGGCATATGGAGAATCTATCATGAGGGGATTATTCTTTTATTTACACTTTGTAGTGTGCTCTTCCATGATAGTGTTGGTAGTAAATGTAATTGGTGAGCTAAAGTTTTAATTTTTGATTAACATTAATAAATATTGAATAAGGACAGCTAGGTGAGGCAATGGATAGAAAACCAGCCCTGAAGTCAGGAAGACCTGAATTCAAATCTGACCTCAGACACTTAAAACTTACTAGCTGTGTGACCTTGGATAAGTTGTTTAACCCTAGTTACCTCTCCAAAATAATAATTATTTTTAATAAAAATAGCCACTACATATCGTACTTGCTATATGCTAAACATTGTAGTTTGTATTACAATTTTTTTCTCATTTGGTCTTCACAAGAATTTTGGGTTATTATAGCCAATCTACAGATGAGAAACTGAAACAAACATAGGTTAAGTATCTTGCCAAAATCACACAACTAGCAAGTGTCTGACACTGGATTTGATTGCAAGTCTTACTGACTTCAGGCCCAGTGGACCATGTTGCATTGTTAAATATTTCACTGAACCTTTTATAATTCTAACATATTGATGGAAGACTTTCATTGGAGATAAGGCTTTAAGGTAGTATTTTTCTTACATATGATCTGAAGCAATCTGAATCAAATCTTTTTAAAAAGTTATCAACTACAGACTTATATTAGATGCTTTTATTATCTCTGCTGCTTACTCTTCTACTCTACTATTTACCAAACATTGTCTATCTCATTTTTAATTTGTCAATGAAGCCTAATATACATATATATATGTATTTAAATTATGTAGGTTATTTTATGTAGAGTTGAAAAAAGGAGTTAAAATAGTAATTATAAATTTTCTCTTGAGTATTATATTTTTCAATATCAAATTAAGTCTGAAATTTTCTTTCCCTCAAACCTTGGAATCTGCATTTCTTTCTGATTCCTTGAGAAACAATTCCTGATTCTGTAAAAATTTTATAATTTCTAATATTGACTATCTCTGGGTATATTTGCAGCTAACATAATTTCTTTTCCCATCTTTGTTTGTTCCTATGGTGTTTCAACTTTCTCCTTCTATATCTTAATCACCATAATGTTAGCATCAAAACAAAGTGGAATTGCTATCCTTGGAAAAATTTTAAAGGAGTTGTTATAGACAATATTTAATATCTTTTTAAAAATTTTTCATTTAGTTTGTTTTCTTTCTTCCAGTTTCAATGTCTGGGGATGACTTGATTTAATTGGGTCATTTGCCAGGTTTTATTTTTAATGCATTTATTTCTTTAAAATTTGGTGCAGGGGCAGCTAGGTGGCACAGTGGGTAGAGAAGCAGCTCTGAAGTCAGGAGGACCTGAGTTCAAATCTGGTCTCAGACACTTAACATTCTCTAGCTGATTCTGGGCAAGTCACTTAACCCCAATTGCCTCAGCAAAAAGCAAAAAAAAAAAAAAAAAAATTGATGCAAAATAGAAAAAAAGAAACATGAGAAAAGGTAGAAAAAGAAAAAAAACACATTGTCATGTACACAGCAGAATGTGAGAGTATTTAGTAAATTTCCATTTCAAGAAAGCATATGTAATAATAGAAGACGTATTCAGAACTATCCATCTTTACTTTGTTTCCTTGTAGGTTTCCTTTTTTCTCTGCTATGTACTTTGTACTTTATTCTTTCCCTTTTATTCCTTAATTTTTCTCTTTTCTTCCCCACCCCCTCCACTTCCTCAAGCAGGCTGCAGTTAAACATAGATATATTAATGTCAGCATACATACATACACATGTATACATATGTAAACATATGCATATATAATATACATATGAAATATTAATATGGTGGATATATAAGGTAGATTTCTCTCTTCTGATATAAACTTTTTTAACTTTGACTTTGTGTGAGATCAATGATTACTCCCTGGCATGAGCAAGTTCCTTCTTGCCCAGGGACCCATCATAGCCCAACTGGATCTGCTGTTCCTTATCAGCAAAGCTTCCCTCAATCTTCTCCAGCTCAGATGCCTGACTCCCCACACTGTCTAGGAAGTGAAAGTTTTTGTGGCTGAGGCCAAGGCTACCTCCTGCTGCAGTTAATTCTAGGACTAGCTGCTTGGGGTTTCAGTGAAACTAGCCTGGAGGTATTTATACTTCACAAAGGCCAAACCTTAGTTCTAGTATCTTTCTTTAGTTCTTCTGAAATTGTCCTAGGAACATCTCTATTCTGCCCCAACTCTTATTTGTTTTTAATTGCTCTACATTTATCCTAAGATAGCTTTTTCTTGTTTGTGGGGAAAATCTTGAAAGGTTGGAATTTTATGGTCTCTGTCATCTTCCAAGAAGCCTCTCCCCTCTTTAAACTTATTTTCCCCTTCACTGTTGTTAAGTAAAATCTTCTTTGAAGTGGTTGATATCTTACTCTTGAATTTTGTACCTTTCTTTGTAACTGTAGAACTTGTGATCTCTTGGAAAATATGACATGGACCATGCTATCCCCAAAAAGCATCCCCTTATGTGAGCCATGTTTATGACTACTCAATTTCTGAATCGGCTTATTTTACTTTAACCTGTTCTCACACTGGCAGATAAAGGATCTCAGAGAAAAACTGCCACTACAAAGTCACATTAAATTTTTTTCAGGATCAATACATCTCCTCTACTCTTCACTCCAATTCTTGAGCCTCCAGCAATACATTTCTATTTATATGCAATATAATGAAATTTTGGATATTAAACATAACTATTTGTTTAGCAATATGATGAATGAAATTATATCACAGGTACTCATGTGAAAGTAAATGCATAAATAAGAAATATGGATTCCAAATATAAGCATACTTATACTCTTCCCATTAATAAATTTATTAGTGGGAGATGATAAGTTTATCTCTGGGGTATAGGGATGGGGGAGAAGGAACAAACACTTATAGGAACTTAACGAGGAAGCATGAGAAGATGGGAAACATGTACATGGGATAACACACACAAAATTCTGAACACCAGACTTTGATATAGTCTATTTGTAAACATATGAACCACCTAATACTTTCTTTTTAGCTATTTTTTTATACAATAGTTTTAGGTGAGTTCAATTCTTTATAATCTCATTTAGGGTTTTCTTGGCAAGTATACTGCAGTGACCTGCCATTTTCTTATCCAGCTCATTGTATAAATGAGAAAACTGAGACAAAAAAGAATTAGGTGACTTTGCCCAGTGTCACATAACTTGTAAATGTCTTAAGTATGCTATGAACTCATATCTTCTTTATTCCAGGCTTGATACCATCTATTCAGCCACCTATTTGCCTCTATTAGTCTTTTTGCTCACATTTCTATTGGTCTTTACCACCTTCCAGCTAGACAAATCTAACTCTCTTTTTTAATCAAAAATAGCATTCGCAATCTTGTTCTACTTATATCACCCTAAATAAGGAATTCAGAAAGTGTTGCCTCTTATTTTAATTAACAGTTCACTTCAAGCAAGAAAACTACAAAGCTTATTGAATTGACTATAGTACTCCAATCAGTTTTTTTCCTTACAAAAAATTGCCCAGTCAGAACCAAACTTTCAGCAGAGAGCTAAGATTGAAGTAAAATAGTGTTGCCAGCTATTTCTCACAGCAAAGAGGTATAACTTATCTTTCCCACATTTGCTTCTCCATTTCCAGTAGAGGGAGCAAAGAAGAACTACATAACCTTGTGAAAATCTTCCCCTCTTTAAATTTCAGTATACTAAAAAGAAATAGATGACCTTCAATCTTCATTTAGCAAATCATGAATTATTTAGCAACCAAAGCCTACTTGTCAACTGGTTACTCTTAGTGATGATATCTTCCAAAAAAAAAAAAAAAACACCCCATAACACCCCTTCAAAATTTATTTCTGATCTTAGTGTGTTTTAAACTTCAACTTCAATTTCCTGGATCATGTCTCCTATTCTTCCTTTATCTCACTTAACAATAATTTAAATTTTAGACTGTCAGTTTACATGTCCTGTTCCTAAACAGGAAAATGAGAAATCTCCTTCCCTCCCATATACCCTTAAATCTTGAATTCCCTTTGGTCTAGAAATCCAAGATAGGGAAAGCATGGGGAAAAAAAAAGTCAAGGTCTGAAATTACACACTCATAAACCATGGGGAAAGTACATTCTAACAAAAAGAATTCTTTGCCTCTAATTCTCAGTCACCCTGCCCTTGGAGAAATCTCTTCTCTCTGGAAACAAGGCAGATGAAATCACCACGTCCTCTCAGCAAAGGGTTGAGTCATCTATCTGCCTTTTTGAGGGAGAGATTACAGTGAAAGCAACCAAATCATTGATTTCAGCACTCTTTTAAATGATTCAGGAATTTCTATCACCTTCCTGTTACTGAAAAAACAATTTTGGTTTTGTTTTAATGCTTAAGCAATAATGTTTATGAGATAATGGAGTATAAGACTTAGAGTTAAACAAGAATGAGGTTAAAATCTCATCTCTAATGCATTAGTTTCTATGAAACTCAGTTTATTCGCCCATAAAATGATGGCAACACCTCTATCACTAACCTTACAGGATTATAGTGAGAATAACAAAAGATACGTGGAAAATTCTTAGCAAAACTCAATGTTCAATTGAAACAGTAAGTAATTATGGGAAATTTATAAAATAAAAAGTTAAGTAACAATTCCTTTTGATTTACTCAGCATGTCATTCTGCAGAGTGTTTTGTTTTTGTTTTGTACATGTAAATATGATAAACAAAGCTTAGAGGTATTAAATCCATAACTGTTTTCCTGACTTGCCTGTATTCTGAAAAGTTGAATCTTGGGTGTCACAGTGTTATCTCTGGCTCCCAGGAAATTCTATCACTTGGCAATTGAGATAACTAGAAAAAATAATTAAACTTTATTGCCACTTGTAACTAAATTAGAATTTGATGTTTACTCTCTGGAGAAGAGATTTAATTTAAGTTGTAATAGACTGACACAACACCAAAAAGTCTTCTAAAGCTGAGAAGAATGGTCAAAATAATATTAGGCAAAATTATTTTAAGATTCCATGTTTTTAAAATGTTCACATTATATATTTGTAGATATGAATTTTCCATGTAGGCTTTATAATGTCAAAATTATAATAGAAAATAATGATTACCCTATAACAAATGATGCTGCTGTCCAATAAACTTTTATTATTTCTAACCTGGTAATGGTCTTAGTGAAGTATTCAAATGCACTTAATGCTTATTTTTTCCACCTTAATAAAGAAGCCAGGAACAAATTAGAACATTGTCATACTGACTTTGCATTGTATTATTGAACTTAGCAACCCTGCAGTTCCACAGTATTAACAGAGGGAATAATATAATATAGAAGGGGTACAGTGAGAACAAAATAAGGACACCATGACTGACTAGCCTAGGAAGTGCCATTGCCACTAGGGCATATGCTGGTAAGGAGAGGTATTTCCTTTTCTCAAAATATCTGTTTTGGCAGTTATTTGCCTTTTAGTTCAACCTTACCTTACTTCAAAACAATTTCCTTCAGTGAAAGAAGCTGAAGTCAACATCCTCAATTTTATAAAAAAGTTGGTTGTCATGGAAATATTCTGATGTTACAAAATAAACATCATAAATTAACTGCAGGATCAAGTAGGAACAGATGGGTTGTGTGAGAGAAAGAGAACACTTATTTAAATAAATAATCTTGATAATAGTAATATATATCAAAGTAAATTGCTTTTACTTTCATAGGCTATTGGAAATTAAATTTCCAGGAAATTATTTGTAAGATTTAAATCTTGTATATCAAGTAGCTCTTTTTGAAAAAAAAAAGAAATTAAGGGATTATTAGAACTCCCACAATTTAGATATTTAGGTTTAACCTAATTTTTTCCATCTATGTATTGTATCCAAGGACTCTATTCTATTTCTCTGTTGGATCTCAGGTCAGTCATAAGCATGTTTAAGTTCTAGGTAACATTTTTCTCTTCATGTGTTTTAATCATTCCACAGAGACTACATTTCAGAGGTTATAGATAGCTCTCATTTTGTTAATTTCATTATAGCATTCTAAATTTACACTGGTTGACACTATATTGAGTTTGGCTACTGGGCTAAATTCTCTTTTCAGTGTAGCTCAATTTTGACATATTCCAGTTTTTATAGATAATCTGAACCTTGATTAAATCTAATTTAATACCATAACTATAACTTTTTTCCCTCTAAGGGAAGTCATATATTATCATCATTTTGTATATTTTCATTGTTGACAGTTTATTAGAGATTTACATATACTGTGATTACATTACATGAAGAGTGACCTCTATAATATACCATAGTATCTTTGGGTACCATGTATTTTAAAAATCTGAGACTGAGAGGTATGATTCTATATTAGATAAGAATCCTGAACTTCTTCTCATAGTTACTAGCTATGTGATCATGGAGAAGTCAATTAACCCCTATAATGCTCAAGCAACTCTGTAGTTATATATGAGATGTGACCTATGTGGTGGAGTGCTTTGTCATTTTTCTCACTGACAAAATTACAGGTTACTGAAATACATTAAAAATGCCTCATTGCATGCCCTTCGGCCCTTTACTAACTAAACCTACAGAATGACAGAGCCAGATGTGAAATCTCAGAATTACAGGGCATTTACTGTAAAGAAACAGAAGAGATCAGATGAATTTGACAGAGAAAGGGCCACTGAACACTTACAGCTAATTATTAGGTTTGAGAGTATTCTCAAAGAGTAAAGAACCTTATTTAGATGACTATTTTGCCCCACACTACCAGTAAAAGAACTTCGGAAAAGTAACTTAAGCCTCTCATCCTCATTCAGATATAAAAATTAATCAGTTGTAAATATATAACATGTTTTCAAAGTTAAAAGCTATTTTCATCATTGTGAAGTGCTTTCTTCAAGTTCAGAAATTTGGATCTCTTTTTACTTTTTTTTTTCTTTGTGTGTGAGAGATACAATTGAGTTTAAGTGACTTACCCAGGGTCACACAATTATGTAAGACTCCTTCCTCCCTATATACATAATTACCTAATTAGGTAGAAGGTGCAAACCTTAGGGAAAATAAAAGCACATATAGGCACTTAAGTAGCACAATAAATAGAGTACTGGATTTAGTGAGAAGGACTTGATTTTTGATTTCTGTCTCAGATACTTGTTAACTTCTAAGGCTGGGAAAATCACATAAACTAAATAGCACCCATTGAATAGGATTGCTTTGAGAATCAAATGAGATAATTGAAAAGTGCCTTGCAAACATGAAAGCATTATGTAAATGCTAGCTACTATTGAAATCCTATTTTATTAATGAGAAAATGAGGTGCAGAAAGGAAATTTTCCAAGGCAATATCATTAACTATTGTCAAAATTGAAACTCAAGTTCTCTAATTCCAAATCCAGTACTCTTTCTACCTTCTATTCCATGTTGCTTCTTCAAATATCAGTTGCATGTTTTTTTTTTTTTATTTTAGTGTCAGAGAAGTGGAAAGCAACAAACATAAACAATATGCTCTAGATTATATGCTGAACAAGCTATTTATGAAGCAGAGATGGAAAAGTCAGGCTGCCTTTTTTCCTGCTAAATTACTATGCAGATTACTACTTTGGAAAGTAGGCACTATTATCCTATTTTACAGATGATGCAACTGAGACAGATGGAGATTAAGTGACTTGCTCAGGGTCATGGAGCTAGTAAATTCCAGAGGAAAAATTTGAACTTTGATCTTCTTGATTTTATGTCCTCCATAGACTTCATCCACTTGCATCCACATCAATTCTAGTTATCTGAGTAATGTGTGTGTAGTAGTTAGCTAACAATTTTAGGATTAGTATGATAGCTATATAAAATGTCTTCTAAAAGCAATAATTATACTTGAGATCAATTGCAGTTTTTAATATAAAAAAACTGCAATTGATCTCAAATATAATTATTGCTATTGCTTTTCTTAGAGAATTTCTATGCCTCCAATAGTGACTCCCTAAAACAGTCAAAACCTCACTTTCTAAGTTGATTTTACAAATACTATTCTTATTTGTATTTGTACAAATACATTAATTGGAATAATGTGACAGTTTTGGAATGTCTACTTCTACCTTGTTACTACTATTTGGTGTGTGTGTGTGTGTGTGTGTGTGTGTGTGTGTGTGTGTTTGTCTTGATTTATTTTTTGCTGTTAATTTTGTTCTTTTAAAAAATAGCATTTTGTTTTTCCCCAATTACATTTAAAACAATATTTTAACATTCATCTTTTAAAACTTTGAATTTCCTCTATCCCCACATCCCTTATTGAGAAGACAAGCAATTTGATATATATGATACAGATGCAGTCAAGCAAAACATATTTCCATAAGTCATATTGTGAAGGAAAATACACACTCAAAAATACTCAACAAAAATAAAGAAAATTTTAATAAAGTGTACTTCAATCTGTATTCAGACACAATTACTTCTTTCTCTGGGGATGGGTTGCATTTTTTTTTATTATAAATCCTTCAGATTTCTCTAGGAGCACAATATTGGGGAGAATAGTTATTCACAGCTAATCATCTCACAATATTTTTACTTGGTACAAAATACATTTCTCTTTCCAAAAGCTCATGTAAATCTTTACAGTTTTTTTTTTAATTTAATTTTTTTTTCTGAGAGCACCCTGTTCACCATTTCTTATAAGCACAGTAATATTCCATCAAAATTACAAAGCTCAAATTGTTTAGCCGTTCTCTAATTGATGGCCATACCCTTAATTTCTAATTCTTCACCATCAAAAAAGAGCTGCTTTTTTGCTGTATTTTTTGAACATGTATGTTCTTTTCTTTTTTGTATTTTTTAAATCTCTTTTTGGGCACAAACTCAGTAATGTTATTGCAAGATCAAATGGTATGCATGTTTTTTTAAACATTTTTGTTTTCCACAGTTACATGTAAAAATGAAACTTTTTTTGGTTTTATTTGTACATTATACACCACTATAAAAGCTTTTTCTTGTCTCTTTAATGACATAATTTAACCCATTTACCTCCCCCTTTTCCTTTCTCCAAGTACATTCCACTTTATCATTCCTTAATTCTATTTTTTCAGATATTATCCCTTCATATTTAACTCAGACCTGTGCTCTCTGTCTATATATATATATATATATATATATATATAAATATATAGATATATATATATATATATATTTCTTCTAATTGTATTAATAATGAGAAAATTCTTATTAGATATAAGTATTATCGGGAATATAAAGAATTTAGCCTTATTAAATACCTCATTATTACTCCTTCTTATTTACTGTTTTATGCATATCTTGATTCTAATATTTGAAAATCATATTTTCTATTCAGCTCTGGACTTTCCATCAAGGATGTTTGAAAGTCTTTTATTTCGTTGAGCATCCATTTTTTTTTTCTTCTGATGAATTATGGTTAGTTTTTCTGAATAGGTGATTATTTATTGTACTCGTCACTCCCTTTGCTCTCTGGAATAACATTTTCCAAGGCCTCAGAACTTCTAATATAGAAACTACTAAAACTAAATCAATGTTACTCCACATTACTTGAATTATTTCTTTTTGGCTACTTAAAATATCTCCATTAGACTTGGCTCTAATCTTGGGAGTTTTCATTTTGTGATCTCTTTCAGGATCTGACCAATAAATTCTTTCAATTTCAATTTTACCCTGTAGTTCTAGAATTTTAATACAGGTTTCCTTGATAATTTCCTAAAAATGATATCTTCATGTTGTTTTTTGGTTTTTGTCTGTTTTTTGTTCAAGGCTTTCAGGTAATCCAATAATTTTAAAATTATCTCTTTTGGATCTAGTTTTCAGGTCAGTTGTTTTTCCAATGAAGTATTTTACATTATCTTCTTTTAATTTTTTTTTTATTTTGTTGTATAGTTTCTCATATCCTCATAAAGTTATTTGCTTAATTCTATTTTTTAATTTATGTATTTATTTTTAATACACATTGCTTGATTAATCATGTTGGGAGAAAAAAATCAGAACAAAGGGGAAAAACCATAGGAGAGAGAAAAAAAAAACAGAAAGAAGAAATGAAAATAGCATGTGTTGCTTTACATTCAATCTCCATAGTCCTTTTTCTGGATGCAGATAGCATTTTCTATCCAAAGTCTATTGGGATTGTCTTGGATCACCAAATCACTGAAAAGAATCAAGTTTTTGTAGTCAATCATCAGACATTCTTGCCATTATTTGTATGATATATTACTGGTTCTGCTTGTTTCTCTCAACACCAGTTCATGTAAATCTTTCCAGGTATTTCTAAATCAGCTTATTCATCAATTTTTTCTAGAACAATAATATTCCGTTACTTTCATATACCACAACTTGTTCAACTATTCCCCAATTGATAGGCATCTACTCATTTTCCAATTCTTTGCCACCACAAAAAGAGCTACTACAAATTTTTTTGCACATGTGAGTCCTTTTCCCTCCTCTATGATTTCCTTGGAATACACATACAGTGATGGCACTGCTGGGTCAAAGAGTATGCAGAGTTTAATAGTCCTTTGGGCATAGTTCCAACTTGCTCTCCAGAATGGTTGGATCATTTCACAACTCCACCAAGAATGCATTAATGTCCCAGTTTTTCCACATCCCCACAACATTTCTTGCTATTTTTTCGTGTCATTTTACCCAATCTGAGAGGTGTGAAGTAGTAACTCAGAATTGTTTTTAATTTCCATGTCTCTAATCAATAGTGATTTAGAACATTTTTTCATATGAATATAGGTGATTTTAATTTCATTATCTGAAAATTGTCTCTTCATATCCTTTGAATTTATCAATTGAGGAATGATTTGCATTCATATAATTGGCACAATTCTTTATATATTTTAGAAATGAGACCTCTATCAGAAATACTGGCTCTAAACAATTTTGCCCAGTTTTGTACTTTCATTTTAATCTTGTTACTGTTGGTTTTGTTTGTGCAAAACCTTTTTAATTTAATATAATCAAAGTTGTCCATTTTGCCTTTCATCATGTTCTCTACTTCTTCTTTGGTCATAAATTCCATCCTTCTCCAAAAATCTGATACATAAATTATCCCTTGCTCTCCTAATTTGGTTATAGTATCACCCTTTTATGACCAATTTAGGCACAATTTTTTTTTTTAAGTTCTGTAATTTTCTTTCTCTGTTTTGGTTCTTTCTGCTTTGGGTATCAGTACCATATTTGTGTCATAAAAGGAATTTGGCAAGACTTCTTTACCTATATTTCAAATAGTTTACATAGTATTGAAATTAGTTGTTATTTAAATATTTGGTAGAATTCATTTGGAAATCCATCTGGCCATAGAGATTTTTTTCTTAGAGAGTTCATTGTGGCTTTTGTTCAATTTATTTTTCTAAAATGAGCCTATTTAAATAAGATTTCCTCTTCTGTTAATCTGGGCAATTTATATATTCTAAATATTCATCTATTTTGATTAGATTGACAAATTTGTCATACAGTTGGGCAAAATTGTTCCTAATTATTGCTTTAATTCCCTTTTATTGGTAGTAAATTCACTCTTTTCATTTTTTTAGGCTGATGATTTTGTTCTTTCTTTTTTTCTATTTAAATTAACCAAAAGTTTATCTATTTTTGTGTTTTTTAAAATAAAACTAACTCTTGTTTTTATTTATTAATTCAATATTTTTCTTATTTTAAATTTTATTAAGCTTTCCTTCAAGTTTCAGAATTTCTAATCTGGTAATCAGTTGGGGGTTATTAGTTTGTTCTTTTTTTGTAACTCTTTTAGTTACATGCCCAATTCATAAATCTTTCTCTATTCTTTTCATGTAGCTATTTAGAGATGTAAATTTTCTCCTAGGAACTGCTTTGCCTGCTTCCCATAGGTTTTATTATATTGTCTAATTAATGTTGTTTCCTTGGATTAAATTATTGATTGTTTCTGTAATTTGTGTTTGCCCCACTCATTTTTAAGATGAGATTATTTAATTTCCAATTGTCTTTTAGTCTATCCTTTCCTTTTCATTTATTAAACGTGATTTTTATTGCATTGTGGTCTGAATAGGAAGCTTTTTCTCCTGAGGTCTATCATATCTAAGTTTTCTAGGATCCTATTAATCTCTCTAGTTTCTTTCTTGTTTATTTTGTTGTTAGATTTATCTGATTCTTAGAGGGGAAGGTTGAAATCCCCCACTAATATTGTTTTGCCATTTATTTCTTCAATTAACTGACAATATCTTTTCTTAGAATTTGTCTGCTCTAACACGTGGTGCATAATATTGTTGTTACAACTTCATTGTTTATTAAGATTTTTTTTCTTCCTTATCTTTTTTTTTTTTTTTTTGCTAAGGCAATTGGAGTTAAGTGACTTGTCCAGGGTGACACAGCTAGAAAGTATTAAGTGTTTGAAACCAGACTTGAACTCAGGTACACCTGACTTCAGGGCTGGTGCTCTATCCACTGCACCATCTAGCTGCCCCTTCTTTATCTCTTTTAATAAAATTTATTTTTAGTTTTTCTTTATCTAAGATTAGAATTGCTTCCCCTGCTTTTTTGCTTTAACTGAAGCATAATAAATCCTCTTCCAGTCATTTACCTTTACTTTGCATGTATCTATCAGCATGAATTATATTTCTTATAAAAAACATATTGCAGGATTTTGTTTTTTAATCCACTCTGCTATTGACTTCCATTTGATGGGAGAGTTCATCCCATTCACACTTACAGTTATGATTACTAGCTCTATATTTCCATCCATCTTATTTTCTCCAATGTACATACTTTTCTTCTCTCTTTCCATCCTGTTCCTAGTGTTGGTGCTTTTTTTTTTGATCAACAATACCCAATACCTTATCTTCTATCACCCCTTCCCCCTTCTCATAGTAATATATTGTTGTTGTTTTAGCTCAATTCACCCACTACCTTATTCTCTATCACCCCCTCCCTTTACTTTTTCCCCCCTTAGTATTTCAGCCCTCTCTTCTCAGCAGCTCTTCCCTTTTCTTTCCTCTTTCTCATCCTACTTCTTTATTTGGTTAGATTTTTTTTTTTTTTACCCAACTGAATGATTGTTATTCTCTCTTTGAGACAAAACTGATAAAATCAAGTTTCAAACAATGCTCATCCCCTCCCTTCTTTCCCTCCTCTGTAATGGGTCTTTTGTGTCTCTTCCTTATCTAATCTATTCCATTATACTTGCCTTTTCCTCTTCTCCCAGTCTCTTCTTTTCCTACCCCTTAATATCTTTTTCTTTGATATTGTTACATCAGAGTCCTTTCATAACCACACCCTTCATCCATGTGATGCTCCCTTCTTTCTGTCCCAGTAAGTTCTTGAGTTACAGATATTTTCTCATCTAGGGATGTGAACAGTTTAAGCTTTAAATAATTTATATTTTCCCCCTGTTTACCTTTCTTTGCTTCTTTTGTATCCTATGTTTAAATATTAAATTTTGTTTTGGTTTAGTTTTTAATAGAAATGAATGAAATTCTCTTATTTCATTGAAGTTCCATCTCCTCCCCTGAAAGATGATGCTGTCTCTTTGAGTAGTTAATTGTTTGTATTCCTAAATCCTTTGTTTTCCATAATATGGTTTTCCCTCCTATCCTTTATTGTAGAAGCTGCCAGATCCTAGGTAATTCTGACTGTTGCTTTTTGATATTTGAATTGTTTTTGTCTGACAGCCTGCATTATTTTTTCTTCAGATTGTAGTTTTGGAGTTTTACAAAAATTTTCCTTGGGGTTTTCTGTGTGGGATCTCTTTTGGAAGATGATCAATGGATTCTTTCTTTCACCCTTTACCACTCTGTTTTTAGAATATTGGGACAATATTCCTTTATATTCTCTTGAAGAATGGTATCCAAGTCCTTTTTTGGTCATGTACTTCAGATAGATCAATAATTTTTAAATTGTCTTTTCTGGATCTATTCTCCAAGTCAGCTGTTTTTTAGCTTGTTTGACTGATTCTTGATGTCTCAAAGAGTCATTAGCCTCCGTTTTTTCTATTCTAGTTTTTATTTAATTAATTATTTTTTTATTGAAGCTTTTCTCTTTTCAAATATATGCAAGGATAAAGTTCTAGTTTTTAATGTATGATTTTCTTCAGTTAGCTTTTCTCTTTCTTTTTCCATTTGATTAATTCTATTTTTCAAGATTTTGTTTTCTTCAGTGAATTTTTTTTTGCATTTGATCAATTATAATTTTTTAAAGAATAGTCTTTCTTTTCCAAGCTATTGACTATCTCTTGCATATATCTCATTTCTTTTCTACTTCTTTTATTTGACTGTTAATGCCTTTTATGAGCACTTTTAAGAAGCCTCCTTGGACTTGAGACTAATTCGTATCACTCTTTGAGATTTCCTCTGTTGATATTTTTGTCCTCACTATTTTGTCATGGTGTTTTAATCTTTCCTGTCACCATAGTAGCTTTTTATGGTCAAGGTTTTTTTTTTTTGTGTCTTACTCATTTTCTTTCCTTTTCTTTTGTTATTTCCTCTTTTTTTTTTTTTTTTTTTTCACTTCAGGTCAAGCTTATGGGTTAAAGGTGTTGCTGTCCCAAGCTTCCTATGCAACTCTGAGCCTTGCCTTTGAGCACAACAAAGGCCTCTTGTATTTGCAGGGCATAGCTTTATATGTTCCCCACCTACCCCAGGAAACAGCCTAGTATCTTAGAATTTGCTTTCTGAGCTTGGCCTGGGGATTGGCCTATTGGTTTGCTCTGCTACTGAGCCAGAACTGAGGATCTCAGTTGCTGATCAACTGTAATTAAGGCCTTCTCACTGGCTTACCTAGACTCTGTCTGAACTGGCTGAACACCCTTTCACTACAGTGAGACTGAACTTCTTTGAATTTTACCAATTAATCCTGAGCTTGGGACTGGTTTCATTCCATCAGACTCTGTTCAGAGGCTTAGTTTCATGTTGTTTTCAAGGGAAACTTAGAGAGCTGGAGCAGCTTCCTGGCTTTACTCAGCCAACTTGACTCCATTCCTGGATATCTGCTTAATTCTGTTTATTAAGGAATTATTTTCTTCAGTGAGCTTTTGCTCCTCCTTTTCCATTTGACCAGTTCTATTTTCTAAGGCATTTTTTTCATTGAATTTTTATGCCTCTTTTTGTTTTATTTCATCAGTTCTGCTTTGCAATTCTCCTTATAGGCTTTTTGTTCCTTGTGAACCATTGGGCCTATTCTGTTTTTAAGGTATTATTTTCTTCAGTTTTTTTTTTTTTTTCCTCCAAGCTATTGACTTGTTTTTCATGATTTTATTACACCACTCTTATTTCTTTCTCCAATTTTTCTTCTATTTCTCTTAAGTGATTTTCAAAATCTTTTTTTCAGCTCTTCCATAGCCAAAGGTCATGGATCAATTGTAATTTTTTATCTTATCTTTTTCTTTATCTTTGGTTGTAAAAGCATTGACTTTTTTATCTTCTTCTGATTGTGTGTGTTTTGCTATTCCTTGTCATAGTAATTTTCCATGGTCAAGATCTTTTTTCTGTTGTTTTATCATTTCCTCAGCCTATTACTTGACTTTTAACTCTTTGTTAAAGTAGAGCTCTGCTTCAACAGAAAAGAGCACACTGTCCCAAGCTTCAGGGGTTTGTGCAGTTGTTTTCAGAGATACTTCTAGGGAACTTTAATTTTTAAGTTAATATGATCTAATGAAATGTGGTTACTTCTTTCCTGGTCAGTGCTGTGGTCTGTGAATGACCACAAGAATTCTTTTCTGCCTTGGAACTGTGGCATTAATCCCTGGTCCATTGTCATCACAAGCTGTGGTGTGCTAATGCTGCTTGGTGGCCTGAGACTGCCAGGCAGGACTGCAATCCAGATCTGAGTATCATCAAAGCAATAGATTCCTGTCTCTGGTGTTTGCAAAGAGACCTCTGTATTCTTTTTCTGACCAGTTGTTCAACTCCTTTAACATCTATGAGCTGGTAGCTACAGCCTCTTTAAAAAATCTAAACCAGCATGATGATTTTTATAATATGTATGCTTGTTCTATAAATGTAGATAATAAATTCTTGAAATTCTATCATCCTTTGGGATTGTTATCCATTTTTTCTCTGTGAAGATTACACCCTTATATTATTTTTTGTTTTGTAACATCTGAGTGAACACCTCTATTCAACACAAGTAGGTTTTCCCATATTATGTTACCATAATGTCACCCAGCTTCAAGCTATTATGTAGGTCTATTGCCATGCAAAATCCAGAGCTCAGAAGTCCCAGCCAATGTGCTTACCTTTAATAGGGACAAGAATAATTATAATTGAAGACTTTTAATGAAATAGTATGCAAAGAAGAGTAGTAATGAATCATTTCCCCCATAAACCTGGCATATACTGTTAGAAACAATTCTGAATCCCAAATGAGGTCTCAGTAAATGAATAAACCCAGGATGAGTAAAGCAGTACAAACTTTTATGTTCCTGCAGAAAGTGTGTATGAAATTTGAGATGAGTTTACACAATTTTCAGAAGCAAGAGCATATCCTTTTATCCCTTATCCTGGCCACAAAGTCCTTTCCCCATCTCAGTGGTGGCTGGGGAGATGAGATTAGCATTCTTTCCAGATCCTCTTACAAGGTAAACCCCTTCATATGTCCCTCCTTCCACTACACACATTGCATGAACATTAAAATGTCTCAACTCCTCCTATGGAGGAGAAGTTAATATATATGAAACAATAAAACATGCATTCTAGCTAAGTTATGACCTTTGCCTTGCTTTTAGCTTTTTTTTTTTTTTTAATTTCTTAATTTGTCCAATTTTACCTAGTTTCAACTGGTTTCAGGAACTCCCTTGTTCCCTTTTTCTGGATTACTTCCAGTCCCAAAGTTATGGTTTTTCTCTACTATAAGAACATTTATTGTTTTTCATAATATTATCCCACAAATACAAAATCTCCTTTCAGTAATGGCAAGATTTATGAATAATAGAGAACACACATGATTACTACATTCTTATTCAGGACCAACTTCCTTGGTTCATACTATATCCAACCCCATTCCCAAATCCAATCTGTTGCCAAGACCTGTTGATTTTACCTGTGCATATGTCCGCCTCTCTTCTCTGAAACTCTTGTGTGATAATACCCTTGTGCAGATCCTTATAAAATCCTTCATAACCTAGCCCTCTTCTAAATTTCCAGTTTTCTTATAGTTTTGTGATATTAAAAAGTTGCAGATATATAATTTCTGCATTACTAGTCATTTTATTAATAATAACATATTATTAATGAAATTGATGAGACTCTAGAACACCCCTCTTGTAAATGGACTCATAGTTTATATGCCTTTGGAGGAGTGAATGTTCCTGAACTTGCAACCAATTCTGATTGGTTAAAACATAATAGGAGACAATGACTATTACAATGACATACTGGTTTTATTCTAATGAATGCTAGTTGTGTCATTTACTTCTAAATTTCCCAGCCTTGGGCAATCTATTCAAAATCCCTACTCAAACCAGTGTAGAGCACAATGGGCTTCCACACTTTAGATTAATTTCTTTGTGAGATTGAGTGGGGCTTGACCAGGTTTGAGAAGAAAGCCAATTCAGCCTTCAGAGACCATGTTGAAATGAGGACTTTCAACAAAGGTGAGGGGAAATTCTGGATCTCCCCAAATTTTTGGTTGTTAATCTTTTTTTTTTCACTTTACCTCCTGCCCCAATATTCTTCACATTTAAACTGCTATAATAGTGTGCCTGATACACATCTCTCCCCATTCCAGTATAGCCTCCTTTCAACACAAACAAATCTGCACAAAGTGCAGATCTATATCAATCTCTTTCTCAATAAACTCCAATGACTCCCTATCACCTCCAAAATTAATATAAAATGGAATTTTTGCCATTCACCTTCCTAACTAGGCTCCTTGTCCCTTTCCAGTCTACTGACACTTAACATGACTACCCCTCACCATATACTTGCACACAGTGATATCAGAGTCCTTATTGAATAAAATTCTTTATCTGTTTTCTATGGGCATTTCTTCTGATGCCCATACTTGGAATGCTCTCTTTCCTCATCTCTACCTCTTGGATTCCCTGGCTTCCTTGAAATTCCAATTAAAATTCCATCCTCTATAGGAAGCTTTTCCCAACCTCTCCTAATTCTATTTCTACCCCTTTAAATTAATCCTGATTTATTCTTGTCTGTGCAAATTCCTTTACTTGTTGTCTCCCCCAGTAGATTGAGAGTTCCTTGAGGACAGGTAATGATTTTGGCTACTCATTGAGTTCCTAATGTTTATAACATTGCCTGGAATGTGCCAGATGCTTCACAAATGCTGATTCATTTAATTTTTGAGTTACATATGCCTCTGATGCTGCAGAGACATAGGTAACTTCTGATGAAACCATCATTTCTCTCTCAGCAGTTCTGTTTCTTGCAAGGCTTAAGTGTCATGCAATTTCTTCCAGGTATAGTCTTTGCCAACCTTGAAGATTTGCTTTTAGATATCTGAGGATGAAATTCTAGAATTCTTCTCTACTTTCAGCTTTTGACTTTACCTGACCTAAGCTAAGGTTTTGGATTTTATTTTTTAAAAGGAATGAGTTTTATATTTCTTTTTTTTAATCTTAAAGCCAAGAGATTTTTTTTTCTTCTCTAGAAACAATTCAGCCTGTTCTGCCCTTATTTCATTTTGGGCTCTACTTATCCATTTGTACATCTCTATTACTAAATACACACACATACCACCCCACACCACACACTGAGAACAAGGCCTATAGATTATTCATCCACCTGGATGATGTTGCATAACCTGATGTTGCAAAGCCATTGATGTCTTCCTCTGATGATAGATTCATGCCAATCCACTTAGACTTATTCTTCCTATATTTTAAGTGGCATTTGTCATGTTAGACACAAAATCTGTGCTAAATTCATAGTTACCTTGTGTATACTATGCCCCAAATTTGTGGCTGTTGATGGTTATTGTTGCTAAATGAGAGCAAATGACTGGAACCAGCTATCATCACCAGCCCCAGGGATGGCAATTAAAACATTTCTTCTCCACAGTATGTCAGTTAGCAGCCAGAAATCAGATAAACCACACTTAGTGGCATTAAAGTGAATTAGAGATTTTTTGTTTCCTTATTTACATCTCAGTGCCCTGAATCCTTACTTCTACTGGAAGTATATGGTATAACCCATATTCCACTTCAATCATGGGCCTACTATATGCTTAGTAAGAGGATAACCTGCCTTGCCATTGCTCTCCAATATCTTTGAGATCTTGCTATCAACTTTGCTATTTTTTCTTCCAGGACCTAATTAATTTTTGACTTTTCCATCATTTATAAAATGAGAATGGACATTCTTTATGTATTATGACTTCCAATTAAAATTTTAGCTCCTTGAGAGGAATATCTTTCATGATTTTCTATCTCTAGAATTTAGCATAATGCTTCACACATAATAAAAGATTAATAAACATATTTCCTTTATATTCTCCAGGCAGCAAATATTCTTTATCCATTTGACGTTTTCTGTTTGGATGGTTAGGCTAAAATATTACCTTTAGTCATTACAGATCTTTCTCCCTTTTTTCCCCCCTGTTATATCTTACTCTAAGGAATATCACAAGAGAAACAATGTTTGACAAAAGCATCAATATGTATAGGAAATAACTAGGGCTCTTCATTGTGTTGCTTACTCCTACTTTCTCCTCTTGCCTATCTATTTTTCCAGAGATCATACATGCTATCTTATCTCTGGATCTATATCTCATTACCACATGTATCCCTAGTAGCTTACTTGTATTTCTTCCTGGGATAGGATACTGTCCATAAGCACTTTTCTTGATGTTTCAATTCCTTGGTAATAAAATTTTTATAAGATTCTCATCTCACATAAATACACTTCTACTTGAGTAAGACCCTTTTTTCCAATCTGCCAGATTTTATCACTCCCTTCTATCACCCCTCTAATTCTCTTAAAATTCCTTTATCCTTCTGTGTAAGATATACTTTTATTATTCACCCTTCCACTTGTTAACCCACATTACCCATTACTAATTGTCCCTTCCCTCTACTTCTCTCCCATAAAAAATTATTCATTTGTAATTGGTGGGGATGTCCTGAGGGAGGGGAAGAAGGTGAAATAATGTGTTTTAATCTGTGGTGTTTCAATTTTGTTCCTCCGTCTTCACTTTTCTTTTATCTTAATTTCTACTTACATATTTATCTCCTTGTTTCCTTTTTATTAGCCTCTCCCCAGGTCATTCTTTGTTTAAAAAATTATTTTCATATAGAATAATTTATTTCCTTTTAATACTTGTTTTTTTTTTTTTGCTAGTGGTATTTGTTTTTATTTCCTGTGTTTTTGTTATTTGGGAGCACTTGCAAATGAATTATTCTGTTTGTCTTGTTTTCTTCAGGAATGCCTCAGCTTGTCTTTGGGCTTCTTCCTAGTTTATTCACATACTCAAATATGAAAGATAATTCACTTTCACTTTAGTGTACCACTTCTCCTTTTGATAGCTTAGATGAAAATCTAATTCACAGCTTGTAAAGGCACAGATGGTGTGTGTCGAAACAGTTGGAATAAGCTAAGGTGCTTCTGTTAATATCTCTAGGATTTAATTTATAAGGGTCTTCAAATATGTGGCTTTACTTATATCCCATGACTTTGGAATTTTTCCCCTTTCTAATCTGAAAATTTCCTAGTTTACTAACCTTCAAAGAGCAGTACATAAGGTGTCCTTGATTAACACAAAAGGGCAGACTATTCACTCAGTGAGATAATTATAGATTTGAATCTGCTGTGTGTTTTGCTAATTAAATGATGCATATTTTTAGCTAGCATAGTTTGTTTTGTACCAGGGAATATTATATGTAATCAACCAAAAATCTTAAAGAATTTTCTTGTTCTTTCAAAACCATTCTCTTCAGCTTCTTTATTCATATTTAATAGTGGGCATAGTCACAAGAGATGCCAGATTAAATATTTTTAGTGTACCGGCTCTGTTCTCTGCCCTTTCCTTTTCTTTATTTGTTCTCTCTCCCTTGGCAATAAGATTATTTCCCATGACTTCAGCAATTATTCCTATGTAGATAACTCCCAAATCTAAACCTAACCTTTCTCTTGAGATTCAGATGTATTTCCAGCTGTCTCTACATCTTCATTTAGATAACATGACTACCTTAAAAGTAGATATTTTAAAAATTACACATATTTGCCCATAACAACTTGTTTTTCTAATGAATATCCCTATTTCTATTAATCATTCTCCCAGTTATTTGGTCTTAAAATTTCTTTGATTCTTCTTTATAGTACATAATCACATAATATCAATAATAATGTCAATATTATCTCTTGCATGTACCATCTACATTCCTTTTTCTACTGTGATAACCTCAGACCAATCAATCAATTAATCAATCAGGTCATGCATGACCTTAATACCACTAATAAGAACTATGGCAACACAATATTAGCTGGCTTCTATACTTTCAGCATCTTTGTCCTACAATGAATGTGTACAGCTGTTAGGATAAGCTTTCTGATGGACATGTGATAACACATTATCACAATCAAAAATATTAAAAATTGCATTGCTTATAGAATAAAAATACATGCTCATTAGCATGTTTGCAATTTAGATCTGTCCAAGTCTTTTTTTTCATACTATTCCCCTTAATACACCATGCTTTAGCCAATAATTGTTGTTCACTGTTCCTTTATCTCATGTCCTTTCTTGTCTTCACCACTTTTTACAAGACTTTCCTATATTCCTAATATGGACTTCTTCAGAATTTTTTAAATCTTTTTTTTTCCCTTTAAGCTCTAACTGGGATGCTACTTCTTGAAACTTTTATACTTCTCATTAAAACTGAACTCTCTTCTTAAAACCTCTCATGTATTTCTTAGACATTCTCTATTCATTTATTTTTAACATTGCACTATGACAGTATGTCCTGTATTATATGAAAGGGTATGGTATAGTAGGTATCAGAGGTAAGATTTGAACCCAAGTCTTTGAAGCCAGCATTCCACAAACCCAGTTTGATTCCATCTTTTTCTTTTCTTTTTCCCTATATCTAAAATTCTTTTCTCCTCTGGACTTCTTGAATTACTTTGTTTTGTTTTTCATTCATTTTAAATTAATGCCTAAATTCATGTACCATGCATTCTTTCCTGGTTTACTCAGTCAACAATGATCTTTACTTTCTAGGATTTCATATAGAGTTTGTAGCTGTTTAATGTAATTATCCTTTATTATTATTGTAATATGTTAAGTATAATAACCCTCAACTAGAACCTAAGTTCCATCTGTTCAGTGACTATGTTTTGCCTAAATCCATGAACCAGCATCTATTATTTACACAGCTAGCACTTAATATGGGTTTGCTGAATTGGAGTACATATATAAATCTTTTGATTATATGGCCAGGATGAGGACAAAAGGAAGATATTTTCTACTCTACCAAACCACATTATAATGATTTCATTGATTTAATTCCACTCATATGTTACCTTCAGGAAAAACACAACACAACAATACAATGAGTACATTTATCTCTTTTCAATATATTTTAAAGGTCACTTAAATTTGTAGCTTAATTGATTATAGTTAGGGAAGCACTGGTGGAATAGTGGCTAGTGATTTTAAAGGTCATATTCTATGGTAAAAGCAGATACTTTGCTAGTAGTTATGGAGTAAAATGAGTTACTAGATTAGTACTGTTTTGGAGTTGAAATACCTGGGTTGAAGCCTGTTTATGATTCTTAAGTTGTATGAATAGGTGGATTATTTTTTTTTTCCCCTAAGTCCCAATGTCTTTATTTGTAAAATTGGGTAAAATACCACTGAACAGTTCTCTGACCTTGGACAAATTACTTAATTTCTCTAAATATCAATTTTCATTTCTGTAAGATAGGAACAATATTTGCATTATCTACCTCATAAGTAAATGTTTTCTCAGGCTGTTGGAATTTATGTAGCAATAAGGTATTATACTCATCCTTCTTATATGGATGTCTATATTATCTCTTGAAAAGACTAAGTTATCTCAGAAATCCTATAATTTAAGAATTATTTTTCATAAAGATTAACTCTCTGGGTTATAAATTATCTTTCATATAACTATATCATGGCAATTTCTACATTTTGCCACTGGTTATTACAAATTTCTGGAAATTTACAAATTGCTGGAAATTTATATAACATTACATATCTAGTTCAAAGCTACTAAAATGATGTTTGATTGTATTTTTTTAATCACAGGGTAAGGTAGTTTTCTGTATTCTGATAGGCACAATTACTGTGCTTGTTCAACAAAATATACAGATCAGCAAAGTTTTTATTAAAATGTTCAGGCTCAGTAACTTTCCTAGCTATTTCTGTAGTTATTTTGAAGTTGTTTCAGGAAATGCCAAGTTTTATTGAAAAGTTAGTTTGTTGAAAGTCTGTGCTTACCTTTGCTCAATTTTTTTTCTTTTTTATTCTTTTTTTTTATTATAAGCTAAGCTGCTTTGGTTCAAAGATATTAATTTAATTTTATCCACTAAAGGTCCCATCTATTCAAGTTCATAAACCATGTTTTATGATATAGTCATCAGTTTCCTATATGAGTGTCCCAAAGTGTGAAACTGATCATTCAACTTTTAAACTTCTCAAAATAGAACCTACTCAGACCCTTATTTTACTTGTGTGGCTGGTGCACTGCCTATCTCAGTTTCTTCATCTGTAAAATGGGTATAATAGCATCTACCTCTCAGGGTTGTTGTGAGAAATTATCTATCTATCTATCTATTATAAAGCATTGTGCAAGTCTTAAACCACTAAGATACTTTAATGATAATAATAATTATAACTATCCAACAGTTATTCTTAGTTAAGTATTGATTCTCTATATTTTGTGACTTCATTGTAAAATGTACTATAATGGAAAGCATTTTACACTTGGAAATTGAAGGAAGAGTTAGAGTTTAGACTCAGATACTAGGTGAGTGACCTAGGAAAAATGATAAACTCTCTCTGGAGTTTAGTATTCTTATGTATAAAATGGGGGGGGGGGCATGATATCTACTTTATTTGATTGTTCAGTGAATGTCTTTCTTCCTTTTCCAAACTGTTGACTCATGCACACCTCTGATTTCTTTTCTCATTTCTATTCTTAAATTGGAACTCTGCTCCCGGGGTAAAGGTGTTGCTGTCCTTAAAATTCCTGTGCAGCTCTGAGTCTTAGCGTTGAGGACATAAGCCCCTTGTATTAGTTTTGCCTGCTCTGTTCAGGAAATAGCCTGGTTTCCCAGAGGTTGCCTTCTGAACTGAGACTGGAAGCTGCCCACTGATTTACTCCTCTACTGAGCCTGGACTGAGGGTCTTAGTTGCTGATTGACTGTTATTAAGACCCTCTCACTAACTCTCCCAGAATCTATCTGAGCTGGACTGAACACCCCAGTGAGACTGACCTTTCTTGAAGTTTTTCCAGTGTATCTTGAGCTAGAGAGTGATTTCATTCTATCATTTTCTGTCCAGAAGCTTGGTTTCATGTGGTTTTTTAGAGAAATTGGGAGAGCTGGAGCAGTTTCCTGGCTTTACTCTGCCATGTTGGCTCTAACCCAGAATTGGCTACCTTATATGTTTGTTGTGAAATTAGATAATGTTGTACTTTCTCATCCTATTAGACTATAAGTTCCTTGGAGATAGGCATGTCTTTTTTTTTTAATTATTTGTGTCCTTAGTACTTAGCACAATGTCTTAATAAATGTTGATTGATTGGGATAATATATCCAAAATGGTTTGTAAATCATAACATTCTATATAGTTATCAGCTATTATTTTAAAAAAGTGTTTTTATAAGAGAACAAAAATTTGAAGTCATATTTAGAAACCTCACTACACTGAAAAATAGAAAGATATGAGAGTTCAGCAAAGTGAGATATTTGTTTAAACTGAAATACTCAGAGAAGGCTTTTTGGAGAAGAGAGGAATAGATATAAAATCAGAGTCTTAGAAGTTAAGAGGATCTTTAGATTATCTGGTCTAACACTTCAGTGATGCTTGAATTTCACCTGACTCTAGTCACCAGAAATTATATAGCATCTTAAATAATAAATTCATAAAATTTTAAGGCATCCAATTTCAGTTTTGTATAATATCAAGTATTAAAATTTTTGTGAAATCTTTGAAGTCATATGGGGAGTTTCAGTGTCCATTTAGTCCAGTCCACAGCAATTATGGTGTACTTGATGAAACATTGGTATTACCCTCTGACACGTATTCAAGTTCAGTTTCAGATACTTCCTAACTATGTCACTCTGAACAAAAAAATCACTTAACCTCTCAGTTTTCTCATCTGCAAAATAAAGATACTAATAGCACCTACCATCCAGGTTAATTGTTATGGTCAAATGAAATAATATTGGTTTTCATGTCCTATACCAGAGGAGAAAATTCTTATACCACATTTCTTAAGAGTGGTTTCCTAACCTCTTCTTGAAGACTTTCAATCATGAGGAATTGATTACCTTCTAAAATAGTTCATTCAACTCCTTTCTTTAACAAATGATATGATATAATAAAATTATAATTGTTTCATTGCAAGTTTCCACATATATTTGTATACCTATCATATTAAAACTAGTAACTTTTATATTTTATATTGGAAATATATTTATATTTTGCATAGGAAATTTTATATATAGTTTAATAGGTAAAATTGTTGTATGTCTGAATAATTTCAATGAAATACTTGCATATCATTTATTAGAAGTCAGAAGATTTTCATCAATTGGAAGTAATAAGTGGATTCCACCAGAATGCAGATAGCTAAAAATGTAATTTTTATTTTGATTCATGCATCACTTTTCTTTTTTTTTTTAAATTTTATTTTATTTGCAAAACATATGTATGGGTAATTCCTAAACATTAACCCTTACAAAGCTTTCTGTTACAAATTCCCCCCCCCCTAC
>JAJPUD010004283.1:44940-60469 GCA_023553655.1 Myrmecobius fasciatus
TTTTTCCAATTCACCAATTTTGTTTTTCAGTGAACTGTTTTCTTTTTCCAATTCACCAGTCCTATTTTCCAGTTTTTGATATTTCTGTTGCCCTGATCTCAATTTATTTCCCCATTCTTCTTCTAGCTCTCTTTTGAGATTCTTAATGCAATCATCCAGGTAAGCCTTCTGAAAGGGAGACCAACTTAAGTCTGCCTTTGTGGCTTCATCTGGGATTGTTTTCATAATGTCAGGATCTGGGGACTGTTCTATTTTTTCTCCGTAAAAGCTTTCTATGGTGAGAGCTCTCTTCTGCTTCTTGCTCATGATTTAAATTTGGGATATTGGTCAAAAGCCGAGAAAACTGCAACAATTTGTATTTGCCCTGGGGCGATTTGCCGAGTTGACTTCCGGTCTGAGGCTGGTCGGGCTAGATTTGCACTAGGACCACGTTTTCAGCTTCTCTCGATCCACCCCCTTCCAAAGGCAGATCTGCCAAAGCACCTGCCCGCAAGCAGAGCAAAGTGGCCCAGGCGTCTCCCAGGGGCTTCCTGGGTGCCCAAAATCTGCCCCTCTATCACAGCCCTGACTTCTGCCCCGGCTGGAGTCCGATCGTGACCAGCGGCCGATTTCCCCTGAGGCTAACCTTCTCCGGAGTTCTTTCAAGGTAGATCTTTTATAGAAGTGTGTTGTAGTCCAAATGCTTGGCGGGGCCCTCACTCAGAAACCAGTTGGAAGGCTTACTTTGTCTGGGTTTGAGGGAATGTCCGAGGAGCTCACAGAGAAAGCTGTCCGCAGTTTGCCATCTTGGCTCCGCCCCCCCATGAATCACTTTTCCATGAAAATGTTTAGACATCTGTGGTTTAAAAAAAAACATACATCCATTTTGTAGTAAAAATAAAGGAGTGAAAATGAGAATTAGACAATTCAAAATAGCCAAACTGCAGTGCTCAGTCACTGACAGGCTTTAAACAAAGGATAGAAAATCACTTGACAGAATAATGAAGAGGGAACTTCAGGTAAAATGTTAGAGAATCTGACCTTAGAGATTGCCTCCAAATCTAGGATTTATGATTCTACAAATATGTTTAAAAACTTCAATTGATTAACCTCAAAAGTTGCCAAAAGAAAAAGAAAAAGTATGCCCACAAAAATGCATTTTTAAAAAAATTGAAAAAAAAAAATCCTTAATGTTTGGAGAATACTAAGTAATGGTAAATGGATTGTCCCATTTTTAGTGAATCCTAAGATTATATATCTCCTTGATGAAATTATTCATAAGAAAGAACTTTTTTTCTCTTCATACCTTATTTTATCTACCTTAAAATCACAAATGTTGCTGTAAGAATGTTAGGGGAATCTTGTTGTATGGTGTCATTGCTTTCTGGGTAGTCCTGTGTTATATACACAGGTTCCCAGAATGCTTCCCTTGTGGATAGAATAAATCATTGAAACATAAAATGACTCAATATTTTTAGTGTTGCTGCTAGCAACAAAAGTTATACTAACATCATTATTTCAAAACCTGTTTTGATGGCATAACTCTATCACAGGCCACTTGTGCTATCAAGGAACATGTCCTAAAGCACAATATACAGCTGGCAGTGCCAGCTCCAATACATCTTGTTTCTGAACCATTAGATTAGTTATATGTGCAAGGATTTTTTCTTTATTTGAAAATACTGAGGGCTCATTCAACATAACATTCTTGTTTTTTTCTATAGTTGTGTGATATATGAGCTTCTAACTCATATGGAAACTTACCACTTTTTCTCTATTAACATAATGTACATTTATTAATATGCAGGAGTGGATAATGGAATTAGTAGAAACAAATCATCAAAAATTACTGTATGTATCTCCTCACAGATTAGTAAATTCATGAAAGAGAAAAAAAATAACTAGCCTCTTATTACCTGTGATAAAGTATGAGACAACCAGTAGACATGTTAACAATCACAATCCGACTGGATTAAAAACCGGAATCCCACAATATATTGTTTACAAGAAACACATCTAAAACATAGTGACACATATAGGATGAAGGTAAAAGGCTGGAGCAGAAAATATTATGCTTCAGGTGAACAAAAAAAAGCAGGGGTAGCAATCCTTATTTCAGATCAAGTAAAAGCCAAGATAAATCTAATCAAAAGAGATAAGGAAGGAAACTAGATTTTATTAAAGGGTACCATAGATAATGTAGAAATATCAATACTAAATATATACGCACCAAGTGCAATAGCATCCAAATTCCTAGGGGAGAAATTAAGAGAGATGCAAGAAGAAATAGACAGCCAAACTATATTAGTGGGGGATCTCAACCTTGCTCTCTCAGAATTAGATAAATCAAACCACAAAATAAACAAGAAAGAAACTAGGGAGACAAACCAATTGTTAGAAAAGTTAGGTATGATAGATCTACTGAGAAAGTTGAATGGTGACAGTAGGGAGTTTACTTTTTTCTCAGCAGTCAATGGAACCTATACAAAAATTGATCATGTGTTAGGGCATAAAAACCTCAAAATCAAATGCAGAAAGGCAGAAATAGTAAATGAATCTTTTTCAGATCATGATGCAATAAAAATCACATGCAATATAAGGCCAGGAGAAAATAGGGCAAAAGTTAGTTGGAAACTAAATAATCTAATCCTGAAGAATGAATGGGTGAAAGAGCAAATCATAGACACAATCAACAATTTCATCCAGGAGAATGACAATAAGGAGACAACATACCAAAATTTGTGGGATATGGCCAAAGCGGTTATAAGGGGCAATTTTATATCTCTAGATGCTTACTTGCATAAAATAGAGAAAGAAAACATCAACGAATCGGGCTTATTATTAAAAAAATTAGAAAAAAAACAAATTAAAAACCCTCAATTAAATACCAAATTGGAAATTCTAAAAATAAAAGGGAGAAATTAATAAAATTGAAAATAAGAAAACTATTGAATTAATAAATAAAACTGAGTTTGTTCTATGAAAAAACCAACAAAATAGATAAGCCTTTAGTTAATTTGATAAGAAAAAGGAAAGAGGAAAACCAAATTGTTAGTCTCAAGAATGATAAGGGAGAACTTTCCTCCAATGAAGAGGAAATTAGAGCAATAATTAGGAGTTACTTTGCCCAACTTTATGCCAGTAACTTTGATAATCTAAATGAAATGGAGGAATATCTACAAAAATATAGACTGCCCAGGTTAACAGAAGAGTATATAAATTATTTAAATAGCCCCATTTAAGAAAAAGAAAAAGAAAAAGAAAGAAAAAGAACAAGCTATTAATCAAATCCCTAAGAAAAAATCTCCAGGGCCAGATGGATTTACATGTGAATTTTACCAAACATTCAAAGAACAATTAACTCCAATACTATACAAACTATTTGAGAAAATAGGGACAGAAGGTATACTGCCAAATTCCTTCTATGACACAGATATGGTGCTGATAGCTAAACCAGGTGGGGTGAAAACAGAGAAAGAAAACTATAGACCCATTTTTCTAATGAATATTGATGCAAAAATTTTAAATAAGATATTAGCAATGAGATTACAGAAAGTCATCCCCAGGATAGTACACTATGTCCAAGTAGGATTTATACCAGGGATGCAGGGCTGGTTCAATATTAGGAAAACTATCAGCATAATTAATTATATTAATAACAAAACTAACCAAAAAAAAAACATGTTTTTCTCTATAGATGCAGAAAAAGCATTTGATAAAATCCAACACCTTTTCCTATTAAAAACACTACAGAGTATAGGAATAAATGTGCTTTTCCTTAAAATGATCGGTAGCATCTATTTAAAACCATCAGCAAGGATCATATGTAATGTAGACAAACTAAAACCCTTCCCAATAAGATCAGGAGTGAAACAAGGCTGTCCACTGTCACCATTAATATTTAATATTGTATTAGAAATATTAGCTTTAGCAATAAGAGAAGAAAAAGAGATAAAAGGAATCAGAGTAGGTAATGAAGAAACCACATTATCACTCTTTGCAGATGACATGATGGTATACTTAAAGAACCCTAGAGAATCAACTAAAAAACTACTAGAAACAATTCACAACTTTAGCAAAGTTGCAGGATTCAAAATTAATCCACATAAATCATCAACATTTTTATATATTAAAAAACAAAGTTCAGCAGCAAAAGATACAAAAAGAAATTCCATTCCAAGTACCAGATGATAGGATAAAATATTTGGGAATCTATCTGCCAAGGAAAAGTCAGAAACTATACGAACTAAGCTACAAAACATTTTCCACACAAATAAAATCAGACCTAATCAATTGGAAAAACATTAAGTGCTCATGGGTAGGCAGAGTGAACATAATAAAAATGACAATACTACCCAAACTAATCTACTTATTTAGTGCCATACCAATGGAACTCCCAAGAAATTGTTTTACAGATCTAGAAAAAATAGTAGCAAAGTTCATTTGGAAGAACAAAAGGTCAAGGATTTCAAGGGAATTAATGAAAAAAAAAGGCAGATGAAGGTGGCTTTGCTGTACCAGATCTAAAACTATATTATAAAGCAGCGGTCATCAAAACCATTTGGTACTGGCTAAGAAATAGAGCCGTCAATCAGTGGCACAGGATAGGTTATGAGGACAATCTAGGTAATAACCTTAACAATTTAGTGTTTGATAAACCCAAAGACCCCAGCTTTTGGGATAAGTACTCACTGTTCGGCAAAAACTGTGGGGAAATTGGAAACTAGTGTGGAAGTAATTAGGGCTTGACCCATAGCTAACACCACATACCAAGATAAGATCTAAATGGGTTCAAGATCTAGATATAAAGAGTGATTTCGTAAGCAAATTAGAGGAATGTAATATAGTTTACCTCTCAGACCGGTGGAGATGGAATAAATTTATGTCCAAAGAAGATCTGGAACTCCTAATTGAACACCAGATAGATAATTTTGATTATATTAAGTTAAAAAGTTTCTGTACAAATAAAACTAATGCAGACAAGATTAGGAGGGAAGCATCAAATTGGGAAATCACCTTTACATGTAATGGTTCTGATAAAGGCCTCGTTTCTAAAATATATAGAGAATTGTCTCATATATATAAGCATTCAAGCCACTCTTCAATAGATAAGTGGTCAAGGCATATGAATAGACAATTTTCAGATGATGAAATTAAAACCATCTCTAGTCATATGAAAAGTTGCTCCAAATCACTATTGATCAGAGAAATGCAAATTAAGACAACTCTGAGGTACCATTACACACCTGTCAGATTGGCTAAAATGACAGGAAAAGATAACGATGAATGTTGAAGGGAATGTGGGAAAACTGGGACACTAATACATTGTTGGTAGAACTGTGAACGAATCCAACCATTCTGGAGAGCAATTTGGAGCTATGCTCAAAAAGTTATGAAACTGTACATACCCTTTGACCTAACAGTGTTTCTACCGGGCCTATATCCCAAAGAGATCTTAGAGGAGGGAAAGGGACCCACATGTGCAAGAATATTTGTGGCAGCCCTTTTTGTAGTGGCTAGAAACTGGAAAGTGAAGGGATGCCCATCAATTGGAGAGTGGCTGAATAAATTATGGTATATGAATGTTATGGAATATTATTGCTCTGTAAGAAATGACCAGCAGGACAATTTCAGAGAGGCCTGGAGAGACTTGCATGAACTGATGCTGAGTGAAACGAGCAGAACCAGCAGATCATTATACACAGCAACAACAGTATTACATGATGATCAATTCTGATGGACATGGCTCTCTGCAACAAAGAATTGTCTCAAACGAGTTCCAATTGTTCACTGAAGAAAACCATATACACTCAGAGAGAGCGATGTGAAATGTGGACCACAATATAACATTTTCATGATCTCTATTGATATTTGCTTGCATTGTGTTGCCTTTCTCTGATTTTCTTTTTTTTCTTGTAAATAGGATTTTTCTTGCATAACTTGTCAAGTATTTCAACATTGTTAACATTTAGTGGACTTCCTGCCATCTAGGGGAGGGAAGGGGACTGGGGGTAAAATTTGTAATGGAAAGCTCTGTAAAAGATCAATGCTGGGGAACTACCCATACATATGTTATACAAATAAAAAGATTTAATAAAAAAAATAAAAAGTTAGAAAAAGAAGTTAAAAAAAAAGAAAAGAAAAGAAAAAGAAGAGAACATAGCACGTGTTAATATAAATTCAGTTTCCCTAATTCTTTTTCTGGATGCAGATTCTGTCCAGTCTACTGAGATTGCTTTGGAGCACTAAACCACTGAGAAGAACCAAGTCTTTTATAGTTGATCATTAAACATTCTGGGTTTTTTGTTGTTGTTTGTTTGTTTTTGTTGTTTTTTGTTTTTTGTTTTTTGTTTTTTTTTTTGAGGCAATTGGTGTTAAGAGACTTGCTCAGGGCACATAGCTAGGAAGTGTTAAGTGTCTGAGGACAGATTTGAACTCAGGTCCTCCCGACTTCAGGACTGGTGTTCTATCCACTGCACTACCTAGCTCACCCAATGATTGCACATTCTTGTCATTACTGTGTGCAATATTTTTCTGATTCTGCTTGTTTCATTCAGCATCAGTTTATGTAAATCTTTCCAGGCCTTTCTAAAATCAGCTTGTTCATTTTTTTGTGAAAAATATTCTATTACTTTAATATACTACAACTTGTTCAGCCATTCCATAATTGATGGGCATTTACTCCTTTTCCAATTCTTTGCTATCACAAAAAGAGCTGCTGCAAACATTTTTGCACATGTGAGTCTTTTTCTCTCTTTTATGATTTCCTTGGGATACAGACCCGGTAATGGCACTGCTGGATTAAAGGGTATGCAGAGTTTTACAGCCTTTTGAGAATAGTTCCATATTGCTCTCCAGAATGGTTGGATCATTGCACAACTCCACCAACATTGCATTAGTGTCCCAGTTTTCCCACATTCCCCCTAACATTTATCATTATCTCTTACTGTCATTTTAGCCAATCTAAGAGGTGTGAGGTGGAACCTCAGAGTTCTTTTAATTTTTCTTTCTCTAATCAATAGTGATTTAAAGCATTTTTTCATATAACTATAGATGGACTTAATTTCATCATCTGAAAATTGTCTGTTTATATCTTTTGATCATTTATCAATTGGAGAATGACTTGTATTCTAATATTTGACACAGTTCTTTGTATATTTATAGCATTTTCAAGTTTTTTGAATATGCTGTTCAGCTGATAGAAGCCCAATAAATATTCTCTGACTGATATATTGTAAATGTAGAGAATGAATAAAAAATAGGAACTTTAGTGGATTTTAAGAATGAAAAGGAAAGGACAATTAAAAGTAGAAGAGGAACAAGGCTGATAAAGGATCTAACTATTTTAATTTTTCAATGTTTTATTTACCTATCAATACATGCATATTTGCATGTATAGCCAATCAGTTAAACCTATGGGCTAGCACCACAGGTTTAGGATTTTATGATCTGGATTAATTCTTGGGGACAATACCACAATTTTACTTTAATTTATGTTGCCTCAATCCAGAATTTCCTCTGAGAAATCTCAAAATGTGTCTTTAATGTAGTGCAGATCCTTCATAGATAGGGTTAATAGATTCCTTGATCTTTGGAAAGTCATCAGGGTGAAAAGTCTAACATAATTCTATGTGCCTTTACTACAAATATTTGTTCCTTGGGATAGTAGAGGGGCAAATAACATGGTTGGAGGAGGTCTCTTTTCCACTCTCTCAGGACCCAAGTCTTATTTTTTTTTTGTGCTCTGGATTGTCCATCTAAAAAGACAAAAAGAAAAAAGAAAAATGTGTAAAAGCCTGTATTCATGATTGAAAATGTTATTATTCATCAACACAAAGATCTTGACTCTACCTACCCCATAGTTGCCTTAAATCAAATAATTCATTCATAATAGCTAAGATCCATCATCCAGAGGGCACAAAGGGGGAATGGGCATGACCATAAAGCCTCAAAAAAAGGCTTACTGATATGTAGTCTATCAGACTGGTCAGGGAATTTTCTGATGGATGAATTTCCAGGAGGTTCTCTGAATTCTTTCAATAACATACCAAAGGGTGGGTCCACATCCCTCATAGTTCCCTATAAAACAGTCAGTGCCAAATTTCCCTCATCTTGAAGCTCATTTAACCAAACATGGAATTTTATCATCATTTGCCTACACTATTAAGTATAAACTTGCAGATTCTTTTAAGATTAAAACAAACAAAAAGCATGCTGGGCCAAGACCTATCATTCTTTTTACCTTAAATTATAGGACAAAAATGTAAATTGCATTCTCCAAAAACATCTTCATATCTAGTAGCTTACTTCCAATTTTCCGAGTGATTTTTATAGTCCCTCCTTTAAAGTGACTTCAATGAAGGAAGCATTCTTATTCATATTCATATTCTTAAGGTTTTTCATTTTCCTGTCCTGGCTTTCATAGCACATAAAACATGTTGCTTGGATGACACTATTTGACTTACCTCCTTGGAATTTTTACTTCCTTGTTTTTATCCTGAAGTACTTCATCCATTCCCCCAAAGAAGAGTTCACATTATAGAAGTTCAGAGGAATAACATTAGTTTTTAATTTTTATGGATAACTCTAAATAAAAAAATAGCAATCATATGCAAGTGTGAAGAAGATTTATCTGTGCTCTCAGACAGTTCTCAAGTATGTAAAGTCCTCAAGTCTTCAACCAAACATCCATTTTTCCCTCTTTCTCATCCAGTTCACTTTAAAGTTATTTTTTTACTTATCATGAATTAGTCTATACTTCTTCAGAGGGCATTCATTCTTTTCAAGAATGCACACAAATATTTACAGTCTCAACAATGCTTCCCAATGCATCTCTTTGCTCTGCAGCAGCAAAAAGAGGGATAATACAAGAGTTTTGTTCAAAAAAACTAAAAATCCAAGGTTGATGTTTACATATTATATCATAATTCTTCTGCCTTAATTTTATAATCTAATATGTATATCTACATATATGTGTGTATATCTATATATATTATTGAAAGAGAGAGGCAGAGGGAGGGAGACAGAGAGACAGAGAAAGACAGAGAGACAGAGAGAGAGGAGAGAACTAGAGAGCAACAGGCACGGAGAAATATAGAGGTGCAGTATTTTCTTTTACAAAATAGTAATAACGAGATGCATATTATTTTGATCAAAATTTTCTGGTAGTAATTTAGTAGTAGCAATTTAGTATTTGTAAAACAGTTTCAGGAAAAAAGAAATAAAAATATCACCTTACACAAACACTATGATGGGAAGATAAAGAAAAAGAAAACAACCTTCCCTTTTCCATAATGTTCTAGGGATACTTTCAAATATAGCTTTTAAAGTAGACTCTTGTGACACATAGGATTTAGAGCTGTAGTTGATACTTCCTAGTTATACCAGGTAAGTCAGTTCAACTCTTAGGTTTTTTGTTTTGTTTTGTTTTGTT
Source organism: Myrmecobius fasciatus (assembly GCA_023553655.1). Taxonomy (NCBI): domain Eukaryota; kingdom Metazoa; phylum Chordata; class Mammalia; order Dasyuromorphia; family Myrmecobiidae; genus Myrmecobius; species Myrmecobius fasciatus. Next base: position 54,353 of record JAJPUD010004283.1, read on the forward strand.
TTGTTTTCTGTAAAATTGGGATAATAATAGCACTTGCTTGCCAGGGTTATTGTGAGGATTAAATGAGCTAATAGTTATAAAATATTTTCTATAACTAAATTATATAAATAAACATGTTAGTTTTGGTAGTAGTATTATCCAACTCCTTCATTTTATAAATGAGGAAACTGAGGCACAGACTGGTGAAGTGAGTCTCTAACAATACAAAAAAAAGTAAATAGCAGAGACAAAATTTGTCTCAGGTTCTCTAAATTCAGTGTTCTTTCATACCTTATACTCCATAATGTAGGGGGAGTAGGGAAGGGCAATAAACAATTTGTGATCACCAGTAGTAGCAACTTCCTTAGGATTTCTCAGTGAAGTGTGACCCCAAAACTTGTATTTTTCTGAGTCTAAAAGACCTATATTTCTTTATTTCATTATATTACCATTACTTAGTAATTTATACTGCTGCTGCTTTTTTGCCCATGAACCTACTTCAATTATGCATTTTTATTATGGGAGAACCTGATAATGGCTGCTGGGTATTACCAGAGCCACCTGCTAGTGGCTGCTGGGGATCTTATTCTGACCAATAGAATAGGTCCTTTCATGTGAGAGGATGATAATGATTCAAAGAGACTGAGTGGCAGTTGCATTCTCTGACCTCTCTCCTCTTCCCTCTGATATATTTCATTTCCAATTCACAAGCAACATCTGCATTAGTAAAGGGTGATTTGCAATCCCTTCATGTGTATGATGATTCAGAGCTGTGGGAGCTTTTGGAGAACCAATTGGCCCCTTCACACTTAAATGTGGTCCTCAACAATTCCCCATTTTTTTGAGAACATGATTATTTTCCCCCCAACAACATAGGCAGTAAGTTTGTCCAATATTATGAAGTGGCTGTTATCTGAATCCACATGGTGAGGAAAGCAAACAGCACTATCAAAGTCTTTTCTGTCCTATTCCTCTGGATGGTTGCAGGATGAGATACTATAGCAACTGTTGAATCTTTTGAGATGTAATTTGATCTACCATCATAATAGTCCATAATGGAGACAAACTTTCTGACAGAGAAGTAGGATTGTAGTCAGAATAGGCATTTTTCATAAGAACCTCATCTTGGTTCTTGACCTTTTGATGTGTTGGCCCATTTTAATTACACCAACTGAAATAGTATCACCAGGTCTCTTCCTCCTTTCCTTCCCTGTGGATTACCAAAAGAACTCTCCTGGGAGGATCCTACTCACGAATAGCTCTCGAGCACTGCTGCTTCTTTGTTTCTTGTGTTTCTTATGCCCCATATTGGGCACCATTTGTTACAGGAGCCACCTAGTGGCTGCAGGGGATCTAATTCTGACCAGCAGAATACGTCCTTTCATGTGAGAGGATGATAATGATTCAAGGAGATGCAGTTGCATTTTCTGACCTCTCTCCTCTTCCCTCTTCCCTCTGATATATTTCATTTACAATTCACAAGCAACATCTGTGTCAGTAAAGACTGATTTGCAATTCCTTCAAGAGCGTTATAATTCACAGCTGAGGGGGCTTTCATAGAACTGACCCACCCCCTTGACACTTAAGCATGGTCCTTAACACATTTTTATCATAAGCAATATTGTACAGATCCAAGCAAACTTCCAGGACTAATTATCCACTTTTTAAAAACCACTGATCAGTAAAAAAAAAAAGGGGGGGGCAGTGCTTCCTAACTTAGAAACATTCTTCAAGGATAAAAGAAAATCATATCTTGAAGCTAACAGCCCTCCTTTCAGAAATGCAAATTATATTCAGCTCCCTGATAATATTTGCATCTGAACAAAGATTAAAATCTGGGGAGTTAAAAGAAAAAATACTGGGAATTTCATCGATACATATGGTTGGTGAATCAGAAATATTTCTGCATTTGGGGAACTAGAATCTTTCCTTCCTTTTTGCCTCAAAGTACATATTTTAAAGATACTTCTTTGAATCACTTTAATAATACATAATTTCTTCAGTAAGAAAAAATGGATTATATATAAATTTGTGAAATACTGTTATGTAGTTTATCTTTTAAATATATATATATATATACATATATAAACATATTAAATTCACCATACTCCCCTGATGTCTAAATTCACTTTTAACCTTTAGTCTGCTCTCTTCTGCATATATTAAAATATTTCTTTTATTTCTTTGCTTTCTTTGCTATTTTTGTGCTTTCTCATGGCCTTCTTACTCTTTCTATGGATGATGAATTTATTCTGAAATATTATGTATAAGTGAAAGTCTTCCAAGGAACATGAGAAATTACTAGGGGTTACCTAACCTGGATCCATCTTATTCTGTACAGTTGAAAATGTAGTAAAATGAGCCCAGACTCTCTCCTTCATAAAGGAAATCTTTGAGGTGAGTTGGTATTCTTCCCTCCAGCCTTCCAATCTGAGGGGAGAGGAAGCTGAGGTATTTGAAAGCAGTCAAAGCTCCAGATTAGCAGTATGGTGGCTGAGTTTAGAAGTGGTGAGTTTCTATGTAGGTAGGAGCATCTTGTTTTATGGAGTTGAAACTGGACAAGGCAGCATATGGAAAGCTGAATTTCATTGTTACTTTTCTGTGAACAAGAGGCAATGTGGTATATTTGGGGGAAAAAAAGACATTAGACCAGTCAGTCAACATACATTAATTAAACAGAGATTGAGTGTTAATCATTATGTTATGCTGGCAGTACCAAAGCAAAAGTGAAAAGTTTTTGATTTCAAGAAATTTATATTCTAATGGGAGATACAATATATTCCCAAAGAAGTATTTACAGAACATATACAAAAAAAGAAACTAGGTATGAGATTACTGAGTTAAGATTTTGCCCTTGACATTTATTAATTGAATAACAAAAAGCAAGTCATTTCATTTCTCTGGGACTCCATTTGTTCATTTGTAAAATTGGGTTAATAATATGGCTACCTCAAAAGTGAAGACAGCTTTAGTCTATAAAGCTTAAAACTATGCTAAGACTTTTGGGGTATTCTGTTTTTACAGTACCTGCTTCCTAAAGCTGTGATGAATAAATGAGATTATGTATGTAAAACGTGTTACAAACCTTAAAATAACAGAGTATGTATACAGATATGAAAAGCTTTATGCAAGACAGAAAAGTACTTGCTTCTGTCTTAGTACTCAGATTCATTATGATATTTCTTTAAGAAACTTTCTTTGATGAAATTAACTCTTTGACAAGGTATGCACTCATTTTATCTAATGGGATAATTCTGTGAATTTTGCTGCCTATAATCGTTCAGAAATTTGTTATTTTCTATAATTCATAATTTTGTTGTTGTTCAGTCCTTCCCAATTCTGTGTAATTCCATTTAGGGTTTTCTTGGAGAAGATACTAGAGTGTTTTGCCATTTCCTTTTCCAACTCATTTTGCAGATAAGGAAACTGAAGCAAATAGGGATAATTGATTTCCCCAGAATCACACAACTAGTGATGTCTGAGGCCACATTTGAACTTAGGTCTTCTTGATTCCAGACCCTATTGACTGTGGCATTTAACTGCTCACAGATACTTATGTACTTAAAAGTTTTTAACAAAATTAAAGCTGCAAAGAAAATCACTGTCAAACTAAGTTTTAGAACAGCCCATTATTAGCCAAAGAAGGAAAATCATTTACTGATGGTAAATTACACTATTTACTTTTATTTTCTAACTATATTTATTGTTTATTTTCACCATTCAAGTCATTTTCTTTGAGTTCTCAATTTTCCTTCTCCCTCTTCTTCCCCCACTCATTGAGAAGGCAAAAAAGTTGTATCAATAGTATATGTGAAATCTTACAAATGTATTTCCATATTAGTCATGTTGCCTCCCAGATTTAAGAAAAATAACAAAAGTGAAAATCTTATACTTTAATCTGCACTCATACTTCATCAATTCTGTTTTTGAAGGTGGAAAAAATGTTTCATCATAAATCCTTTGTAGATGATGATCATTTCTGATGGATGTGGCTCTCTTCAACAGTGAAATGATTGAGATCAGTTCCAATGATCTTGTGATGAAGAGAGCCATCTACATCCAGAGAGAGGCTTATGGGAACTGACTGTGGTTCACAACATAGCATTTCAACCCTTTTTGTTGTTGTTTTCTTGTGTTTTATTTTCTTTCTCATTTTTTCTGGTTTGATTTGATTTTTCTTATGCAACAAGATTATATAAATATGTAGGCACAGATTGGATTTAACATGTATTTCTACTATATTTAACGTATATTGGACTATTGCTATCTAAGGAAGGGGATGGGGGAAGAGGGATAAATTGGAGCACAAGATTTTGCACAGATTAATGTTGAAGAATTATCCATGCATTTATCATGAAAATAAAAAGCTTTAATTAAAAAAATAATAAGTCCTTTGCAATTGTTTTGGATCATACTTATGGAGCAGAATATCTGAGTCACTTAACAGTTGATCATATGATGAATTAAATCATGTTTAGTAGTAGCAGTTGATGAAATCTATCCAGAGAAAATAAACTTATGATTAGTGGCTTTTTGACTGAAATAAAGATCATGTGCTAGTGATTTGATATCAGTATTTGATAGTTAATATCTGTATGAAAATATTTTTCAAAGCTGAATATATGAAATCTCATTATAGATCAATATGTACAGATGAACATTGGCAATTGATGTTAACAATAGGAAATACCAACTCTGAAAATCAATTAATCAATTTGTTATCCTACCCCAAATTTTCATTTTTCTCATTAGTAGAAATGTTTTACAAAAATACATTATAATTGTTATTATTATATTTTGAATTCACATTTGCTATCTGTCTTTTCAAAAAAGGTTTGCTCTAAGCAAATTGGTCACATTATATGTTGCAGAGAAGCTGCTAATCTGCATTAATATAGGGAATTTCTTCATCAAAGAATTCCCTCTATCAATTAAATCCCAGCTTCATGCTTGCTCCTTCACCAGGCAACAGTAGGATGAGAGCTGAAAGACTTTGGAAATTAAAGGGGTCAAGCCTGAATTTTTCATATGGGTAAAGTGAAATTCAGAGTGTTTGTTAAAGTAAATTGTCTAATGTCAATCAGGCAGCAGAAGTAGTATTTGGACACATTATATCTGGCACTGAATTCAGGTCTATTTCCCTCTTGTCACACTGCCTTCTTAAGTAAAGAAAGGATCCTTTTTACTAGAAACCAAATAGTTATTAGAAAACCTGTTTGAGAAGCTTTTCAAATTATTATGAATTCAAAAGGAAAGAACTCTGCAATAGGACCCACTTCAAGTTCTGCTATTCACTTATTGCTTATCCTTGGAGAAGTCAGTTAATATTTTTGTACCTCACTTTTTCTATCTATAAATTAAATTGCTACACTGACTCACTTGCAAAATTATTTTGATGATAAAATGAAAAGATTTGTGAAAGACTTATTTAATGAAAAGTTTTACATAAATATGGGGAAAATCACCATTACTCTTCATAGTCCATTTTTGATATCATGGCATATCATGAGCTGTAAGATAGGGCAGTAGATAGAATAGTGGGCCTGGAGTTAGGAGGACCTCAGTTAAAATCTGGCCTTTCATATTAATTATACTGTTTGACCCTGGACAAATCACTTTCTTCTGTTTCCCCATGTATAAAATGTGGGTGATACCAATACCTATTTCCCAGAATTGTTGTGAGGATTAAATGAGAAAATATTTGTAAACCCTTAGCATACTGTACAATACATAGTAAGTCCTATGTAAATGTTAGCTATTATTATTATTATTATCATTATTTATACTAAACAACAATAACATTATGGGGATGCATGGATAGGTAGTGGAGGGAATATCCATTTTGATGAAATCATAAATTTCCTGATGTCACTGAAGTTATTTATTTTTATTAATCTATTACTTAATATTTATTAAAGTTTTAATAAACAAAAATCTTAATGTCCTTGGAAAATCCAGTGACTAGGTAGTTTACAATGACATTAAATATATTTTAAAATCAAAATCAAAATATGTTGCAGGAACCATAAAATTTATAGCTAAAGTTAAAAAAATGAAATAAAAAAATAAGTACTATTGTATGGAATAAATATTCGAGGAAATTTAATCAACCCAATGATTCTGATCAACCCAAAAAAA
>JAJPUD010004283.1:60479-107555 GCA_023553655.1 Myrmecobius fasciatus
TTTTTTTTTCTTTCTTAGTTGTGCTATTGAAAAGTTAAACATAAACTAGGTTAAGCATATAAGATTTAAAAAATATCACTTTGACACATATCACAGAATCTAAAAATTAAAAGGGAATTCAGAGGCCATATGTTCTCAATCTTTACCTGAACAAGAATCCTTCTATAGGATGCCAGTCATGCAGTCTTCTCTTGAAGATATCAGGATATGAGGAATCAGCTATTATCTCGGGGGGAGGAGAGGGTAGGGAAGAAAGACATCCCAGGATACTTTAGGAGAACTTTAATTGTTAGGAAGTTGAAGTTGCTGCTTCTTCTTCTACTTCTTCTTTTGTTGTCTGTCCCTGGCATCAAGCCTAAGTATGCCTTTTCTGCATCTTATACTCAGTATTTTTACTTCTGTTCTCTGGAATAAAACAAGATAAGTTCAATTTTACGGTCACATGCGACCATTCAGATGTGTCACCACCTAAAGTTTCTCTTCTCCAGAATAAAGATCTTTAATTATGTAAATTGATCTTCATTTGGAGTAATCTTTACACCCATTCTGATCTTAATTTCTCACCTTTTGATTTATTATAATTGTCCTTTTTAAAGAGTGAAACTAAAACTGAGCAATATATTTCAGTTTTTTTTTGTCTGACTAAAGAAAGCTATAGTGGGATCATTCTTTCCCTGGTCTTTAAATTATCACTTTGTTATTATAGAATAAGATTATATTAGCTAAATCTACATTCTCTTCCACTTTGGTTAGACTTGATTTCAGTAATCCAGGTGAACTAAAGATCATAACTCAAAAACACAAAACAGAACTCACAACTCACTGACACTTTGAGGAATGCATCATTCAAAGGAAATACGATATCTAAAAGGCAGAGGTATGGTAAAATTGAAAACTATATATTTTAAATGTATCATGTAAGGAAATTTGGAAACCAAAGTAGAGAAGAATGAAAAAAGAGAATTTGGGTAAAGACCAATAAAAACAGAAACAGAAATGATTTTGTCACTGAAAAATATTGTAAACCACCTGGACAGAAAAAGGAAACAGATGAGAAGTTCAGAAAATAGATTCATAAAGCTAGCTCATGATACAATAATCTAGGTTGAGTCCAATAATTTGGATATTTAATAGACTCTCTTTCTTACAAAAGAATTGCAGTTGATAATTTCTTCCCTTAGTTCATTGCAATTTAATTCTTCATGTGATTTTCAACAACAGGAAGGAAATTGATACTCTGAGAGGAAATAATGTAGACTTTGAGAAGGTGTCTATTATCTCATAATTTGTAATAGAAAAGGTAATGAGAGCTGAGGATTTTCTGATATGTATTTTAGTTGATAGAAGAACTGCAGAATGTAAGCTTCTTTTTTTTTTTTTTTTTTTTTTTTTGCTGAGGCAATTGAGGTTAAGTGACTTAGCCAGGGTCACACAGTTAGGGAATGTTAAGTGTCTGAGACCAGATTTGAACTCAGGTCCTCCTGACTTCAGTACTTGTGCTGTATCCACTGTGCCACCTAGCTGCCCCAGAATGCGCGCTTCTTAAAGGAAATAGCCATTTTGGTTTTTTGTCTTCTTTCCTCTTTTCTAGAATACAGGATGACATATTGTACTAGCTAAAATTCAATGCAAGCTTTTCAAAGTATATTTTGCAGCATAGGACAAATAGAATTCCTTGCAATAAAATTCAGTAGAGGGATTCTGGCCAAGTGAGATAGGACTTTCTAAAAAATGAAATTTTGAAAACAGACACAAAAAACAAGAAATTGTCCAGTGATGTAGAAAAGGAGAAAATTTTAAAGACACTGATGTGGGCTCACTGGGAACTCTGTACAGAATTTAGAAATTCAAAAAATAAATAAATAAAAAAGTTAGAGAAGATGTAAAAGGAAGGTAGCTGAATATATTTGGTATGATATATAATAGATACAGTATTTCAGGACTACTGAAGTAAAAATGAAATTAAGAAAAACAGTCACTTCCTACATAAAAACTAAAATGTACAGATTCATTTTCCTTTCATACACTCATTAAGGGAACATAATAAAGTTTTTATTCTCACTTATTTAAATTGTTGGCAAAAATGTTTTCATATTCATGGAAAACTGTTCATAAAATATATTTATGTAAAGAAGGGTTTTGCTTATTTTCTTTTTGTTTGTTTGCTTGTTTTTTGCTCATTTATTTTCTGTTTTTAAAATAGTTCTTACCCAATCTGGAAGCAAAATGACTACTCAGGTGCCTGATCCCTTTAAATATTGACATGGAATTGTTGACCCACTTCATTTCTGATCTAGGTTGTCTCTTGTTAGGCAATTTGGTAATCCTTGCTTTAGGACACTATTATATTAGCACTTAGCATCTCAAAACTTTAAAACTCAAGCAGTCTACTAGTTTACAGGAACTTGGTAGCGGGATTATAGACCAGGCCCAGCATATCTACCAAAAGGCATTTCTTAGAAGAAGTTCTATACTATTACATGCATTTATATATACAGAGATTGAACTTTAAACTAAAAACAGAGCTTGGGGAAACTCAGAATTTATGTGAAAGAACCTAGTTGAACCTAAAGGTATAGGATGCTGCTTGTGGAGTGGAAATTCAATATTTTCAGGAATGTTATATGCTTCCACAAGTAGTATATTTGGTAATGAGTTGGCACATGAATTTTAAAAAGATAATTACTTTTAGGCTGACGACAGAAATGTTTTGAAGCTCAATTGAATTAAAAAGGAGGTATGTAAAATTATTTGAATCCCTTAAATTTTCACCTGAGGCAGAGCACAGAATTTTTTGAGGATGATTAATAAAATGTTCATAGGCTGGGTTTTTGTTTGTTTGTTTGTTTTTCTTTTGTTTGTTTCTGTCATAGCTATTCTCAGAAAATATTTGTTAAACTATGTAGGTGGGAAGGCTAATAAATATTTTGGAGTGGATTGCATTAGATATAATTGGAGGGAATGACCAAAATAGTGAAATTATGCAGTTATTATTACATAAGCTAAATAAGCAAATAATAGAATCATATGAACAAATGAATAAATTTTTAAAAGTATGGAATATAACTTCTATTTTATATTCATATACATTTCCTGATAATTGCTAAAATGATGTTTATATATTATTTATTCCAGTGTTAATTTTTTAATGGGACTTTTAACTGTCATTAAGATTTAGATCATTATTATCATTAAGAATCTGTTAAAATATTTACAGATTAGTAGGTTTTTAGAATTGAAAGAAACTTTACAAATAATCTCATCCAACCCCTCATTTTACAGTTTAGGAATGGTAGACCCAGAAAAAGAGATGGAAATTAACTTCTTCAAGCAGATGTACCTTAAGTCCCTTTCAACTCTGAAATTCTGAGCTCTTTGCAGAACTCAAGCTATCAAAAGTACTAAGTTGAATACTTCTTATGACAAATATAGGATTCTTTCCATTACTCTTTGCTACTTCACAAGAATTGCAGAAACTTTTTTTTTTGGAAGATGGGAATATTTTTACCACTTTCCCTGAGACTGTAGAACACGTATAATTTCTTTTGTTCAATTTTAAATTTTCCCCTCCTTAGTTGGAGGCTTTTGAAGGCAATTGCTGGAGATCATGCATAAACTTAAACTTGTAATATCAGAACACATTTAACCAGAATAAATCTATTTTTTTGTCAATGAATCTATGCCATTGAAAGAAAATAACAAGATCAAAGAAAAAAATTAATCATCTTCAACTAAACCTGTAGTAGACAGTCTCATGAATTGAACCGAATGAATTTTTATTTAAATGGTTTACCCTTCTCAGTGAATCAGCCCATATAAATTATATATACATTATTATCAATAATCATAGCCATTTATATCATCATAAACATGTCATAGATTTTAATTCATAGACACTAAAGTGATGTTTTCTCAAAGGCAATACATTCCTCTTTCTAAATTAAGGTCATATTAGATTTTTGTTTAAAAAAGATATTTTGAAGTATGGGATGTCCAAAACATGAAATTATAATGGTCATATTTTCATAGTTTATTTTAAGGATAATGACAATAACTAACTTAAAATAGGAAATTTTCAGTATTTGGCATATATTAAGTGCTTAATAAAAACTCTATGCTTGGTTAATACATTTGTTATTTATCTCATCATTTCAAGTTCTTGCATATCCAAACTACTCTCTTGAAATATTAGGAATTATTTCATTACTGTATTCTATGATAGCCTAGTGGCCATAAAGTGCTGTTATACTTCTATAAGTTACTGTCAGTAAGTCACTCCAGAAAGAACAAAGCCTAATAAATATAAATATAAATACTTGTTAGTGGGTTGAATTAAGATTTTAAAAATTCTTGTCCAGTCTAAACTTGGAATTTTTAAATAAATATATATCCAAAGAACATTGAATGTTCTGATATTCAAAGCAAAATGAAAACCTAAAACACAGAATGTATTTTAGCTGCACTTTAAAAGAAAAATTACAGCAAAGCAATTTGCTTTAGGGAAAACTTAATGTTTTGATGATATTACCTTCTTAATGGATATGGAGAATGTTTTGTGTTTATAATTTCTCAGTCTAATTTTAATATATGTATGTATTTTACAGATCTATGATGGAAAAGATAAAACAACCCACCTTCTGGGTGCTTTTACGGGTGCATCGATGAGAGGATTGACACTTAGTAGTACCTCAAATCAGCTATGGTTAGAATTTAATTCTGATTCAGAAGGTACTGATGAAGGCTTTCAACTTGTTTATACCAGTAAGTATTTTGGAAAAGCAAAAAAAATGAGCATAAAATTATGACAAATGATTATTTACCCAAAGCTTTGCCCTCCTATTCTTATTCCCTCTAAAAGGATCAAGTGCTGAAAAATTAGATTTACACACACACACACACACACACACACACACACACACACACACACAGATACACACAGAACTATCCAAGACAGTGAAGTAATAAATTTGGAGTTATCATTAATGTTTTCCAAAAGAGGACCTTACTTGTCCCTTTTATTTATGTCCATTTCTAACCCAGACAACCTCACATTGATAATTCTATACCTGACAAGTACTAATGGTAAAAGTAACAAATTTTGACTCTAAAAAGAGATTAGTGAGAAGCATATAATCAGCTTTATTGTATTCACTCAAACAATCCTTTCAAACTATGGGATTGAAGTAAAAATATTGTTATAGTTCAGTTACAATTACAGTTTCAAGACAACTTCTATCTTTTTCACCCTGTATGTTACTGTCTTCGCTCTGTTTATTAACTCCAATTTTCCCTGTATTGTTTATGTGTTGTTTATGCAGTCACTTTCATATAATATAGTGAGCTCTTTGAGAATAGGAGCTGTCTGTTGGCTTTCTTTGTATCACCAGAGTTTAGCACAGTATCTGACACATGGCAAGCACTTAATGAACTGTTATTGACTAAGTGAAATGAAATCAAAAGCAGATTGCCTTCTGGAATACTACTCTTTATGTTTAAAATGCATTCCATTTACAACTCTGTCTATAAATATTATTTTACTTCTCTCAGGCTCAGTTCTATAAAATGGGGGTGTAGGAGTTTATGATGGATAAATGGATAAATCTAAAGTAACTTACATCCCTATGATGATATTTATATATATAAACACATATGAACATATATACTACATTTTAAACATATATGCCACATTTTATTAAGCTATTACTATTGCTATTTCCCTTATTTCCAACTCAGATGCCTTTTTCATACTTCTTCCTGAAAATAATTTATCTCACATTCCTATGACTCTGTTTTTCTTATTTGGGGAAGTTTAACATATTTACGCTTTTATTAAAGAAGCCCTAAATTTCTGGTTTCCTTCAAGATTCTTTTAGAAGCCATCTTTAAAATGCCTTTCCTAGTTTTCCCACCTACTGCATTCTCTATAAGATTGTATTGTATTTATTTATTTATGCTCCTGAGTATCAGTCAATTATCATTTATTAAGTGCTGTGTTCTAAACTATTGCTTTTTGATGGGGGTATAAAACAAGGTCAAATAAGAAAAGAAAAACAAAACAAAACAAAACAAATAAAAAAATCAGTTCCAGTTCTCCAAGAGCTAACAGTATAATAGGGAAGAGAATATGAAAATACCTATGTATAAGACAAGATTTATAAATGTTAAATTGGGACTAGTTTCAGAGCATTAGGTTCTAAGATTAAAAAGAACTGGGCAAGGCCCCATGAATAAGATGACTTTAGATGAAATTAGCATGTATAGCTAAAGAATCTAAAGAGTGTTTTTGTTTTGTTCCTAGTATCCCCAGCAGCTAACACAGTGTGCTTAATGAATGCTTCTTGATTGATTGATTATAGTTAACTTTATATATGACTGTTTCTTCCCACTAAGATCTAGTTCCTTGAAGGAAAAAAAATTATGCCATTTTTCTATCCTGGTAGTCTGGTATTTAGCACAGTTCCTTGTTGAAATGAATTATGATTAATTGAAAAATGATTCCATGTATATAGAACAGTTTAATATTCCTTATACAAAATGTGATTTAAATTGAATTATGTTAAACTATTGTTTCCCAGTGATATAAAAAAGAAAGAAAGGAAGCTCATTATTTTAAAAATGCTACTATTCATAATTCTTAGAAATTATCATTTCTTGCAATTTATTTTAAAGTAATTTTCAAATTGGCAAAGAATAACTGTTATCAATATTAGGTTCATAATAAAAAAAAATTCTGAACATCTGTTTCAAACTTTTTGAATTGTACCCTTCAAGGTGATTGTAAAAAGAGGTCCAAAAAGAAGTCCAAAGCTTCTCATGGAAGTATTTTAGCAATTACTGTTAATATGTGCCTCATTGGTACTTCTGTATCTAAAAGAAGGAAAGGAGAGAGAGAGAGAGAGAGAGAGAGAGAGAGAGAGAGAGAGAGAAGGATACAGATACTTTATTATGTATATATATATACATATACTTATACACACACACACACACACACACACACACACATATATATATATATATATATACATATATATATATATTACATAGCAGAGGGATTCCTTGATTTTTGGAAGAGCACTTTTTGTTGAGATGAACCTTTGAAGGTCACTTCACAATCTAAAGATTAAAAAAAAAGACTTCTATAGTGTTTTAGATATTTTGGAGCTTTGGCTCATTGATAAAATATATTTAATTAATTTTTGAGGTTTTTCAAATTCCTTTTTTCAACAGTCAATTCCTGGAGAACAGGGCTAAATTTAGTGTAAATATCAATAGCCATATTTTACAGATGAAGAAACTAAGAGCCAGAGAGGAGTGATTTGTGAGAAGTAGAGCTTGAACTCTATCTTTCTGTTCCTAAATTTAGTATTTTTTTCACTCTGCTACACTATTTTAAAAACAATTCAATTTGCTTAGAGTAGTTTTTAAAATTATGCTTACAGAAATTATAAGATTAAAATATGACTTCCTAAAATTGTGTTATTTGTTAGAAAGTCCTGAAGAATATAAATGGACTCCAAAAAACATCCTGCCATTTGTTTTGAAAAATGAAAACAGATCACCCAAATTTACAGCAATTTCTTAGTTGAATATGTAGTGAAATGAGGAAAGACACTATTTAGCTGTTTATCCTATTCTACCCATTCTAAGTTTTAGAATATTTTTCCTAATATTAAGCCTCTCTCTAACTTGTAGCAGTGGTTCAAATTCAAAACTTATAGTCAAGCAGAATGAGTCTTATTTCTCTCACTTATAGTTTTTCAGGAATTTGAAGATGATTGTAATTTACCTCATCTTTTCTTTTCCATATAAATTTTCCCTGTTTCTTCAACCACTTTTAATATGATATTGTCTTTGTTCTCTTCAAAATCTAAATTTTGGAATTATTCAGAATTTAATACTTTTATTTGTCAATATTCAGCCTACAATATTAATCCCAATGTGGTATCATACTCATTAGGATATCCCCAGAGCAGGGAACAGCTTTGTCTAAATGCATCCAAGATTGCATTATATTTTTTCGCTTCCATGCCACACTAACCCTGTATTGATTTTATAACTAAGCCCCAAATTTTGAGTTCCAAATTCTCTCCCTCATAAATGTTCTGCCCCTACACATGGAGAAGACAAACAATATAATATCAATTATACATATGAAGTCATGCAGAATGGTCATGGTGCAAAAAACAAAACAAAATAAACAAAAAAAAAGAACAAGAAACATTTTTCATCATGGATCATTTTAAACTGTCTTGGATCATTACACTGTTCAGAGTAACTTGGTATTCCACAGGTGATCAGCTTACCATATTGGTGTTAATATGTAAACTATTCTTGTTATACTCATTTTTACTCAGTATCAGTTGATACAAGTCTTCACAATATTTTCTGGAACCTCTATTCATTTCTTAAGGTACTAGAGTATTGCATCAAAATCATACACCTTGATTTTTTTTTCATCATTTCCCAATTGATGGGAATCCTCTTAATTTCTGATTCTTTGCCATAAAAAAAAGAGTGCATATGAAAATTTGTATACTTACAAATTCTTTTCCTTTCCTTGATCTCTTTTGGTTATAGAGATAGTAGTAGTACTTCTAGGTCAGAAGCTATGTAGTTTTATAGTCCATTGTACATAGTTTCAAATTGCTCTCAAGAGTGGTTGGATTAATTTACAACTTCTACTAATAGTTACATTAGTGTCCTAGTTTTTTCCAAATCACCTCCAAAATTTGTCATTTTTCTTTTGTCATATTAGCCAATTTGACAATTGTAAGTGGTTACTCAGAGATGTTTAATTTACATTTCTTTAGTCAATAGTGATTTAAAATGTTTTTGGGTCACTATTAGTGTTGCTTTCTTGTTTTGAAAACTGCCTGTTTATATTTTAACCATTTGTTTAATTAGAAAATGGTACTTATATATTTTAAATTTTTCTCCATTACCTATATATCTGAGAAATAAAACTTTTATGAGAGAAACTTACTTTAAATTTTTTTGTCATTCCCTGCTTTTCTTTTAATTTTGGCTGTATTAGTTTTCTTTTGTCAAAACTTTTATAATTTTGTAACAAAAATCATCCATTTTACTTCCCAAGATCCTTTCTATCTCTTGTTTGGTTATAAACTCTTCCCTTATCCTAGATCAGACAGGTAAATATTTTTATGCTTCCCTAATTTGCTTATGATGTCATCCTTTATGTTTAAACTATATATGCATTTTGATCTTTAATATGAAGTGTGAGACATTGGCTTATACTTAGTTTCTGCTAAACTACTCCAGTTTTTTAAAGAAATTTTTGTCAAATGATAAATTCTCAATTCAAAAGCTTAGATCTTAGAATTATCAAATACTAGATTTCTGTTATTATGTATTGTGTATGTTATATATTCCACTAATCTACAATTCTACTTGTTAGCCAGTACCAGGTTATTTCTATGATGACTATTTTGTAATATAATTTGAAATCTGATATTACTAAATTACTTTCCTGTTTTTCTTTTCATTTATTCCCTTGATATTTGTGACCTATATTTCTCCTACATTAATTTTGTTTTATTTTGTCTAGCATCATAAAATAATTATTTGATAGTTTAATTGTTAGACACTGGATATAAAAATTAATTGATGTAAAATTATCATTTTTATTATTTTGGTTCTGTCTACCAAAGAACAATTAAAATTTCTCCAGTTGTTTAAGTCTGCCTTTATTGGTGTGGAAACTGTTTTGTAACCATATTTATATAATCCCTGAATTTATATTGGCATATAAGATCCTGAATATTTTATATTTTCTGACATTATTTTGAGTTTAATTTATCTTTCTCTTTCCATTGGATTTTATTGGTAGTATAAAGAAATGTTGATAATTGTATGGGTTTATTTTATATCTTGCAACTTTTCTAAAGTTATTATTTTAATTAGTTTTTTGGTTGATTCTCTAGGGTTCTCTAAGTCTACTATGTCATCAACAAAAAAGTAATAGTTTTATTTTCCCTTATCTTATTTTCATTCTTTCAATTCCTTTTTATTTTTTAAAGTATTTAATTTTTTCTGGTGACATGTAAAAGAAAATATTAACATTCATTTTAAAAACTTTGAGTTCCAAATTCTCACCCTTCTTCCCTTTTTCCCTTCTAGTCCTACTCATAGAGAAGAAAAACAATTTGATACAGGTTATATATATGGAGTCATGCAAAATATCACTGTACTATTCATTTTGTGAAAGATAATATAGACCAAAAAAACTAACAAAAAAGCAATAAAACAACAAAAACTCAACAAAGAGCAAGAGAGAGAGAGAGAGAGAGAGAGAGAGAGAGAGAGAGAGAGAGAGAGAGAGAGAGAAAGAAGGGGGAAAAGGTATGCTTCAATGGCAATCATAACCATGAATGTGAATAGGATGAATTTTCCTATAATCTTCCTATATCTGGAAGCAGATAGATTGAAATTATTAAATTTAATAAATTAATTAAATTAAAAACAGAATTAAAAAAGAAGTCTATAATATGATATTTACAAGAATTACATTTGAAACATAGCAATACACACAGGGTTAAGGTAAATGATTGGAGCAGAATATATTATGCTTCAGCTGAAATTTTTTTAAAAAAAGGAAAAATGAAGCAGGGATAGCAATTATGATATCAGACAAAGCAGAAACAAAAATAAATCTAATTTTAAAAGATAAGGAAAGTGGCTATCTTGTTAAAAAGGCACAATAGACAACAAAGCAATATCAATACTAAACATACATTCACCAAGTAAAACATCATCAAGATTCTAAGAGGAGACATTAAAGGAAGAAATTTATTCAGGAAGAAATGAACAGCAGTGGGGTATACTGCACCCTCTTAGAACTAGATAAATCTAACCATACAATAAACAAGAAGTTAGAGATGAATAGAATTTTTAAGAGTCAGATATGATAGACACCTAGAGAAAATTTAATGAACTTAGAAAGGAATATACCTTTGTATCAGCATACATGACATCTACACAAAAATCAACCATATATTAAAGCATAAAAAATTCTCACAGTTGAATATAAAAAGCCAGAAATATTAAATTAATCCTTTTCAGATCATGAAGCAATAAAAATTGCATCCAATAAAGAGCCCTAGAAAGATAAACTAAAAAGTTATTGGAAATCAGTCAATGTAATTTTAGAGTGGATGGGTAAAACAACAAATCATAGAAACAATTTCATACAAGAGAATGGCAGCAATGAGAAAGCATACTAAAACTTATGGAATGAAGAAGCCAAAGTAGTTGTTAAGGAAAGCTTTATATCCTTAAAAGTTTACATGGATAAAATAGACAAAGAGGAGATCGATGAATTGGGTATGTACCAAAAAAGCTAGAAAAAGAAGAAATTAAAAATCCACAATTAAATACCAAATTTGAAATTCTGAAAATCAAAGGAGAGATTAATAAAATTGAAAGTAAGAAAACTATGGAAGTAATAAATACAGATTAGGTTTGGTTTTATGAAAAATAAAACCACCAATAAAATAGATAAACATTTGATTCAAAAAGGAAAAGAAGAAAACCAAATTACTGTTATCAAAAATGAAAAGGGTGAAATTACCACTAATGAAGAAGAGATTAATGAAATAATTAGGAGCTATTTTGCCAAACTATATATCAACAAATATGACACTATTTAAAATGGATGAATATTTACAAAAATAGATATTACCCAGATTAACCTTATACCTCTCAGATCGAATAAGATGAAAGGAAAAAATAATAACATAGGTGGGAGGTGATGGGGGGGAAA
Source organism: Myrmecobius fasciatus (assembly GCA_023553655.1). NCBI lineage: Eukaryota > Metazoa > Chordata > Mammalia > Dasyuromorphia > Myrmecobiidae > Myrmecobius > Myrmecobius fasciatus. Next base: position 72,259 of record JAJPUD010004283.1, read on the forward strand.
GGACTCCAATGTATTGTTGGTGAAGTTGTGAAGTGATCCAGCCATTCTCAAAAGCAATTTGGAACTATGCTCCAAAAAGCAATAAAAGTGTACATACTCCTTTGATCCAGCAGTATGACATCTGGGTCTGTATCCAAAGAGATTATAAAATAAAGGAAAGGAACAGCTAAGTGGTGCAGTGAATAAAGCACCAGCCCTGAAGTCAGGAGGACCTGAGTTCAAATCTGGTCTCAGACACTTAACACTTCTAGCTGTGTGACCCTGGGCAAGTCACTGAACTCCAATTGCCTCAGCAAAAAAAAAAAAAAAAAAGAAAAGAAAAAAGAAATAAAGAAAGGACCCACATATGCAAAAATATTTGTAGCAGCTCTTTTTTGGTGAAAGAGGTTTGAAAATTGATATACATCAATTAGGGAATGACTGGATAAGTTATGGTATATAAATGTAATGGAATGCTGTTGTTTCATAAGAAATGATGAGCACACTAATTTTAGAAAAACCTGGAAAGTACTACATGAAATTGATACTGAGTGAAATGAGCATAAATCTTATGGAAATATGTTTAATATTGATTGTATACATAAATATCAGTTTGCTTGCTGTCTTGGGAAGGGGGAAGGTAAGAGAGAGAGATCAAGAAAAAAATTGGAACTCAAAATCATGTGAAAGTAAATGTTGAAAACCATTTTTACTTGTAATTGAAAAAAATAATGTATCATTAAAAGAAAAAAAAATAGTGGTGATAATTAACTCCTAATCTTATTGGATAGTCTTCAAGATTGTCCTTATTACAGAAAATGCTTTTTAGTGGATTTAGATGAATACAACTTAGAATTTTTTTTTTAAAAAAAGGTTCCTATACTTAAGAAAGGTGTTGCATATTGACAAAAAGTTTTTTTAATCTATGTATTAAGGTAATCATATGATTTTTGTTATTTTTGTTATAGATATGGTCACTGATGCTGACAGTTTTTTTTTTTTAATTGAACCACATCTGCATTCCTGGTACAAATCTAACCTAGCCATAGCATATTATTTTTGTGACATATTGCTATAATTTCTTTGCTAATATTTTACTTCCACATTTTCTGTCATTATTTATGGGGAGATGCTCCTATTGTTTTTTCCTCATTTATGTTATAACTGGTTTATAATCATAATTATGTTCATGTTATAAAAACAATTTGATAAGACCCCTTTACATATTCTAACTTTTCTAAAATTCTATTCAAATACTTGACTTCTTTTTAAATTTATTTTATGGTTAAATTTATCTAACTCGATGAAAAGGAAACTAAGGCCCCTCACTACAATAAGTTTACTATCTATTTCCTGCTCTAACTAGTCTGATTTCCTTTAAGAATTTGGATGCTATACATTTTGATGCATTTATATCTAGCATTTATATTACTTTATTGTTTAATGTGTCTTTTAGCAAATTGTAATTTCCCTTTTTATCTCTTTTAATTAGATCTATTTTTACTCTTGCTTTGTTTGAGGTCATTATTATAATACTTGCTTTTTAAAATTTTTTATAATTCAACTGAAAGGTAATAATAGATTCTTATCCAGCCTCCTCCCCCTTTTAACTCTTTGTGCCTTTCTTTTTTAAGTGTATTTATTTTAGTAAGAGAAAGTCAAATCAAGCAAGCGTTTATTAAGTACCTATTTTGTGCTATGTACTGTACGATGTGCTAAATGAAGAAAAGGAACAATAGATTCTGCCCTCAAGGAACTCATAATCCACAGGGAGAAACAACATGCAAACTATTATATACAAGAGAATATATATATAAGAAGGGGGGGGGAGGACTAACATTAGGGAGGCACTAAAGGGCTTCTTGCAGGATGTGGGGATTTCTCTTGGACTTGAAGGAAATAGGAGAGCCAAAAACCAAATTAGAGATGAGAAAGTAAAAATATTACCAGAATGAGGTATTGTCAGTGAAAATGTATGGAGTTGGTAAATTCAGTGTTTTATTAAAGAATAGCAAGGAGGTCCCTGTCAGTGGAACATGGAATATATATGGAGAAAAGACAGAACTGAAAGAAAAGTCTGGAAAGACAGAAAGGGGTGAGGTTATGGAAAAAGTTAAAAACTCTACAAAAGATTTTATATTTCATGTTAAAAGCATAGGAATCATCTGGAGGTTATTGAAAAGGAGAGTGGATATGGTCAGAGCAAGGGTTTAGGAAGATCACCTTAACATAGTATATAATGGACTGGAATGAGGACAGAACTAAGGGAGGTTGATGAGAACACTGTTGCAGTTATCCAAACATGATATTATGGTGGTCTAAATGAGGATAGTTCCAGCATCACAGAAAATCAAGGAGCATTTATGACATTTTGTAAAGTTAGAATCAACAGGAATTGGAAAAGATTGGATAAAGAGCAAAGTCAAGTATATCACATACATTTTGAGTTTGGACAACAAAGAACAGTAATTCTCCTGCTACCTATAAGAAAATTAGGGAAATTGGAGGCTTTTGAAGAGAGATCATGAATTCCATTTTTAACACAAAGTTTAAGATGTCTATGGGATCAGGTTTCAAGACACCATATAGACAGTTAAAGATGAGAGACTAGAGGTCAGGAAGGAACTGAATAAATACATCTACATAGAGATGATAATTAAATCCATGGCAATTGATGGAAAAACTAAGTATACTGCTATCAGAGAAAGAAAATCCAGAACAATGCATTGGAAGATGTATGTGTTTGGTGGCCATGTTCTGAATGAAGATCCAGCAAAAGTAACTGAAATTGAGCACTCAAATAGTTAAGAGGACAAGGAAAGGTGTCATAAAATGGAATGACTGGAGAAGAGAATCCAGAAGAGAGTGACAAGTAGTTTCAAAGGCTACAGAGAAGAGAAGAATGTTGTAGCCATAATTGCAGAGTGACGCCAGGAAGTTGCTCAAGCACTCCGTGTTTACCTAAAAATCTACATGAAACCAAGTTTCTCAACAATCTGATGGAATGAAACCACTATCTAGCTCAAGACAGATTGGATAAAACTTCAGAAAAGACCTATCTCACTGTGGTGAAAAGGGTGTTCAGATAAATTCAAATGAAGTCTGGGAAAGGCAGTGAGAGAGTATTTTTTTTTAATTTAACTTTTTATTTTCAAAATATATATACAGATAATTTTGGACATTCACCCTTCTGTATTCTGTGTTCTAATTTTTCCCCTCCCTTCCTCCCATCCCCTCCCCAGTCAGCAAGTCATCCAATATATGTTAAGCATGTGCAATTCCTCTATACATATTTCCACAAATAGCATGCTGCACAAGAATTATCAGATCAAAAAGGGGACAAAATAAGAAAGAAAATAAAATGTAAGAAAACAACAACAAAAAGAGTGAAAATATTGTGTTGTGGTCCACAGTCAGTTCTCTGGGTGCAAATGGCTTGGTTATGATATATTATCCTGGAAATAATTTGTTGTAATCTCTTTGGTAATATTTTAAGCTTTTTGCATCAATATTCATTAGAAAAATTGATTTATAAATTTCTTTTTCAGTTTTGACCCTACCTGGTTTAGGTATCAACACCATGGCTGTGTCTTAAAAAGAATTTGGTATGATTCCTTCATTCCTTATTTTTCCAAAGAGTTTGCACAATAGTGGAATTAATTGTTCTTGTTCAATTTCTTTTTCTAAAATGGGACTATTTGAGTAATTTATTACCTCCTCTGATAATCTGTGCAATCTATATTTTTGTAAACATTCATTGATTTAAAGTAGATTATTATTTATTGGCATACAGCTGGGCAAAATTGCTTCTGATTATTACCAGAAATTCCTCTTCATTGGGAGAAAATTAATCCTTTTCTCTTTTTTTTGATAATAACAATTTGATTTTCTTCTTTCCTTTTTTTGATCATATTAACTAAAGGTTTGTCTATTTTTTTTTTGGTTTTTACAAAAAGCAGTACTTAGTTTTGTTTATTAGTTTGATAGTTTTTTTTCCTTTCTTTTTTTGTCTTTCAATTTTATTCATCTCCCCTTTTATTTTCCAAATTTCAAATTTGGTATTTACTTAGGTTTTTTTTATTAAATCATTTTCTATTTTTTTTAGTTGCATTACCAATTCATTGATATTCCCTTTCTTTATTTTATGTAAGTAAGCATCTAGAGAAATATAAAACTTAATGTAAGAACTGCTTTGGCTACATCCCACTAATTTTGGTATGTTGCCTCATTATTTTTGTTCTTTTGGAAGAATCATAGACACATCAATTGTGTCTATGATTGGTTGTTTAACCCATTAATTCTTTAGGATCAGATTATTTAGTTTTCAATCAATTATTGGTCTATTTTTTTTTTCCTGGCTCTTTATTACATGTGATTCTTATTACATCAAGATCTGAAAATGATGCATTTATTATTTCTGCCTTTCTGCATTTGAATTTGAGGGTTTTTTTCAATTTTCTCCAAAGATCTATCATACCTAACTTTTCTAAAATTTTATTTAGCTCCTTAACTTCTTTCTTATTTATTTTGTGGTTCCATTTATCTAGTATGGAGAGAGCAAGATTGAGATCACCCACTAGTATAATTTTGCTGTTTCTTCTTGCTGCTCTTTTAACTTCTGCTTTAAACATTTGGATGCTATACCACTCAGTAAATATGTGTTTACTATTGATAATTCTTTATTACCTATGGTACCCTTTCACAAAATATAGTTTGCTTCCTTATCTCCTTAATTAGATTTATTTTTGTTTTTGCTTGTTTTTAGATCAGCATCAGTACACTTGCTTTTTTAAATTTCTCCTGGAGAATAATAGATTCTACTTCAGCCTTTTACATTTACTCTATCATTCTGCTTTAAATGTGTTTCTTGTAAACAACATATTGTAGGATTCTGGCTTTTAATCCAGCCTGCAATATGCTTCCATTTTATGGGAGAGTTCATCCCATTCACATTCACAGTTAAAATGACTAATTCTATATTTCCCACCATCTTAATTACCCCAAATTATGCTTTTCTCTTTCCTTTTCCCCTTCCCTTCTCCCTGTATTTTGCTTCTGACTACTATCTCTCTCAAGCAGACATCCACCTTTACAATCCATACAGCTTTTGTACACTGTTCCCCTACTGCTTCTATTTTCCCTTCTATTAGCCTCTCCATTTCCTTTTCTCTTTGTCCTTCTACTTCCCTATATGGTGAGACAAGTTTCTCTGTGAGGCCAAATATGTTTGATATTCTCTCTTTGGGCCAAATCTGATGAGAGTAAGATTCGCACAATGTTCATCCTCCTACCTTCTTCCCTTCAATTATAATAGGTCTTCTTTGCCTCTTCATGAAATGTATTTTGCTTTATTTTCCCTACATTTACCTCTTTTTTCCAGACAATCCCCTTTCCACCTCTAGTTTCTTTTTCATATTATAACAATAAAATCAAATTATACCTGCACTCTCTAAGTATACCCATAATAGAGATATAGTTCTCAAGAGTGCTTTTCTTTTTACCTTTTTGTGCTTCTCTTGAATTCTGTATTTGAAGATGAAATATCAGGTCTTAATCACAACAGAAGTAAGACCCTCAGTCCTGACTTAATAAAGGAGCAGATGACTAGAACAGTTTCCAATCCCAGCTCAGAAGGCAAATTGTGGGGAAACCAAGATGTTTCCTGGAAAGAGCAGACAAAGCTACCACTTGGAAACACAAGGCATCTATGTGATCAAAATCAAGGCCCAGAGCTACACAGAAAACTTGGCACAGTATTCTCTTTACCCCAGGAACACAGATCAACAATAAAAGTAAAAAAAGAGGAAGTACCAAAAGGAAAGAAAATGAACAAAAAACAGAAAAGAACCTTGACCATAAAAAGCCATTATGGTAACAGGGAATACAAATATATATTTAAAACTTAGAGGCTAAACTGCTTACATACTTAGATGGGAAAATGAAATCTGCAACTTTTGAGAATTATATCTGTTACTGGGCCAATAGAGTGGGTCATCACATGGACAGAGAGTGTGGTTGTAAATGGATTCTAATGTGATGATATCAAAGAAAAAACATTAAGGGATATAAAAATGATTGTATTGGGATAAGAGGAAAGGGTAAATATAACAGGAAAAATTACATCATGAAGGGATACAAAAATTATTACAATGGCATAAAACAAGGAAGAGGGATAAATATTGTCTCATCAATTTTAGCTCAAAGAGAAAATAAATTAATCATTCAATTATATATAGAAATTGATCTAATCCTTTACAGAAAAAGAAAGAGGAAAAAAAGGGAGGGACTGAATAGAAGTGAGAAAAGAAACACTAGACAAAAAAAGGTAAGAAAAGGGGGGAGGGCGATAGAAGAAAAAGTAATAAGTGGGGTTGGGGGAAAAGTAAAAAAGTAAGAGAAGGTGAAGATTTGATTGAAGGTAAGATAGTGAGTGGGGTTATTAAAAAGACAAAACACTACTAAGGACACTGTGGAAAGAGAGAGCAAAAGTATATAAAAAGAATAAAATAGAATGGAGAGGAAACACAAAGCAGGTATTCACAACTCTGAATATGAATGGGGTGAACTCTCCCATGAAATGGAAAGAAATAGCAGAGGGGATTAAAAAAAAAAGAATCCTGCAATATGCTGTTTATAAGAAACACATTTGACACAGAGAGTAAAGGATGGAGAAGAATTTATTATGCTTCAGCTGAAGCAAAAAAAAAAGCAGAGGTAGCAATTGTGATTTCAGATGAAACAAAAGTAAAAATTGATCTAATTAAAAGAGATAAGGAAAGAAAGTACATGTTATTAAATGGTACCTTAAACAATAAAATACAAAGAGTACAAAGCTGGAGGGGGTGGGAATTTAGGGTTAGGGTTATTTATATATATGTATATATATATATATATATATATATATATATAGGGGATATATATAAATATAAGTCTCATTTCCAAAATTTATAAAGTACTGTGTCAAATTTGTAAGAATGCAAATCATTCTCCAGTTAATAAATGGTCAAAAGCTATGAGAAGAAAAATTTCAGAGGATAAAATAAAAATCATATGAAAAATGCTTTAAATCACTATTCATTAGAGAAATGCAAATTAAAACTGAGGTACCACCTCACACCTCTCAGATTGGCTAAGATGACAAGAAAAGATAATGATAAATGTTTGAGGGGATATGGAAAAACTGGAACATTAATGCATTGTTAGTGGAATTTTGAAATGATCCAATCATTCTGGAGAGCAATTTGTAACTGTACCAAAGGACTATAAAATGGGGTTTACCCTTTGACCCAGCAGTGCCAGTACTGGGTCTGTTTCCCAAGGAAATTATAAAGAAAGGAAAAGGATTGACATGTGCAAACATATTTGTAGCAGCTCTTTTTGTGGTAGTAAAGAATTAGAAAATGAGTCAATGCCCAAAAATTGGGGAATGCCTGAATAATTTGTGGTATATGAAGATAACAGAATATATAACAAGCTGATTTTAGAAAGGCCTAGAAAGATTTACATGAACTGATGCTGAATGAAACAAACAGAACTAGGAATACATGGTAAACAATAACAGCAAGAATGTGCAATGATCAACTACGAAAGACTTGGTTAGTCTTAGTGATTCAGTGTTCCAAAGAAATCCCAATAGACTTGGGACAGAAATTGTCATTTGCATCTAGAAAAAAGAATTGTGGACTCCTTTTTTTCCCTTTCCTAAAAAGTAGTTTTTCCTTTTTGTTCTGATTTTTCTCTCCCAACTTGATTTGTGAAGCAATGTGTACTAAAATCTAATTAATTAAAAAAAGAAAGAAATTTGACAAGTGACCATTAGATTTGTTAATACACAATCACTGATGTTCAGAGAAAAGTCAACAATTTGTTTTACCATCCATTCTTTTCTTTAGATCATATCTTCATCGTGTCTTATTGAATCCAACAAATTTTATATTAACTGACCAAAGTAAATATAGAAAATGGATAAGACTCATACAGCAGTTGTAGAGAAAAGAGGAATGGTGGTAAAGTTAAATAAGCTGGCTTCAAATCCCATTGTTCTCACGTTACTTCCATGATTTATGTCCAAATGATTTTCCGACTCTGAGTTTCACTGTTGTTATCTGTAAAATCCCCAAAGTTCCTTTTCAATTCTTCTTTGATGATCTCAATACTAACTTAATAATGTGCAAAGACTCTATCAAGTTGAAATATATTATTTTATGAATTGGGGATATTAAACATGGGTTTAATATCCTATTAAAGATATCACAATAATATGGCAGTTATAAGGAATACAGATAGACAGAGGACAGAAATGTAGGTTGAACATGAAGGGATAAAATCTAAAAAAAAATGAAAATAAGAGGTGAGAGAGGAATATACTGGGAGAAAGGGAAAGGGAGAAATGGAATGCTGTAAATCATCTGCTATTTAAAAAACCCTTCCCACTTCCCAACCATCTCCAAATTGTTTTATCTGCATTCTAGCTAGCATGCTGATTCTCCCCCTCCACAAGATTTTTTACCATTAGAAATACAGTGAATTTTGATAGTTATTCCATTATCTTTCCTAGACCCAGGCTAGTACCTCACTTTCTGACCTTGTCCAAAACATAATTCATAAGTGCCCTCTGCCAGCACCACTTACTTTCCCTCTCATTTATGTGTTGTCTTTCCATATTATAAAGTGAGTTCTTAGCTTTTTAAATTTCTTTTAAATTAATTTATTACTGCCTTTCTTCAGTTACATTCAAAACATTTCTACACGTGTTTTTGAAACTTTTGAGTTCCAGATTCTATCCCTTATCTTAATCCTAGTCCACATAAGAAATGACAAGTGAAGTTATGCCAAACATTTCCATAAAAGTCATGTGAAAGAAAACCCTCAAAAATAAAGTTGAGAACAGGAGGATTTCAGAGAGGCCTGAAGAGACTTGCATGAACTGATGCTGAGTGAAATGAGCAGAACCAGGAGATCATTATGCACAGCAACAAGACTGTACGATGATCAATTTTGATGGACATGGTTCTCTTCAACAATGATGTAATTCAAACCAGTTCCTATTGTTCAGTGATGAAGATAGTCATATACATCCAGAGAGAGGCCTGTGTGAACTAAGTGTGAACCACAACACAGCATTTTAATGCTTTCTGTGAATATTTCCATGCATTTTGTTTTCCTTCTTAGGTTGTTTTTTCTTCTTCTCTTTCTAGATCTGTTTCTTGTGCAGTAAGATAACTGTATAGATATGTATACATGTATTGTATTTGTCATGTAATTTATCCTATTTAGCATGTATTAGATTACCTGTCATCTAGGGGTGGGGGTGGGGAGAAGGAGGGGAAAAGCTTGGGGAAAAAAAGTTTTTGTAAAGGTCAATGTAGAAAAATCACTCATATGTTTTGTAAATAAAAATCTTTATTAAAAAAACGTTGAGAGAGGGAAGGGGGGAGAGAAAAAGAGAAAGAGAGGGAGAGGGATATGGAAAAGGAGAGGGAGAGAGAGGGGATGCTTCAATATGTATTCAGACACAATCAGTTCCTTCTCTAAATATAGATAGCATTTTTCATCGCAAGTGCAGAGTAGTTGTGTCTCATTATATTGCTAAGAATAGTGAAGTCATTTACAACTGATCTTTCCAGAACATTGCTATTACTTTGTATATAATACATTTCACTTAGCTTGAGTTCCTGGAGAAATTTCTAGGTGTTTTTCTGAGAGTATCCTGCACATCATTTCCCTTAGAACAATTATATTCTGTCAAAAACACCACAATTTATTCAACTATTTCCCATCCAGGCATCCCCTCAATTTAAAAAAAAATACCTTTGAGAAAAGAGCTGCTATAAATATGATTTTGTATGTATAGCTCATTTATGTCATTTTCCTTTAAAAAAAATCTCTTTTGGTATTTTTGTCTAGTAATAGTGGTGTTAGGTTGAAGGATATGCATAAATTTATACCCCTCTGGTTACATCATATCTTCAGATCTTTTCATCATTTATCAATTGGGACATAGCTCTTGATCTTTATAAATATGACAGTTCCCTCTATGTTTGAGAAATAAGATTTTATCAGAGAAACTTTCTTCAAAATTCAGTTTCTTCAAAAATAGTTACTATAGCCAACTTTATTTTCTCCCATTTATTCTATTCACTTTCTACTTTATACCCTCTCTATTCTCAAATATTTTTTGCTAGTGACCACTCTATCACCCAATATACCATTACTTTTTGTCACCCTCTTGCCTTCATATCTCCCATTCCCATCCTATTTTCATACAGGATAAGATAGATTTCTATACCCATATTGAGGGTCTATGTTATCTTCTCTTTGAACCAATTCTAATGAGAGGAAGGTTCACTCACTCACTCATTCTCTCCTCCCTTTTTTCCTCTCCACTGTAAATTGTTTTGTCCTTTTTTTTAATAGCAGATGATTTACAGCACTCCATTTCTCCCTTTCCCTTTCTCCCAGTATATTCCTCTCTCACCTCTTATTTTCATATTTTTTTTAGATTTTACCCCTTCATAGTCAACCCGAATTTGTGTCCTCTATCTGTACTCCTAACTGCCATCTTAAGAAAGTTCTTATAAGTTACAAGTATCATCCTCCCATGTAGGAATGTACGTAGACAAAATGTATTAAATTCCCTATGATTTGCTTTTCCTGGTTATTTCCTTATTTTCCATTCAACTCTGATCTTTTTATTACAAGTACTTGAAAGTGCTCTATTTCATTGAATATCCACTTTTTTCCTATGAAAAATTATTCTCAGCTTTGCTGGGCTGATTATTTTTGGTTGTAAACCTAACTCTTGTTCTTAGGAATATCAAATTTCAAGCCCTCCAATCCTTTAATGCAGAAGCTGCTAAGTTTTTTGTTATTCTGACAGTGGCTCCATTACACTTGAATTGTTTCTTTCTGGATACTTGCAATATTTTCTTCTTGACCTAAGAGTTCTGGGATTTGGCTATAATATTTTAAGGAGTTTTCATATTGAGATCTTTTTAGGATGTTATTGGTAAATTCTTTTAAGTTCCTAATAATTTTCTTTGATAATATCTTGAAAGATGATATCCAGGCCTTTTTTTTTGATCATGGTTTTCAGGCACACCAATAATTTTTAAATTATGTCTCTTTAATCTGTTTTCCAGGTCAGTTGTTTTTACAATGAAATATTTCACATTTTGTTCTATTTTTGTTTTTTTGTTTGTTTTACTTTTTTGTATTTTGTTTTCTCATAAAGTCACTTCCTTCCATTTGCTCAATTCTAAATTTTTTAAAGTAATTATTTTCCTCAGTGAGCTTTAGTACCTCTTTTCCCAATTAGCCAATTTTGCTTTTTAAGACATTCTTCTCCTCAATAATTTTTTGCATTTCCTTTTGCACAACTCTCAGTTCTCTCCCTAATTTTTCCTTTGCCTCTCATACTTGATTTTCAAAATCCCTTTTGAGCTCTTCCATACCCTGAGTAATATCATCCCTTTGAAGGAAGAAATACTCTTGTGTCCCTAGTGCCTAGCATAGTTTCCTGATGTAGTAAGTACTTAATAAAACTTTACCTATTTGTAATTAATATTTTAATATAAATTTCCATGTAGAAAGAGGAAGTAAATTCATTCAGTTTGAATTTGGATTTGTTATAAATCCTAACATAACATTATGTGGGAAGCCACTTTTCAGCCCAATTTATAGAGAACAAAAATCTTACTAATTATTATTGTAAATGGCATTAACTGGTTAGTAGGAAAATTATGGGATTGTCAGTGGAAAAATGAGAAAACATTCCTGGATAGCTTATGGAGAAGATTTATCCTGCTGAGTCTGATGACACCATATCCCCTCACCCCAGTCAAATCTGAAATATTATGGTAATTCATCATCTTTACCTTAAAAAACTAAATTCTATCAAGCCTGACATTAATGTCAGAGCATTGAGGTTTGTTCAAATGTGCAAGATTCCACTCCATTTAGATGATTTTTTTAAAGGGCAGTAGTCTTCTACTGATCTCTAGAAGTAATAAGACTATAGTTTTCTATGAATTCAAATAGAAAAATGACTAATGTTGCAATGGTATAGTCCAACTCTGCTTGAATTGTATTCAGATGTTTTTTGTTCATATTTTATCATTGAAAAATACTCACATATCCAAAAGTAACATACACGAGAGAATATGACATGTAATAGTAATGCTCTATATGGAGGTGTAGGAACTACAATTGAATTTAATCTTTACTACTTGTTTTGTGAGGGACCTTCTGCAATACACTTAACAATTCATGACTTCAGTTTTCTACCTAATGAATGAAAGAATGGACTAGATGATCTCCTAGATCTCTTCCAATTTTAAATCTGTGATTTTATAATCAGAAGAATTTATGTTTGGGAGCTACTTTCAGTTTTCAGAATGGGGCTCCAAAGGGCAAACCAGGAAGAACCTTCTGTTATATATAAAACAAAGATTCATCCTCTATATCTCTACCCCTAGAACTGGTAAGGAGGGTTCATGTTTTTTTTTTCCTTTTTGTTTAGTTTCTTCTTTATACAATATAATTAATATGAAAATATGCTTAATATGATTGCATATGCATAGGCTCTATCAAGTTGAGGTCTAAATGTGATGGGATTCTTCTTAGAAGTTTCTAAATGAATATTGAATGGATGATAACTTATTTATGGTGTTGTGCTAGGATTTTGAGATATGAACTGAGGTGGATCATCAAAGTATCTTTTTTTAAAAAAATAGCTTTTTATTTTCAAAATACATGCAAAGATAGTTTTCAATATTCATACTTGCAAAACCTTATGTTCCAAATTTTTCTCCCTCCCTTCCTCTCACCCCTCTCCCTTAGATAGCAAATAATTGAAGATATACTAAGCAAGTGAAATTCTTTTACACATATTTTCACATTTATCATGCTGCACTAGAAAAATCAGATGAAAAATGAAAAAAAAAAGGAAAAGGAAAAAAGCAAGCAAACAACAACAAAAAAGTGAAAATACTTTGTTGTAATCTGCATTTAGTTCCCATAGTCCTCTCTCTAGGTACAGATTACTCTCTCTGGCACAAGTATATTGGAATTGGTCTAAATCAATTCATTGTTAAAAAGAGATAATCCATCAGAGTTGATCATCATATAATCTTGTTGCTGTGTGCAATGTTTTCTTTGTTCTACTCACCTCACTTAGCATCAATTCATGGAAGTCTCCCAAGGCCTTTCTGAAAGCATTTTGCTGATCATTTCTTATAGAACAATAATATTCTATCATATTTATACATTAAAACTTATTCAACCATTCTCCAACAGTATACACTCAGTTTTCATTTCCTTGCCACTACAAAAAGGGCAGTTACAAACATTTTTGCATATGTGAATCCTTTACCTTTTTTATGTTCTCTTGGGAATATTCTCTTTGGAATATTAGACCCAGACACTGTTGTATGTGTTATGTATGTGGTAATTGGGCATAGAATCCAAATGGGTGGATCACACAACTCCACTAATAATGTATTAATGTCCCAGTTTTTCCACTTCCCTTCCAACATTTGTCATCTATTCCTGTCATGTTAGCCAATCTGAGAGGTATGTAGTGGTACCTCAGAGTTATCTTAATTTTCATTTCTCTAATCAAGGTATCTTCTAACTTGAGATTTCTGGATTCTGTGACTCTCAGAATAAGTTAGCCTCTGGTTGATAGTGAGAAAAAGTGTACTGAGAATGAGAGGGGTAATCAGAGGAGGAAAAAAAACAGTTTATGTTTGAGCAATGTTGACTCCATAGTATTTAGCTTTCTTTTTCTTTTCTTCTGTCATTACATAGATTGGCAGTGTTTAGAAGGTCTGACTCTTAATTATAACATAGAAGTAATCAGTAGTTCCCAAGATAGGAAATTCAGGCTCTGATAGATTAAATCATGCTATCAGGTATGGCAACTGCCTTCGGCGTAGTCAATAACAAAGAAGCTTACAATTTGGATATCTGTTTATAATTTTTGACAATGGGAACCCATGCAGCATAGGATGGGGATTATCAGGTAAACATCCTAGGGTTCTACGGTTATCCTGATGAATAAAACATGAAAAGCTGCCAGAATAAAACTATAATGGAAGTAAATACATGAGTTGCTAAGGATGGCAGGCATGAATGAGTGGATATACACCATTAGATGTAATGGTGCCTTAGATGTAATGCTCACCTCAAGGAGATTCAAAAACACATTTGAATATTTGAGTAAAGGAAGATATTGCTGAAATGTAAAGAAAGCTACTCATTTTTTTCTCTACTCTTGGAGGGGTAAAGGAGTACACAGTTTGGGCCCAGGACAAAGCTCAAAAAATAACAGGAAGAAGAACCATCTTCCACACCTCATGACTAGAAGTGATGACACTAACAAGCTGCTAAAAATTTTAAAAAAAATGAGCAGGAAAAGAAGAAAGATCCCTGCCATAGATGTTGATTATGTTGTAAAGACAAGATTCATCTCTAAAGCAGAATCTTCAAGCAAAAAATAAAGTCTCTCTTACCCCAAAAAGTAACATTAAATAGTCACCTGCCTAAAATAATTAGCAGAAAAACTCAAGAAAGACTTTTAAAATCAAATAAGTGATAGAGGGAAAATAAAAAAAAAATAAGAACAATGCAAGAAAAGCAAGAAGATTGTGAAAAGAAAATCAACTAATAGAAAAGAAGATCCATGAAAGGTCTTAAGGAAGGAAAGACTCCTTGAAAATTAGAATTTGGCAAGGGAAACAAGTGAAATTATAGGAGACCAAAAAATAATCTAACAAAATAGAAAGAATGAAAAAATAGAAAAGAATGTAAAAATCTGATAACAAAAGCAACTGATCTGGAGAATAGATCCAGAAGCTAAAAAACATAAGAGTAATTGGGCTATCTGAAAGCTATGATCAAAATAAAGAGTCTTGACACAATAATAGAAGAAATAAAGTACATTGTCCTGGGGTATTAGAACAAGAGAGAGAAGTGGGAATAAAAAAAAATCCACTGATCACCACCTGAAAGAGATCGTACAAGAAAACCTACAGGAATATTATAGACAAATTCTAAAACCTCATATTAAGGAGAAAATGTTATGAACAAAAAAGAAAAAAAAATAGCAGTTCAAATATGGTAAAGCCATAATTAGAACTGCACAATACCTAGCAGTAGTTACATTAAAAGATATTGAAGATATTAATATTGAAACTATTGGTGAGCAAAAGAACTGTGGTTGCAGCCAGCAAAGTTAAGCATAATCCTGAATGTAAAAAAAAGAAAAGAACTGACAGATTTTCAAGATTTTATTGAAAAAAGACAAACAGTAGAAAATTTGATACAGAAGATCTATGAGAAATAAAAGGTAAACATCAAAGGATAACTACAAGAGACTCAATAAAGACATATTGTTTACTTTTTTAATGTGGAAATGTAAACTATATGGCTAAAATTGTCATTAGAAATTGGGTAATTTGAAAGAAAGATTGGGGTACAGCTGAATATAATGTGATTGAAAAACCATGTAGGAAAAGTTTAAAAGATAATTATCTCATACAAATGAAGTGCAAGAGGAAGAACTGATACAGAAGAATTAGATGAAGAAGAATACTTTGTAATTCTGGTTTTAAAAGTCTTCTAAATTCATAAAGAAATAAGAAGATAAAGGGATAAGGATGGGGGAAAGGATAATGCATGGATTTCTAGAGGGGACCGTTCTCACCTCAGATCTGAGTTAAAGAGAGAATAGCATATATATTTAAAAAGGAATGAAAGGAATGAAAGAATTGCAAATTTATAAAGAAATGAGAGTGAGGGAATTGGATGGGGAATATAGAAGGGTGAATAGATTAATGAAAATGGGATAAAGACAGAATAGCATATATATTTGGAAGGGTATAAAAATCTTTTAAATTCAGATAGAAACAAGAGAACCAGGGCATATGTTGGGGGAAGAAGGAAGGGAGTTATTTTTGGTGGGGTAGATTAAGTAAGAGAAGGGCAAGGTGACAAGTAGATAGGAATGGGATAAGGGGTAGAGGCAAAGCAGAGCAGTGAGGAGGGATAGGAATAGGACGAGAAGGATAGTGAGGAAAATAGGAAGGAGGAAAATTAAAGCAAAAAACAATCATAGTTTAGAATGTGAATTGCTTGAATTCATCCACAAAATGGAAATAGATAGTAGATTAAATATTTGAACTCAATAATATGCTGCTTTTGGGAAATGTTATAAGAATAAGATACATACAAACATAAAATAAATATCAGGAGTAGAATTTATTCTATAAAAAAGCAAGTGTGGTTATCATGAACTGAGAAAAGTAAGGCTAAAATCTGAATTAATCAAAAGAGATAAATAGGAAAAGCATAGTATAGTCCCAGCCATATCAAGCGATATTGTTTTAGATTAAAATAATAGACAGTATATGGTTGGAATATTGCTGGAATACATAAAATAATGAGTTGGTGGATTCAGAATATGGAAAAACTTGGACCTATGAAGAACAATGATCTACCTTCAGAGAAAGAGAGGACAAGTGAAAGTAAGGTTCTAACTATATAGTTATGAATATATTTGTGCATATATATGTATGATCTAAGAATATGTTTATATATATATATATATATATGTACATGCATGTCGATACACATGTATCCACACATATGCATGTATATTGATAGACACACACAGATGTGTGTATGTATATATGTTTATGTATATAACATTTATTCAATATAGCTTTTTTGGGGGGGAAGCATGAGAGGAGAAAGAGTATAAATAAAGTAAAAAGTGCATAGTTGAGAACAAAAGAAAACCTACAAGGAAGTAAAGAACTCTGAATATGTGTAGTATTTATTATATAGGCTTTCTTAAAATGGAAATTTATTGTTTTATAGTTTAAATTTTCTCATGTTCTGCCATGTGCATGTCAATGCTTTTTTTTCTTTTTTTTTTCTTTTCTTTTTTTTTTTACATTTTGTTTAGGTTTAAAAAAAAAAAAAGCAAATGGTTTTGTTGCCAGTACATCTATACATGTATAATAAAGGCAGGAATGTTGCCTGAGTGTAAGACACAAAGAACATATGAAATTTGTTGCATTAATGAATGCCAACATGGTTTGCAGAACAATGTCCATTTTTAGCTTTTCCTGAATTTCAGTAAAACATTTCACTTAAAACTGTCTGTATTCCACCAATTTACCCTCCATCACCAGAGTCACTGGGCTCATTTTGCTTCCTAATCATTATTATCTGTGTTGCATTATTTTCAACTTTTTTTTTTTTTTTGCTAAGGCAATTGGGGTTAAGTACTTGCCCAGAGTCACACAGCTAGGAAGTGTTAAGTGTCTGAGACCACATTTGAGCTCAGATCCTCCTGACTTCAGGGCTGGTGTTCTATCCGTTATGCCACCTTACTACCCCCAACTCTTTTTTAAAAAGTATTCTATCAATATTTGCCTCATTATACTAGAATTAGCTCCATTACGTATTAACAGCACCCTCAGTTTATCATGGTTAAAATAGTGCAAATTACAGTAAAATTTTAGGACATACAGTTTCACAAATGGTATTTTGAATATTTTTTGACAGCTCCTAACTCTAATGCCACATAGAATTTGTGTTGTAAACACATGACAAAGCCATAGATTAGAAAAGCTGAATGTTTGGAACGAACCTTGGAGACTATTCAGTTCAACTTGTACCTGACCAAGAATTCCATCTACAGCATTATGTGATTAGGGGTCATCCTGCTTAGTCAGGTTGGTGGCAAAATGAATAAAGCTTTTATGTTGCAGCCTGAATGATTTGAGTTCCAATCTAGCCCCATAAAGCTTACTAACTGTATGATATAAGCAAGTCATTTAACCTTTTTTTACCTAAATTTTCTTTATTGTAAAATGAATATTATAATACCACTTACTCCCAGAGTTTTTGTGAAGATCATACGAGATATTATTTTTAAAGCCCTTAGTATTATGCCTGACACATAGAAAACACTTAATACATACTTTTATTTTTAATTTGTTTCACCTTTCTTTCTTGGAAAACTGCAAATGAAGAGTTTACTCTCTTAGAATATGCCCATTTTCATTTCAATTGTTTCAATTGTTAAAGAATTGTGTTATAAGCCTATCTCTGTCTCTCTGTAACTTGTAGCCATTATTTCTGCCTTCTAAGATCATGCAAAAGATGTCTAATCTTCCAAATATCAGTTTTGCAATAATTATTTGTCACATTTAAATTCTTAATATTTGACATTGCCTTCAGTTATCTTCTATTCTTCTCATAGGTTTTGAACTTTCACATTGTGAGGATCCTGGTGTGCCACAGTTTGGATATAAAATCAGTGATCAAGGCCATTTTGCTGGTAGCACTATCATTTATGGATGCAATCCAGGTTATACTCTCCATGGAAGTAGTCTTTTAAAGTGCATGACAGGAGAAAGAAGAGCATGGGATTACCCTCTTCCATCATGCATTGGTAAGGGAGTATTTTTAATGTAATATTTTATTATGGGATTATTTGTCATGTTTCTGTGATACACACACACACATACATACATATGTACTCAATTCCACATGAAATTAGTTACATTTTATTATTATCTGTATGTTGATTATTGGTCGCGATTATTGGCACCATTTATTATAAGTTTCTATTCACAAGTTTAGTTAACTTTTATTTAAATTTTAAGTATTTAAGATATGGAATGCAGTTAGTCTTCTCTTGGTTTTGTTTTGGTAGTAAATTTATCTTAAAATTTTTTTCAACATTTTTTGAAAATGTTGGTAGATGGGATGACATATATCCTAAAAAGCATTTTTACAAATATTATTTCAATTATTCTATTCTATAAAATAGCACTTATATATAAATGTATGGTTATTTCTTGATTCACATTGCATCAACTTCATAGATAGTTCTGCATTGGAATTAGTCAATTTTGCAAAACAAATTTACTTTCATAGACATCTATCTTTATTATGCATTCTACATCTATTGAATAAATAATGTTGTTTTTAATTACATACACATATATTGTTATAATAAATATTTTATATGAAAATATCATGCACATGTGGATTATTGCTTAGGCCTTCAGTGGGGTCAAAGAAAAATTTAAGTTCTCAAGTTATCTTGACTTTGTAAAGTTATAGGTATAGTGCATATTTCTATAAAAGTTAATAGCCAAATGGCTTTATGAGTTAAATAATCTCACAAAATCATTTTTGATCTGTAGTCTAGTTAAGTTCAGGGAATAAAGTCCAGAATCATGGGATCTGAGATTTGCAGAGAAAGTTTGCAGTTACTCTTTTTCTTTTTTTCTTTTTGCTGAGGCAATTGAGGTTAAGTGACTTGCCCAGGGTCACACAGCTAGGGAATGTTAAGTGTCCAATCCAGATTTGAACTCAGGTCCTCCTGACTTCAGGGACTGGTGCTCTATCCACTGTGCCACCTAGCTGCCTAGAGTTTGCACTTATTCAATCCATACCATATAATAACAAAAAGTCTCATTCTATAATACCAATAGGCAATTAATATATAGAGTGTGAGATGTGGAAATAGGGAAACCTAGATTTAAATTCGAACTTAAACATTTACTATAGTCATTTAATATTTATGTCTCAGTTTTTCTAGTTATAAAGTAGAGAAAATAATAGCACCAAATTCAAACAGTTGTATTAAAATGGTTATTTTAAAGGACCAAATGAGATAAGATAAAGTACTTTGCAAATCTTAAAATATTATATATAAATGATAGCTAATATTGCTTGTACTCCTAATTCTACTACTACTAATAACAATAATAATTCAGCATGATAATGATTATGATGATGATACACCTCACAAATAGTGGTATATCTCCCCTTCTCAAGAATTAAAAAGAGGGAACACAGTTAACTTCATCTTTGTTCAATTTTGATAAGAAAATAATCTCAGTAAAAATATCTTTTACCATTTTGTTTAAAGTATGGTAAGTTGGATGACATATGCCCTAAAAAAGCATTTAGAAATATTATAGTTAAAAAGCAGAACTCTAAGATCATCAAAAGGAAATATTCTTCTGCTTCTAAAAATAGAAGCACCAAACAAGTCCATCTCCTGTTCTTGATAAATAGTTTTGGGAAGGATATCTAAACCAAAATGCCAATTCTGAAGGAAAACTACACTTGAGACCAATGTGGGCGGGGAAAATTCCTCAGCTTCAATAAAATGAGGTAAATAATCTAGGAATCTCCATTTGAATACAAATTTGATAACAATAATAATTATAAGCCACAATCATAAAGAAGTGTTTTCCAAAAAAACAAAAACTTGAGTAAAATTATATTAGTGTTATTATTATTCTCCCTTTAGATTATTTTATATAAAAAGGAACATGACATAATAGATAGAAAGTTGACTGTGACACCAGAACAACTTTGGTTCAAGTTCTATCTCTGACCCAAATAAACTATTTGAGCCTGGGTCAGTCATTTAAATTATTAGTTGTCTAAGTAGCTTTCTGTATAAGTTGCTGAAAAAGTTTCAACCTTCCTTGTAGAGAGTTTCCTCACTCTGTACCAGTGAAAACTCTGTCAGCCATATCATTATCATTTATAATTATTATTGTTAATACAGTCCTTATCACACAGTAAATTTCTGAAATTCACACAGGTTTCTTGATTTTCACTTTGCCCACTGTCATCCCAATACTTATTTTAAAATGAATTTTATAGCTTTATTGTCTTTTAGAAAGGATAGTGAGACTTTATAGAAATTTGATGGTAGAATTTTTATGTTAAAAAACAGAATTCTACAAATCCATTTGAATATTAATAAAAGAAATAAATGTTGCCATAACATACTGTGTGACTTTTTTAATTGATACCTAAATTTTAGATGATTGATCTAATGGCACCTACAATCAATTCAGAATTAAATGCAAAATCAAAGCTGTAACAATGAGATTCAGTATTAATTCAATGACTGATCCATTGGCATTACTTATGTTTAAAATAATTCAAAAAATTTTGATTAATCTGTACAATTGTTTCATTTTATTTTTTAGATGAATGCACCATGTTCAGTTAAAATACTGCATATTATAATACTTTAAAATTAGAATACTAGAAATAATGAATTACAGTGATTTACTTAAAATGTCACTCACAGCATTAAAAATGCAGGAAAAGCTCAAGATGTGAACTTTTTTTATTTTCTTTCTTCCAAAGTGTGATCTTTTAAACTCAGAGTTTTCCTATTTTTCCCCTCCAAGGATTATACACATGGGAAGAAACTATTATGAAAATCCAGCTGTTTTTAAATAATGTATGTGATAGGGAGCAGATTTGGAATTACATTTGAAGTCATAAATGTATTTTATTTTCATTATCAGATGACTCCAAAAAAATGGATGGTTTGTTCTTAAAATTTTCTGGGAAAAGTGGGCTAAAAGTTGTTATGCTGGAGGACAAGAGAGTATAGTTATAAGCTTATGAAAAGAGGTTCAGTGATGGTGATTATGCTCATGATAACGGAAGATAACGTACAATTTTAGATAGTGTTTTCTACTGTCAACATCACTGCACTATAACACTTTTGGCAGTTTCTGTTCTTAGTTCATAATTTTCAGTTCTCAATTTACTCTTTTTTTTCTACCCTCTTCAATACTTTTGGTTCTTTTAACCAGTCATATTTTAAAATAATTATTTGGAAGTTTTTAATATTTTATTAATCATATTCTATTTTTTCAAATGCATGCAAAGATAGTTTCACCTTTGCAAAATCTTGTGTTCAAATTTTTTCTCCTTTCTTTCCTCCCCTCTTCCCAAAATGAAGCTCTCAGAATAGGTTGAACATGTGCAATTCCATTTAGAAGCTTTTAAAAGAAAACATAATAAATATTCATGTTTACATTTAAAATTACAAATGAAGTAATAAATACCTTATAAATTTTCAAATAATTTTACTTTCATCATAAAACTCAGTTTACATAAATAATTTGTAAATTAGTATACATTATTGGATCATTGAGGGCAAAAGGATGAACTAAACTAATCAGCAAGAAATACGTTAGATTATCACTTGAACATAAAGTACAAGATAGTAAATAAATTTTTGGTTTAATTTGTTGTTGTTTTTCCTAAATCATCCAAAGCTGTAATTATTAATCCTATGTAATAAGTAATAATAAGTAATAAGATATAAAGTATAAAAGAACTCATTAAATTGTTATGTGCTATATTATACCTTGTTCGTCATTTTTGAGATAAGATGATCATTTTATGACTTTTTAGTCAAATTTTGTACCAAGATTTTCAATATTAAGAAGTTAAAAGTTTTAATTTTACTGCAACAATGTATATTAAAATTTACATTAATTATCATTCTTTGTGTAAATATAAATACTGAAACATAAGAGAAAAGATAAAGTAATTAAAATAGAGAGTTATATATGAACTTGCAAAGCTTTTATGGAAGAAATCCAGAGCTCAAAACTACAACCCCAAATTCTGATTATCATCTAAAACCCTTGTCTCTTGCCCTTGGTTTTATATTGTCATACAACAGGAGAGATATGAAAAATACTGGAGAGAGTAAGAAGTGAAAATTAAGAAATAATTTAATTACTTAGATCAAACTTTTTCTGGGTTCCAAATGAGAAACTTTTCTTTTGTAAAAGTGTTGAGTTACTGATGAAGTTAGGAATTATTGCAAAGTACATGTAATTCATTCATTATGTGTTCAA
Organism: Myrmecobius fasciatus; assembly: GCA_023553655.1. Taxonomy (NCBI): domain Eukaryota; kingdom Metazoa; phylum Chordata; class Mammalia; order Dasyuromorphia; family Myrmecobiidae; genus Myrmecobius; species Myrmecobius fasciatus. The sequence goes on from JAJPUD010004283.1 coordinate 94,956, forward strand.
CAATTCCTCTAAAACTTTTTTTTTCATATTCTCCCTTCCAATGGGAAAAGTAAAAATAATGTTTATAATCTTAAAATGAATACAACTATAAACATGTATTCCTGATATTATTATTAAAGGGAAAATTATTCATGAACAATTCTAAACATGTTAATGTTCATCCAAATATGAAATGTATAATCCTGAAGTCATTAAGATTAACAAGCAGTCTTTTGATTATCTTTTTAAAGCCTACACTATTTCATATAACATAATAAATTTAGAGGTAAAAAATTTTATAAACAAATATTAAAGGCAATATTAAGGTCAAGCTAAGTTATATTTAAAACAAAATCAAAACTAGTTTTTATCCTGATTTGGGGGGTAATTGAGAAGAAAATTGATGACAGTGATTTAAAAGATGATTTTTTAAAAAATTCTATAAAACTTAGTTGGCCTGAAAAATCATTGTAAATATAATATTTTCCCAGATGGAAGAAATTAATGATTTTATTTTCACCTTGATACTGAATACTAACAAATAACTTATGCAGACTTCTTTCATTCCCCCTTCTTCAATTTGTTAATTTTCTTCTTCCTCTCATTTACTCTTCTCTTCCCTTTTCTCCTTTTCCATATAGAATATTTAGATATCTAAAGTGATCAATAAATTTCAATATTTCATTTGAATTTTTTATGAATTTAATTTTGTTATTTTTGTAATCTTTACTTTGAGTTTTACAACTTTCAACTCTTTCAAACAGTATTTTGGTTTATATTAGTCTATATAATTATATAGCAGAAAGAAAGTAAATCATTAAATCTTTATGTGTCATTTCACAAAGCATTGTTATTAAATATTTTATGATAATCATCTTATGATTATTTTAATCAAATTTTGTATTTAGACTTTTAGTTTTAGAAAACTCTAGAACATTATGATTTGAATATGTTAAAACCAACATCAAATTATAATTTGATTCTATTTTTTTTATTAGCTGAATGTGGAGGCCGTTTTAAAGGAGAATCATCAGGAAGAATCTTATCTCCTGGCTACCCCTTTCCTTATGACAATAATCTGAGATGCATGTGGATGATTGAGGTGGATCCAGGAAATATTGTTAGGTACTCTTTTTTTTAAATTCTAAAATCATTGCTCTTGTTGATGAAGATTTAAATAACTGAACTTTCCATATGATCTAGTGAGTTTTTAAAAAGCATAGGCCATTAAAATATCACAGCTAGATGGAATCTGCCCCTGTCTAGCTCAATTGTGCAATTTTATATGAAAAAAAAATAGTCTAGTGTAGTGTATTCTAATTAGTTAATCTGATTTCACAAGTTTCTGTTTGATCAATATGCATTTTGTCACTGATTGATTCTTTCAGAATAGGGAAATGCTGTACATTTTAAATGGGTAAAAGTAGAATAAGACTTTTATTTAACAGATTTGAACAAGATATGTTTTGTTTGAATATGCATATTAATGAAAAAGGTTTTTTTTTTCTCTCTCTTTCCTTCTTACAAAGCAGGTAGAAGTAGTGAAAAGAGCTTTTGTTAACTGAAAATGTAAAATGAAGTTTTTTTTTTAAAAGAGAAATGTTTAAGTTCTTTCAAGAGAAAAAAAAATCAGTTTTGTAAAAGTATTGACATGCTCAGCGTACTAAATAAAATAAAAAACCTGAACCACTATAAGAAACTGGAAAAGGAGGAAAAAGGATGGAGGACCTATTTAATTCATTTTGATCTAACATTTAGATTGCTACAATAGAAAAACAATCGAATTACCTCATTATAAAATCTACTTTCTGAGAACATTTATTGTTTCTAATGTAAAATTTCAATTCATGTTTGTCCTAAATTACTGGATTTAAGAATGGAGTACTGATAGAAATATAATCCCCAAATTTTTATTTCTATTTAATTCAATAAACATTTCATTAAGTACTTACTAATTACCTGGTACAAGGCTAAAAAAAAGTCATTGCCCTCAAGGAATTTACAATCTAAACAGGGAAGACAACACATTAAAAAAAAAGCAGACAAAGGAATAAGAGAAGGGCCAACAGGAGTGTTGCAGATAGGCTAATGGAAAATGAAAAATGAAACATTACCTGGAAAGTTCAGAACCCAATCTCATGTAAAGGAAGCCTTTGGAAGGGGACTTTTTTGTTTTGTTTTGTTTTGTTTGTTTTTAATTTGTCCTTCATTCTGAAAGAGGACCATGACATCAGGAAGGTGATGCCATGAAATGAAAGTGAATTGGATTTAAGTAAGGGAGAGTTTTGCAAGCTCACCTGCTTCATTTTCCCCTCCAGAGCCATCTGGGTCCAGTAGCAAGATATAGATCAAGAAAGCTGGAGATGGCTCTAGTTAATTGGAGTATAGAGTCTACTGAGAGGGTTAAGAAGGTGAGGTATCAAAACCTGAATTAATCAGTAGGTTAATGAGATTTCATATGATCAGATTATCCTGATCCAAAATCAAGTAGAAACCTGAAATGAGGCTACTGATTATTAGAGTATACAGGACAAAGGAATAGGAGTTAAAAGTTTTCATGTATTGCTCAGAGCACCAAATGTCTTTATGCCCCCTAAGCCTTTAACACTTTAAACCATAACATTCTAACACATGTTTCTGCCTTACTGAAAATTGCACATTCAATATTCCAATCCCTTGAGTCATAAGTTCATAGTTTAGAGGTAAAAGACTATCAAGCTTAACTGCTTCTTAATTCAAATGAAAAAAATAAAACTGAATACAGAAAGATTGGTGACTTGCTTGTAGTCACACTTCTAATAAATATCTGAAATGGATTTGGAACCCATTTTTTCCCTGACTATGAGTTCAGTGTTCTCTACATTATGTTATATTGTCTCAGTACCTCAATTAAAAATGTGATAGTGAATCTTTTTAAGTCTAGCTGGTAACTTAATATCTAATAAGAAGCTACTCCTCCCAATTCTACAGCTATTTATGTGTTATAATTCTTGATGAAAATTTTAGCCACTTGCATTAATAAGATATGAGAGTGAGAATCTCTAAAATCATAATATCTAGGCAGTTGCTTCTTTATCTCCTTATAAATCTTTATTTCCCTTCTAGCAAAAAAAAATAAAAATAGAAAATGTTTATCCAAATTATTTGTAAAAATTCAATTTTTAAAAGTTTTGTTTGAAAAAAATCTTTTGTTTATGCAATAATAGCTCATATTCCCTAACTTTTCTAAAGTGGTTTTTAGCAATTTTTTATTTTAATGATAATCTGCTGATACAAATAGGATATGTATTTTTATGTTCCAATCAAAGAAATTGAGAAATAAATATTTTAATACTGAATCTCCATCTAAATAATCAAGCTGTTTCACCATGTAAGATAGTTAAAATGAAAAGCATCAAAAATCCATCTACTTTGTCCCAGTCACAAGGATTTTCACATAATTCATTTTCTGAACTGCATTGAACTATTTTGTATAGTTCATGTTGTACTGTCATGTGCATATTATATAGATATAGATATGTTTTTAAATTTTATTATATATACATGTATATGTAAACTATTTTTAATCAAAAATTAAGAGCATCTCCTTTGTAATATGTTAAAACATGCGCTCTAATATTTTCATTGTAATTCATATATCTTTACTATGTTCTGTTATATATTTTAGTGAAGTAGATTGATCTTAGTTAAAAAGAGAAACTCATTATTAGATTAGCTATAGGAGGATGAATTTCTTAGCTAAAGGAATTTACAAATGCTATCTTGTAAATTGAAGGAATTAAGCCCTGTACAAATACAGTCATCACTTTATTGGTAAGAATCACAAATTATTTAGTTTAGTTATGCTGGTATTAATTACAAATTATTGCAAATAAAGAATATTTTTCTTTACGAGGTTGATGTGTATATGGAGAGATGATGGGGGGGAAGGAAGGAAGGAACAAGAGAGAGAGAGAAAAAGAGTGAGAGAGAGAAAAAGAGAGAGAGAGAGAGAGAAAGAGAGAGAGAGAGAGAGAGAGACAGAGACAGAGAGAGAGAGATAGAGAGAGAGAGAGAGAATCACTTTGCATGAAACATCCTGGAAAATGTAAAGTACATTTTAAATTTTTATATTTCTATTTTAAAACTAAAGATAATTTTAAAATGCTGAAATATATGTATATGATTATCTCACAGTTTACAGTTTCTTGCCTTTGATACTGAGGCATCACATGATATCCTACGAGTTTGGGATGGTCCACCAGAAAATGAGATGCTACTAAAGGAAATTAGTGGATCCCTCATTCCAGAAGGTATCCATAGCACACTAAATATAGTAACAATCCAATTTGACACAGATTTTTACATCAGCAAATCTGGATTTGCCATTCAATTTTCAAGTAAGTTTCATATTTCTTTTCTATTTTTTCTGTTACGTGCCAAATCCTATATATGCTTCTAATTCTTTGTATTTGCTTTTTTAGTTGTCTTTAAAAAAAATCTAGAAAAAATGTCTTCATAATTCTAGTTACCATAATATTAGAATGATAAGCTTATTTTACCAGTAACATGGATATCATTTCAACAGTCAGGTTTAGTTTACTGCAAACTAACTTTTCAGTGAAAATGAACCACTTAAAGCTAAGGTGAATATAATGTAGCAAGTAAATTTAATTTTTTTAATTATAAATATGCTTGGAAAAATTTACTTAGGAAAGATAATAAGTGGGAGTAATTGAAATATAGCCAAAAGATATTGAAATATATATTGTGTTGTATAGAAGGGAAAAATGATTACCCAAATTTTTATTATTGTATTTATTCAATTTTTTATTTATACACACATATTATTTTATAAAACATTGGAAATCTATTTAAAGGTTTTGTGTGACAAAGATGTGACATTAGTAATTTTTTTCTTGCTGTCATACTATTCAATTGACAAATTACCTGTTTTAATCAATAATTATAAATATTTATTAAGTTCCTGCCTATTATATGACAGTGTGCTAAGCATGGTGGATGCAAATTGAACCAAATATATATACACAAGAAGATATATATAGAATAAATAGGAAATAACAATGGGAAGGTACTGAAATTAAAATAGGTTGAAAGAGGCTTCCTATTTATGGTGCGATTCTAGTTCAAACTTGAAGCCAGAGAGGTCAGTAGTTAGAGCAAAGGACATAGAGTATTTCTGGCATGAGTGACAGAATGATCAAAGTCAATAAAAGGAGCATCTTGTTCATAGATGTTTTAATAATGAAATTAAATGAAATTAAAAATTAAAAAATGATGGAAATAAATATTACTAATATTAAATTTACTTATATTGACTTATTTGGTAATTGGAGGTAAAGCTAAGATGGAAGTGAAGGTGGGCTCTTGCCCACCTGTCCCCCAAACTCATCCAAATTCCTTTAAATAATGACCTTAAATAAATTTTAGAGCAATAGAACCCACAAAAAGATGGAGTAGAACATTTTCCAGCCAAAGACAACTTAGAAAGTAAGTAGGAAAAGTCTGTGGCATCATGGTGGAAGTCAAGTAGATAGTACCAGTGTGGTCTACACCAGCACAGCCCTGTTCCTCATCCCATTCCTGGCTTGAATGGCAGCAAATTGGGAAACTGCCTTGGGGCCTCTGATTGAACAGTAGTACTGGAAGTTTCTGGATCTCTCAGCCCACAGACAATAAAGACAACTTGGAAGGCCAGCAGGAAAGGCTTGTCATTAGGGTGAGAGGACCTTGGGGAAATGAGTGAACCAGGAGTCAACATGGGTAATAGTGGCTGGAAACTACCAGCACACTAGAACTTACAGCCATAGTGAAGTGGGAATAGTCCTCACAGTTCCTGAGCAGAAGAGACTGCTTGTGGTCAGGTCCATAGAAGAATCTCTTAAAATAGCTGCACAAAACACCCTACCCTAGAAACAGAACTCTTTTTAACAAAAAAATTAAAAGCTGAGTAATAGTTTGGGAAAATGATCAGACAACAGAAAAAAGATTCTAACTATAAAAAGTTACTATAGGGATAAGAAAGATCAAAACACACACTCAGAAAAAAATAAGGCAGCCAAAGCTCCTATCCAAAGCCTCCAAGAAAAATAAGAACTCAGGCCATGGAAGAGCTCAAAGAGGATTTTGAAAATCAAGTAAGAGAGATAGAGGGAAAATTGGAAAGAGAATTGAGAATGACACAAAAGGAAATATAAAATGTTAATGAAGAGAAGAATGTCTTAAAAAGCAAAATTGGCCAAATGGAAACGGAAGTGCAAAAGTTTACTGAGGAAAGTAATATCTTGAAAATTAGAATTGAGCAAATGGAAGCTAATGACTTTATGAGAAATCAAAATATAATAAAACAAAAAGAATGAAAAAGTAGAAAAAATGTAAACTATCTCAATGGAAAAAAGACAAATGAACTGGAAAATAGATCCAGGAGAAATATTTTAAAATTATTGGCCTACCTGAAAACCATCATAAAAAAAGAGTTTAGGCATTATCTTTCAAGAAATTATCAAGAAAAACTTTATATTCCAAAATCAGAGGGTAAAGTAGAAATTGAAAGAATCCACTGATCCCCTCCTGAAAGAGATCCCAAAATGAAAACTCCCAGAAATATTTAACCAAATTTCAGAACTCCCATGTTAAGGAGAAAGTATTGCTAGCATCCAGAAAGTAACAATTCAAGAATAATGGAGTCACAGTTAGACAGCACAAAATTTAGCAACTTCTACATTAAAGGATACAAGAACTTGGAATATGATTATTATGGCGAGTACAACCAAGAATCACCTATCCAGCAAAACTGGGTATAATTTTTCAGGAGAAAAATAGATATTCAGTGAAATAGAGGACTTCCAAGCATTTATGCTGAAAACATTTGAGCTGAATAGAAAATTTGATTTTCAAATACAGGATTCATAAGAGCCTAAGAAGGGTAATCAGGAAAGGGATACCACAGGGGCCTTAATAGGGTTTTATCTGTTTATATTCCTGCATGATACTTGTAACTAACTCATAAGAACATTCTTATTATGATGATAGTTAGAAAGCATACAGATAGATAGAGGTCACAGTGATGAGTTGAATGAGTTGAACATGAAGAGATGATTTCCAAAATGATTTCTACAAAACATTTCCTGTTTTCTTCTTTTTGCATGGATTTGTGTCCCATATTTAGAATGTTCTTCCTTATTTCTGCCTTTCAGATTTCCTAGATTCTTTCCAAACTTAGCTCAAGTATTACCTCCTCATTTGCTTTCCTAATTTCTCCAGCTGCTAATGGAGTGCCAAATTACTTTGGGCAGCTAGCTTGCTAACTTGCTAACTAGCTACAGTTATAGAGATATTTTACTGCTTAATCTAAATAATAAATAAATAAACATCAACCACGGTATTTGTAATTAAATAATACTAAGAAAAAAGACAAAGACATTCAAATATTTTAATAAGATATCTCAATGAGAAATTGCATTGTCAAAATCACCTCTGTCAAATATAATGTTTCCACATATTATATTTCAATAATTCACTTACCTCAAGATGGCAAAATTTCTTCAGAATTTTATTCATAATGCTTCTTTTAAGATGATTCACTCTGTCTCAGGTTCTCATAGTGCATTGTAATCTCTCTACTCAATTTTCTCTTCAGTCATTACAATTCTCTCCAGAACTGCCAAATGAGTTATAGAGCATTTGTCAATATATACATTTCTCTTCTTTTCTGATAATGTCTATGTTCCTTGAGAAAAAAGGTACATTTTGTTCTGTTTTTTCATTCCAAGAATGCAGCATGATGGCTGAGAGTAGAAGATTTTAATAGATGCTTACTCTATGGTACATTCAATGAATTTCCTGTATAGCTACATTGTTCTCTTTAAACAGCTTCCCTTTATCAGAATTGTTTCTATATTTGTAGAATTTCATTTTTGAGAATCTACTCAAATCTTCTTTTATGAATTTCTATCTAGAATTTTATTTAAAACTTTTAAATCTGTTCTCCTCACATGTAGAGTTTTTCAGAATACCTTTATTCTCTACTATCAGAAATATTATGAAGTTTATATTTTCCCCATTTTTCTTGTCATTTCTATTTCTGTAAACCATTCTTTTTTTGTAAGATACCAGCACTAGAATAACCACCACACTCATGATACACATACCATTTAAAAGATGAAATTATCCTTTTTTTTAAACTTTTTATTTTCAAAATATATGCATACACAGTTTTCATTATACACACTTGCAAAACTTTGTGTTCCAAATTTTTTTCTCCCTCCCTTCTCTCCACCCATTCCCTTGGACAGCAACTATTCCAATATATGTTAAGCATGTTCAATTATTCTCTAGATATGAAATTATCATTGAAGTAAGCCCCCAAATTATAAACTGTGCTGATTTTGGAAAGAAAGGTTGTTTCTGAAGATGCCCGGATTATTGAATTCTCCATCACTACATCATCCTCATTTCTAGGATTGTAAACCATTATAGTAATTCATCTATTTTCTCTTTCTATCTATTCTATTAGAGTGATAATAAAATTTCTGTTGGTTTCTGAAAAATTGTCTCCACCATACTTCACCCTTTGCTTCTTGGAGCTTCTTATATGAATTTATCTTCTTAATATACTTGGCTACTTCCCTATCTATCTTTTCTTTTCTATCTTCTATCTGTTCTTTTCCCTTGAAAAATACATATTCCTTGAGAGTCATATGACAGTCATAAAACCCATGTCAAACTAAATAAGATGAATTGACATTATATTTAAAAACATGTTTCAGTGTATTCAGAGAAGGGGTAGGTTGTACACTGGATTAAAATTCTGCAGGCATGAGATGTAACATATATCAATATCAAAAAAATCATGAACAGGCCTTGTAAGTAAAAAATAATTGTTTAATTCCATGATCTTTATTTATGTAGCCATTTTTAAAAAGCTAAGTGATATAATGGATAGAATGGTTAATCTAGCATCAGGAAGACACAAATTCAAATTCAGCCTTTAATACTTGCTAAATGTATGAAAATACAAAATTCTCTTTAGAGACTAATTCCATCTTTCCCCTATCTCTATCAATGATCATTTTGTTGGCTTAAGAGTTTGGTTTATGTAGAGTGATTAAATAAAATAAACTTTAAAAACTATTCAAATGCCTCCAGAATTTAATAATTTTCTTATTATATTCCATTGAAGTCTTATTATCACAGTAAAATAGAATATAAAAATAAGTTAAGGATATAGTGTTTTTCTCACAAGAAGGGAGGCAAAAAAAAGCCTCAAATATAGATATATATAGCTTGACACAAATTTTGTGTTCATGGCTTCTTCGAAAACTAGGTATCTCTTAATTGGTCTGTAGATACACTGAAAACTCAGAAATTCCAGTCGTACAATTTAGGCACTGAGATTCACATCTATTAACAATCCTTTTTGTAACTAGTATGCAACCCCATATTATTTCACGAATGTCATCCTAGTGTCATGTACTGAAAAACATCATAATTTACTTTTTGACTTCATGTATTAGTTTTCTGTTAAGATCTTCAACTAATGGGAGTCAATTAGATAAGAGGAAAGAATATTGGGTTTGGATTCAGAAGACATAAGGAACCTATGGGATAGGATAATTTAGTGGAACTTAAAATTAATTGGGTGAAAATCTTGCTTCAGATACTGATCTCTCTTCCTTAGTTTCTTCATATGTAAAATGAAAATATTGGATTCAGCCTCTAAAGTTGCTTTTCACTTTAAATCTATAATCATATAATTCCTGTCTCTGATACTTCCTGCTTATGTGACCCTGGGCAAGTCTCAACTGTTTTTTTGTTTGTTTGTTTGTTTTGTTTTTTCATGTAGAACATGAAGGGAAAATATTAGATTACCTTAAGATTTCCCACAGTTCTAAACTTTGATTTTTTTTTTGTACTTGCTTTTCACTGTTTGGATAGCATTGTGTTGACTGCAGAAAATTCATGATCTGTCTTGTCTTCAATTAGATATGTGTGTTTGTGCACACACGTGTCAACAGATAATGGAATTTAACTGTTGTTCATATCCAACTCAAGGACTTCTTGATCTGGCAATTTTTTCATAGTTTTAGAACATGTATTTTAATATCAGTTTATTGGTTTCTCATTCATCTCATGAACAGAACAGGGTAAAGGAGATAGATAAATCTGCATTTATTAAGCAGACTTGTTTCACTCCTCTGATGATGGGTAGTGTCTCTGACATTCTGTCATTTACTTTAGCGTAGCTCACCATATCATTATGTAGTATCTGTGGAATCATAATGAACTTCTATACATAGCCAGTGTTTTTGAGTAGCTGCCAGAGTTCAGGCCTACTAATGATGTTGAAAATTTTTGAAAAGATTGATGGATATTCCATAAAGCAAGGATTCTATCAAGGGCAAAATCCTCCACAGTGAAATACACTTCTCTCTTATCTTATGCATTTCAAATGCTTGCTAAATTATTTGACTATCAATTGAATTTTATTTTTGGGTAGAATATTGCTATCATGTAGGCTGCTTTCCCTTTACATGCAAATTTATTGCAGTTTCTAAAATTCTGTGGCATCTCTTATTTAATATTTAGCATAAAGGTACAAATGTAGAAGGGACAAATGTGAAACTTTGTAAATCTAAAGACTTCATTCTAATTTTATTTTTTATGTATTATAGAAAACAATTTTCTGGGAATTTTCCTTATTGAAAGCTAGGCATACATTTAAATTGATGCATACATTATATCATATTTCTTTATTTTTGTGCTTTAAAAATCATTTTTATCAGTTTGGGTACTCCCTTCACCAACACATATTGCAATTTTTTTTTGCATTTTCAAACTGTATTTATGAATTGCTGTTCTCAGTCCCAGCCCCTACCTCGTGTTCAACCTTCTGTTGAAGAGCTTGTCTAAATGTACACTGGTTTTAGACTAGGGACTTATATTTGATGTCTTTCCAGGTTGGTACCAGCTATTAGACCTGGTTTTTCACTTTTATTGCCTTTCAGAACACAGGATAAACTCTACCCAACAAGCTCAGGCACAAAAGCATTTTAATAGAAGACTCTATCTCTCTCTCTCTCAACTGACAACTGTTCTGCAATTTTAAATCTTAGAAAGTTGCCTATAATATTTAGAAGTTACATGACTTGCCCAGGATCACAAAGTGAATATGGTTCAGAGACAGGATATGAAGCTTGGTTTTCCAAATTTTCAGAACAGCTCTCTATCCACTACACTGTGTGTATATATATCCAGGGAGGGGTAGGTATCTATCTCTAAATATCCATCTCTAATCTATGTGTGATTTTATAAATACATTTACATAAAAATTTATCTATATCTCTGCTTCCAAATCACAGTCAAAATCCCAGAATTTTTTTTTGCTTTCATTGCCTCAGTTTCCTCTTTTTTCTCTACAAACATCTCAACCTTTTGTGAAGTGATTTCTGACCTCACCTTTGAAATGGAATTGTACTCTACAATGAACTCAGTGACTTTTACAATGACAAATACAGTGTGATCTTTTCTCAGTCTTAAATCTTCTCAATCCCTTTGCAGTATTTAATACATTGGACCACTGTCTTTTCATATTTATACTCTTCTCTCTGGGCACATAACTATTTATCTGTCTATTCATTAATCAATTGCTCTGTCTTGGTTCTCCTTTCTTTGAAACCATTGTATAATCACTTTTGTGAAATCACCCAGATGTGACTGGGTTTCATCATGTATTGCCTGGACTAAAGGGGTCAAACCAATGAACTAAATTTAAAATACTTTCCAAGACATAATAAAGTGAATTTGGAAAATATGTAAGAAAATAAAAAATACACTAAAACATAGATGATATTAAATTTTAAAGCTAAGTCAATATGTGGTCTAAATAAGATACTTGTGTTAGTTTTTGTGGTCCCTATTTCTATTTATCTGACATTAGTAACCTGGATTATTGAGTATGAGTATGAGAATGTTATGTTGTGGTCCACATTTCACATCCCTCTCTCTGCGTGTATATGGCTTTCTTCAGTGAACAAATGGAGGTGGTTTGAAACATTTCATTGTTGAAGAGAGCCATGTCCATGAGAATTGATCATCATATAGTACTGTTGTTACCATGTACAATGATCTCCTGGTTCTGCTCATTTCACTCAGCATCAGTTCATGTAAGTCTCTCCAAGCCTCTCTGAAATCATCTTGCTGGTCATTTCTTACAGAACAATAATATTTCATAATATTCATATACCATAATTTATTCAGCCATTCTCCAATTGAAGGGCATCTATTCAATTTCCTGTTTCTAGCCACTACAAAAAGGGCTGCCACAAACATTCTTCCACATGAGGGGCCCTTTCCTTCCTTTATGATTTCTTTGGGATATAAGCCCAATAGAAATGCTGCTGGGTCAAAGGGTATGCACAGTTTGATAACTTTTTGAGCATAGCTCCAAATTGTTCTCCAGAATGGCTGTATCCATTCACAGCTCCACCAACAATGCATCAGTGTCCCAGCCCTCCCACATCCCCTCCAACATTCATCATTAACTTTTCCTGTCATTTTAGCCAATCTGACAGGTGTGAAGTGGTACCTCAGGGTTGTCTTGATTTGCATTTCTCTGATCAA
>JAJPUD010004283.1:113247-200063 GCA_023553655.1 Myrmecobius fasciatus
ATAGGAATGGGTGTTGGATTTTATCAAAGGCTTTTTCTGCATCTATGGAGATAATCATATGGTTTTTATTAATTTGGTTATTAATATAATTGATTATGCTAATAGTTTTCCTAATATTGAACCAGCCCTGCATTTCTGGTATAAATCCTACTTGGTCGTGATGTATTATCCTGGGGATGACTTTCTGTAATCTGGTTGCTAAAATCTTATTTAAAACTTTTGCATCAATATTCATTAGGGAAATGGGTCTATAGTTTTCTTTCTCAGTTTTCTCCCTACCTGGTTTAGCTATCAGCACCATATCTGTGTCATAGAAGGAATTTGGTAGTACACCTTCTTTCCCTATTTTTTCAAATAGTTTATATAGTATTGGGATTAATTGTTCTTTGAATGTTTGGTAAAATTCACATGTAAATCCACCTGGCCCTGGAGATTTTTTCTTAGGGAGTTGATTAATAGCTTGTTCTATTTCTTTTTCAGAAATAGGGCTATTTAAATAATTTATTTCCTGTTCTGTTAATCTGGGCAATCTATATTTTTGTAGATATTCCTCCATTTCATTTACATTATCAAATTTATTGGCATAAAGTTGGGCAAATAAACTCCTAATTATTACTCTAATTTCCTCTTCTTTGGAGGAAAGTTCTCCCTTATCATTTTTGAGACTAATAATTTGATTTTCCTCTTTCCTTTTTCTAATCAAATTAACTAAAGGCTTATCTATTTTGTTGGTTTTTTCATAAAACCAACTCTTACTTTTATTTATTAATTCAATAGTTTTCTTATTTTCAATTTTATTGATCTCCCCTTTAATTTTCAGAATTTCCAATTTGGTATTTAATTGAGGGTTTTTAATTTGGTTTTTTTCTAGCTTTTTTAATTGTAAGCCCAGTTCATTGATCTTCTCTTTCTCTGTTTTACGCAAGTAAGCATCTGGAGATATAAAATTACCCCTTATAACCGCTTTACCGTGTCCCACAAATTTTGGTATGTTGTCTCATTGTTGTAATTCTCTTGGATGAAATTTTCGATTGTGTCTATAATTTGCTCTTTCACCCATTCGTTCTTCAGGATTAGATTATTTAATTTCCAAATAACTTGTGGTCTATTTTCTCCTGGCCTTATATTACATGTGAGTTTTATTGCATCATGATCTGAGAAGGATGCATTTATTATTTCTGCTTTTCTGCATTGGATTTTGAGGTTTTTATGCCCTAACACATGATCAATTTTTGTATAAGTTCCATGAACCCCTGAGAAAAAAGTATACTCCCTTCTATCACCATTCAATTTCCTCCAGAGATCTATCATACCTAACTTTTCTAGCCTTTTGTTAACCTCCCTAACTTCTTTCTTATTTATTTTGTGAGTTGATTTATCTAATTCTGAGAGAGCAAGGTTGAGATCTCCCACTAGTATAGTATTACTGTCTGTTTCTCCTTGCATCTCTGTTAGTTTCTCCTCTAGGAATTTGGATGCTATACCACTTGGTGCATATATGTTAAGTATTGAGACTGATTGTCTATGGAACCCTTTAGTAAAATGTAGTTTCCTCCCTTATCTCTTTTAATTAGATCTATTTTTGTTTTTACTTGATCTGAGATAAAGATTGCTTCCCCCTGCCTTTCTTTGTTCACCTGAAGCATAGAAGATTCTGCTCCAGCCTTTTACCTTCACTCTGTATGTATCTCTATGCATTAGATGTGGTTCTTGTAAACAACATATTGTAGGATTTTGGCTTTTAATTCGGTCCACTACCTGCTTCCGTTTTATGGGAGAGTTCATCCCATTCACATTCACAGTTAAAATAACTATATCTGTATTCCCTGCCATCTTATTTACTCAGAGTTATGATTTTCTTTTCCCTTTCCCCTCTCTCTCTTCCCCCCTCCCCAGTACTTTGCTCTTGATGACCACCTCCCACCAATAATCCTCCTCCCTTTAGAGTCCCTCCCTCCCCTTTATACCTTTCCCCTAATCCTTATATTAGTTTATATCTTTCCTTTTCTCCCCTCCCTCCTAACCTTCCCACAAGGAGGGTCAGGCCTTTCTTTGAAGCCAAATGTGTCTGATATACTCTCTTAGAGTCCAATCTAAGGAGAGTAAGGTTTAGACAATACTCATCGCCCTCCCTTCTTTCCCTCAATTATATTATATCTTGTATGTCTCTTTATGAGATTTTGCCTTATTTTACTGCCTTTATTTTTACTTTATTTTGCCTCCTTCTCCCCCCCTTTTTTTTCAGTATGGCATCCCTTCCTCCTCTAATTTCCTTTCCATTATTATCAAAGAAAAATCGAATTATACTCCCATTCTTTAAGGATACCTATAGTAGAAATATAGTTCTCAAGAGTTCTTTCCTTTTTACCTTTTTAGAGGTCAAATTTTTTGTTCAGATCTGGTCTTTTCATTAGAAATAGGTGAAATTCTCCTGTATCATTGAATGACCATCTTCTTCTCTGGAAGATGATGGTCATTCTAGCTGGAAAACTTATTCTTGGCTGTAATCCAAGTTCTTTTGCCTTTTGGAATATCTGATTCCAGGCCCTTTGAACCTTTAATGTGGAAGCTGACAGATCTTGTGTAATTCTAATTAAAGTTCCTCCATATTTGAACTGTTTCTTTCTAGCTGCTTGCAATATCCTTTCCTTGGTGCGATAGTCCTGAAATTTGGCCACGATATTCCTTGGGGTTTTAATTTTGGGGTCTCTTTCAGGAGGTGATCGGTGAATTCTTTCAATGCCAGTTTTGCCTTCTGATTCTAAAACATCAGGGCAATTCTCTTTCATGATTTCCTGGAAGATAGCATCAAGGTTCTTTTTTTCATTGTGGCTTTCAGGGTGTCCGATAATCCTTAGATTGTCTCTCCTGGATCTGTTTTCCAAGTCAGTTGTTTTTCCTAGGAGATATTTCATATTTTCTTCTATTTTTTTCATTTTTTTTTGTTTTTGTTTGACTGAATCTTGAAGTCTTATTGAGTCATTTACTTCTATTTGTTCAATTTTAATTTTCAAAGTATTATTTCCTTCAGTTATCTTTTTTACTTCCTTTTGTAGCTGGCCAATTGAATTTCTTGATTCAGTGCATTTTTTTTTCCATTTTGCCAGTTTTATTTTTCAATGAATTGTTGTCTTTTTCCAATTTACCAATTTTGTTTTTCACTGAATTGTTGTCTTTTTCCAATTCACCAATTTTGTTTTTCAGTGAATTGGTGATTTTTTTCCAATTCACCATTTTTATTTTCCAGTGAATTGGTGATTTTTTTCCAATTCACCATTTTTATTTTCCAGTGAATTGGTGATTTTTTTCCAATTCACCAATTTTGTTTTTCAGTGAATTGTTTTCTTTTGCCAATTCACCAATCCTGTTTTCCAGTTTTTGATATCTCTGTTGCCCTGATCTCAATTTGTTTCCCCATTCTTCTTCTAGCTCTCTTTTGAGATTCTTTATGCAATCTTTCAGTTAAGCCTTCTGAAAGGGAGACCAGCTTATGTCTGCCTTTGTGGCTTCAACTGGGATTATTTTCAGAATCTCAGGATCTGGGGACTTCTCTATTTTCTCTCTGTAAAAGCTGTCTTTGGTGAGAGCTCTCTTCTGCTTCTCACTAATGGTTTTCAGCTGAGGTACCAGTCACCAGCAGGGAAATCAGCAATTTCAATTTGCCCTGGGGCAGTTTGCTGAGTTGACTTCCGGTCTGAGGATGGTCGGGCTATGTTCGCACTAGGACCACCTTTTCAGCTGCTGTCAATCCACCCTTTACCAAAGGCAGATCTGCCAAAGCACCTGCTCGCAAGCAAAGCAAAGTGGCCCAAGTGGCCCAAGTGTCTCCCAGGGACTTCCTGGCAACCTAAAATATTCTGGTTCATCCCAGCCCCGGACTTGCACCCCAGCTGTGCACTGGCATCTGCGCACTGGTGTCTGAGCGCTGGTGTCTGAGCGCTGGGACCTGCTCGATCCCCTACCTGTCTAAAACTGACCTTCTCTGGAGTTCTTTCAAAGTAGATATTTGATAGAAGTGTGTTGTATTCCAAGTGTTTGTTGGAGCCCTCACTCCAGAATCAGTCTGGAGGCTCAATTTGTCTGGGCCTGAGGGAACGTCTCAGGAGCTCACAGAGAACGCTGTCTACAATTCGTCATCTTGGCACTGCCCCCTAGTAATTTTCTTAATAAATTAAATATTAATTTTTATAACCCAATCTCATAATGACATTGAAATGTTTTTCCTATAGTCTCATAAGGAATTTCTATGTATTCTTTTCTTTTCTTTTCTTTTATATTTATTTATTTAATTTATTTATTATAATTCCTCATAAGGAATTAGTGCCAAATTAATGGCACTATATGCATGAGTGTGAAACATGTTCCTTGTACATTATAGAATTTCCCCTTCTTTGCAGTGAAAGTAGGATAGCAAGTTTACAAGGGACATTGTCTTTATAGGAATTTATGCTTATGCTACATAGTTTTAATATGGAAATATTATAAGGTAAGTGAGTGAATAAAGCAACAAATAAAAAAGTATCTATCCTTTCCCATGACATATATAGGCAGCCTTAAGATTCTTTGAACAAAAGAGATGAAGTAAAAACACAAGAAAAATGGAGAAATAAAATGAATGCACAAAGAGAAACTATATTGGGAAAATGACTTGAAAGTCCAATTTTAATTTAAGCAGATAGAAAAATAAGAAACAAATCATGATGCATACATAAAAAGTAGAGAATGAGTTAGTACATATAACCTTTGGTAAGTAAGAATTACATGCCTAACATTCAAAAGATTACAATAAATGCCATAAGATTTTTATTTCCCAGTTCATACAGCAATGCCATGGTTGCCTCTTTGTAATCAAACACTACAAGAATCAAAGGCTACAAAGAACAGTAGTCCTTGGAAATGATCTATGGAAATTTCAAAGGCCATTATTGGCATGAGAAAGAGTATTTCCAGTAAAGTGGTGTTGAAAAAGTATGTGCTGTAAGGAGTTGAACCATAAATGAGTGGAGAAGGAAGTAGAGGTAATAATTTTTTTTTTCTAGAAGCTTAGCAGTGAAAAGAAGTTGTGACATAAAATGATAACTTGAGAGGATAGCAAAGAGAGGGTTTTTTTTTTGTTTTCTTTTTTTTTCTCCTGCACTAGTGTTTTCTTTGTGATGGGGTTGTGGGGAGGCACAGAATACGTTTTTACAATAAATAAAATAATTCAGTGGTTCACATTCAGAGGAATGTGAGAAAATAAAAGAATGATAAAGAAAAGATCTCTAAAATATCTGGTACAGATGGGATCGAGTACAAATAGATGGGTTAACATTGGTTTATGGAAAGCTAAGTATACCTCATTATCTGAGATTGCAACAAGTCAGAAAATGCCTTATGACACAGATAGATTTGGGGATATGGAAGAGTAGAGGTGAGGGTGCTCTCAATGGACACAGTGAAAGGAACTATATTTTTAGAGTCAGAAAGCTTAGTTTTGAGTTCTAATTCTGACTCCTAATAACTCTGGGAAAGTATTCAAGTCATTTAACATCTTTGAGACTTTTACTTCTCATCTGTAAAGTGGTAATGATAACACAATTATTTTTCTCAAAAGATTCTTCTGAGGAAAGTATTTCTGAATCTTGAAAGTGTTTTATAAATGTGTGTAATTATTGTTAATGAACAGTAGCAATATTCTCAATAAAGCTAGTATGCCTGGTCATTTGTTGAGAAGGAATAGTATGGAGATCAGGGCTTTAAAATAGAGAAGTTTTGGAAGACCTGCTATGGAGAGTATGATAGGGAATCAGTTACGGGAAAAAAAAAAAAGTTGTTAACTTAGAAAATCAATTTATATTGGATCTAATTGGCTGTTTCCTAATTTTCTTTTCTCCTAACAACATTTAATGGACTCAATTTGTTGTACAGTTTGAGTTCCAGACTTGGTATTAGAATGATCAGAGTTTGAAACCTTCCTAAAATACCTATTACCTGCATCACACAAGTGGTATGTGGGGAAAAAACATTGACTTTGAAGACTAAATATTAGTTTGTAATTCCAGCACTGAGCTAGTTATGTGTGTGATTTTGGACAAATTATACTACTTAATTAAACCCTAGTTCCTTCATGTATGAAAGGAGAGAGTTGGATATGTTGGTCTCTGGAATACCTCCCAGCTTTAACTCCATTATCCTACTTAAACGCTCATACCACTAGGGCCCTCATTTCTAAGATGGAGATAGTAACAGCAATTACTTCACAAGATTGTTGGGAGTATCAAAGTGTTTTGGGAACCTTATGTGATAAATAGATGTTAGTTATTGTAACATAACTGTACTGATTGGGTTTACTATACTTTTATGTTACATAACATCACTTGGGCCCTAAATGCAGCCAGGCAAGTCTTTTAAACTTTCATAATTGTTTCATTGTCCCACTCATCAGAACTAGTATTCCAAACCTTTTCCTTCCACAATCTTCCTTCAACATGCTTTATTCTCAAAACTCTCTCATTTTTAGTTTTTTTTTGATAATTTCTTTCTTCCTTTTCCTCCCATTTGACCAGCAATTTCTTAGTTGCCTTTGGTGAAAAGTCAATGCCCATTGATCATTGGTGTGCCCAGGTTATGTCCTGAGCATCACTTCCTAGAGGTTCAATTAGCATCCATATTCAAATGATTCTCAGATCTATAGATTCAGTGCTAATTTCTCTCCTGAGCTCTATCATCACACTACCAGCTGCCTTTTAAACATCTCAAGCCAAATGTCCCAAAGGCATCTCTAATTTAACATGTCCAAAACATTTTTCCACCCCAAACCCCTTTCAAAAAATATTTTCTTCTTTCAAACTTTTATTACGGTTGAGGGCATCACTCCTCCCAATACCCAGGCTTTCAACCTCAATGTCATAATAACTCTAACCTGGGCAGATGAAATTCAAGTCCATTGTTACCTTACCAGTCCTTATCTGGAATATCTTTCTACACAAGTCAGCCTTTAAAAGGGAAGCCACTCAGCTTTGTAACCTTTTGGCAGTATCACTGTGTATGATTTCTTCCAATTCCTACCCATTAACTGTGCTGCTCCTATTTAATTGAGATATCCATATTAGAGAAAATGAGCACTATATCACCATCTTCCTGAGTGACAGCAATTTTTTACTATTCACGAGTGACTCACACATTGTTCAGCTGCTAAGGGACATTTAGGCCAATTCTGCCATCAGAAGTTCATCAAGAACAAAACCAGCTTCTGGCCTGGTTTGTGAAACTACTACAAGGGTCTTTTAGTAATTTTTTATTATAGCCACACATGACTAAATAGTATTTTTCTTTTGCTGTTTTCCTATTCCTATATACAGAGACTAAATATTTATTTAAATGAAGTTTTATTTATCATTTGTGTTTAGAAAGGTGAGACACAACTGGGAGCACAGTGGATAGAGACCTGGACCTGGATCTGGGTAGAGGAAGAATAACTTCAAATCCTGTCTCATATACTATCTAGGTGGCTTGAGGCAACACACATATACTTGATTGGTCTCTGTTTTCATAGGTATAAATAGAAGTTAATAATAGCACTGCCTTCCAGGATAATTATGAAGATAAAGTTTAATAATGCCTGTAAATTCCCTGGCAAAGTCTTTAAAAATGCTTCCCCTTCCATTCTTTCCTTTGAACATGTTTAGAACTCTACCATTTAATTTAAAAAAAAAGTTCTTAAATTTGGTGTACTAACTCCACACATATAATCTAATGTCAAATTTTGTTTCTATCATCACAACATACAAATTTCCACACATATAAACATAACAGAGTTGGAGTATATGTATATAGACATATGCGTACATGTATGTGTATTTTATGTGTATCTGTAAAAGTATATCTAATCTCTGTTTATCTTGACTTCTCACCAAACCCAAAGCTATTGTCCTGAGTGCAGGTTCTCATCACTCTCTGACTTGACTATTGAAATAACTTTTTATTTAATTTAGTGACTTCTCTGCTTCAGGTCTCTCCCTACTTCAATCCATTCAGCTGCCAACATCATTTTTATAAACTGCAGTCACCTTTTGATTAAATAACCTTTCCCTCTATCAATTCCATAAGCACCAGTTACTCCTGATTAGCTTCAGTGTTAAAATTAATTTCTTTTGTTTAGAGCTTAAAGCCTTTCACAGTCTTTTACTTTTCCCCCACTTGGGCATCCAATGATACTAGCCTTCGAGGTTTCTCTTCATCACTTCATCTCCCTAGTCCGTTCCTTTTCAAAGGCTATCCACCAAGTCTGGAATGTTTTCTTTTTATATATGGTAACTAGCTTCTGTAGCTTTCTACAAAACTCAGCCAAAATCTCACAGAATCTTTTTTTTAGTCATCCTTCCTATCATGCTTAATCACTTTAATGTCTTCCCCTAGAAATTATCTTTCATGTAACCTGAATAAATTTTATTTATGCAAAATTATATAGGAGATGACTTTTCCATTAGAATGTGAGCCTCTTGGGAATGAAGATCATGTTTTTGGTTTTGTTTTGTTTTCATTTTCTTTATCTCTGAGCTAGGCACAATGCTGGTTTGACAGAGTTATTAGTTGAATGTGATTTTTGAACCCTTCCAATTCCAAGAAGCAACCTCCCCCTAAAGCTTTAATTTGACATAATCCTGTTACATCACCCCTCCCCAAACTGGAAAGGACGGTAGGTAGATATTGAACTCCTCAATTTTCTGTTTAATGGCCTAGAACACATACTTCATTATTTCCCACTGGCTGCAGTTATTCTCTCCTCCATTTTGGGGGGGGGGGTTTATGATTTTTCCTTCATTGGATTGTGAGTACTTTGAGGGCAAAACCTGTCTTTGATCTTTCTTTGTACCTCAGAAGTTGCATGGTATCTGATGGATAATAGGCCCTTAATAAAAGTATGTTAACAGACTAAACTTTTGGTCCCATGTGGAAATTTATGTTTATACTATTATATCTACCTTGTTCCAGTTTTCCAGATAACACAAGTCAAGTCTCAAGTGTCATCTGTTTTAGTTTAAAGTTACTCTAAGGGATATGTTTTTCCCCTGAGACAATTGGGATTAAGTGGCTTGTCCAGGGTAACATAGTTAGGAAGTATTAGGTGTCTGAGGCCAGATTTAAACTCATCCTCCTGACTTCAGGACTAGTTCTCTATCCACTGTATCATCTAGTTTCCCCTCAATGATATGTTTTTTTTTATGAATGTTTGATGTTGACTTATATTTGAATATCACCTATCATAAATTTATGGCAAAATTTTCTTCTAGTTTTTTACCTTGTACTTAATTGCCTCTTTTAAGTTGTAGTATGTAGGCTTCACATTTGGGAAATGTTACTTATCAATAAGAAATCAATGAATAAACCTATGGAATAGCAAAGTCTGCTTTCTGCTGACCAACTATACTTTGAATAAATATGTATGAATGAATTGGATAGATGGATCTTAATGGATTAGCTTTATAGGATATCCATGCAAATTATATTTATCATAATTGGAAAAATCATTATTAACTTAACTAGCCTTTCTTTAGTCACTTTAAGATTCTGAAATGAATATCATCTGTTGGTGGAAATTTGGCAAGCATGTCTATCTATTTTATCTTTTACTTGATATTAGTAATCAGAAATCAATGAACAGTTATTGGTTATATTTCTTCAAGTTATCTTGAAAGATTCTGAAGTATGCTTAGGAAACAACTTGTTAACATATAAAACTTCACAACTTGACTTATCTCTACCTCTCAATTTTCTATATACATTACTCACTTCCAAATAATCATACTTCTGGCCCATTTGCTGTTTCTTATATGTGATGTGCTATCTCCCATCTTCATAATTTTACACTACTTTTTTCCCATTCCATTGACTATTAATTAAAAACCTTTAAGGTAGCACTTTGTTTTTTGAAAACAAATAAGGTTGGATGTGATTTTTTAGTAGCCAATAAATTAGGGGCACCTTCAGAGCTTGTATTTTCTATACATTTTAAATTTTGTGACTAAGATATGTTCTTTTACAGGATATAAATTATGAGAATCTGGCTGTCTTCTTTTCATATCTTTACAAAGATGACTGTTGTGTATGTAGATTATTATTCTGAGATTTTTTTAGGATATAAAGAATTAGGCATGTATTAATATAGTTACTGTTGTGTTGCAAATTGTCTTTTGGTAGGAAAGGGGGCATTTCTAAAGCAACCCAAATTTGAGTGTCTATTCACTGCTGTTATTATAGTTTTAAGAGCCAATAATGAGAAGCACATCCAATCAGTTTGGGCTGGTTTTATATGATTTACATAGAAGATACCATGTGCCAAGCATTTTTTAAGCACTTTACAATTATTATATCATTTGACCCTTGCCCATTTTTTGGTGAGGAAACTGAGGTAAATAGAGATTAAATGACTTGCTCAGGATCATACAAATGGTTAGTGTTGAGGTTGATTTTTAATTAATTTTATTTCCTGACTTTGGGCTTGTTTTCTATACATACCTGATATTGGTGTGAAGGAAAAATAATTGTGGTTTATATGCAATCTATACAAGAAATATGTGGAGAAGATAGAAGGGAAATAGAAAAATCTTATTAGTTGTTGGAATTATTTTGATTGTCTTTGGACAAAGATAATTTCTAAAGAAAATTTTATGAAAGATCCATGAGGAACTGGCAACTACTATGTATTTTGTTAAATTGATTCTTTGATTTCTATTTATGAATGGTGATATTGAGAAGTTTCTTGAGTGATTTTATTCATTATCTGAAAGAAATTGGATGTAATAAAATGGAGTTTCAAAACCAGTAAAGAGAAGTCAGTGTTTATGGCTAGGGTTTGAGATAACTCAGGCTGTCTATACATAATATTTTAAAGTATATATGCATATGCAGATATATTTATGTACATTTATATTATTTATTTTATTTATTAACATGTCTTCAACACTTAATATTTTAAACATAAAATGATTAATTATTATTAAGAAGTAAAATTTATCTCGTTAGTTAATTACTTAAGATTTCATAATTAGAATAATTATGGCAAAACTCTTAGATAAATATATAACAATGAATAAATTGCGAACTGAGGTTGGGCAACATAAAAGTGAAGTTGATCAGTTCTTATTTATCCTTTGTGCATGAGAGATGAGATTTCATTTCATATCTGCTAAAGTAAGCTATTTAACTATTTTCCCATAAACTCTTCCCTCCCTTAACTCATACATTTTGTATCTTGAGAGATTATCCCTCAATGTTTTCAAAATTGTATTATTTCACTTTTGAAAGATTTAATATCTCTGACCAATGCAAAGATAAACCCCAAACACAAGGGGGAAATGAAGTCAAAAAAAGTAGGACCTTAATATTGAGAAAAAGCTAATTTCATAAATGGTCAATGAAGAAACATAATTTTGTGAATAGGTATCTTTATGATGAGAATTTTTCCATAGTTTTCCCTTTTTTAAATGTGATTTAATTTAACTAATCTTTCTTTAGTCACTTTAAGATTCTGAAATGAATATCATCTGCTGGTGGAAATTTGGCAAGCATATCTATCTATTTTATCTTTTACTTGATATTAGTAATCAGAAATCAGATGGATTTCTGAATAAGATGGAGCTGGGGATGAATATAATATAAATGCATATAGAAATTTATTTTTTTAAATGCCAGAAGACAGTAGAAAGGAGAGAAAGAATAGACGAGTGGATAACTTTTAAAGTTAAATATTGATTTATTATATACTTAAAGATAAAAGTAAGTTGTATGTATTTTAGACACATAATTTCTTATATATTCCTCTTTTTCTGTTCTACCACATACCTATAAATGCTCATTTTATCTAGAGTTAATTTCGGAAAGACAGTAAGTATTTTAAAGTGTTTTGTTTGTAGGAGATGACTCTGTTGTATACAATGAGTCTTTTTCAAATATTTTTCCCCATCAAGTTTTTTTGTTTTTTCCACTATCAATCATTTTTATTCATGTGTCTCATCAGGGACAATCATATTATAATCTCAGTGTAGTGGTTACACTTTCAATGAGAGAGAAAAAAAAGTGTTACAGAAAGTTTGACGAATATTTTTCTTTATCAGTAGTTGATATTCTTCATTTAACTTTCATCCTAAATGCCCTAGAGATAACCTGATTTATTTTACATTCTCACCAAGCTTTCTTTAAATGTTTTTGTTTTCACTATTATAAATAAATTTTTCATTGTCTTTCTTGATAAATTGTTTTAAAAATGATAGTTTTGAACCAACGTTATCCTTGATTGCCATTTTTCTTTTCTTGTCAACAGTCAATTAATGCTATAGTAAATTGGTAATCGACTCTAATAATGTCTGTTGTTTTAACCATTTATTTTCCAGGATCAACAACTTGTTTTATTAGGTCAGTTTAGTTTGAATTCAACTAGATTTATATCTTCTGTTTTTATTCTTCTTGTTCCCAATTAGTTCTTATCTTCCATGAAATGTAAACAAAATTAAAGATCTGATATTTTACAGACAGATGTTCAGAGAAATGAGTCCAACTTTAGTAACCAGTTGTTTCTTGTTTGTAATATATATATATATATATATATATATATATATATTAGTTTCATTTTTGATGCTATTTGGTTCCTCATATCTTCAGGCATTTTTTCTTGAGTAAATTATTCATGATAAATATCCATAAGTTTTTTATAGTACAAAAACATTTGTCTTCTCACTTTTATATCTGAAACATGTTTTCAAGAATTCCATTTTACCATATTTTTCTATATCCACCGTTTCATTAGAGTCTAGAGATTTAATTTAAAGGAACTCATGAAATATTTTACCCATTTTTTTTCTTAACCCTTTGCAACAAATACTGGCACCCATGCTATAAGTATCTTACTAGTAGTCTTTGCAAATGTTTATCAAGAGTGTCATAATTCAAGACAACCAATATCCCAAGAAGTTATGATTTTGTTGCCTTTGGACAAATAATAAAATCTCCTTCTTTAGTTTCTACTCTTAGTAAAGGGAACTTTGTTTTTTCTTCTAATTTTATCTAAAGGGAAAACTGAAATTCATTTTTTTCAGTTTGTCAAAAAGTATATTTACCCTTAGGTCACTGAACAAGGATTTCACATTTGGAGCACCAACAATTAATCATAGTTTATATGGCTTTTATCTTTTCTTTTTATCTTTTTTTATTACTCTGGTATTCCCTTTTGCTTTTTTTTTTTTTTACCACTGGCACAATCATTTTAAAAGTAGAGGGAACTATATATAATGAAAAAGTATTTTATATTTTCCTTTTTGTGTTGTCATCTTCAAAGAAGTCATCACTAAAGACTGTGCCTTTCCAAACTTGGTGCACATGCCTAAATTTTCTTACTTTGGGGATAGAAAAGGCAGGTTATTGCTTGAATTCCAATGTTTTGTCCAATTATGTGCTAGTTATTCAAGTATTTCCACTAGAATCCAACATCAATATTGTGATTCTTTGGGAACAATGGCTCTCTTGATGCCTAGGTCAGTTTTGTGAACTGACCTAGATCAGAAAAGGAGCAAGTAAATCTTCTATATCAGTAGTGGGATTGGGCCAGTAGAACAGCCATTGCATTTCCAGGCTGAGCAAAATATGAATACCTAGATTCAAAATAAAACAAACTATTTAGCAACCCAAAAAATATGCATATTAATTTGTGAGATCCATCTTTGTATTTATAAACTATAATGTGGAATTCAGACATAATATATTCTTGGTATCACATGTGAAGCTTTTCCAGTATGATACTACCTCCTAGAAATTGCCTACTGTTGATATTTGAGAACCCATGTTCATTTTTATGCTGTAGTTGGATGCCAGATTTCAAATATGTGGAGGTTATATAAAATTAGAACTTAAATAAAATTTGTATTTAAGTTACTATTAAATTGTTTTTAAGTGGCAGAATCAATATGAATTTCATTGGTTATGAAGTGATTTAAATATGTATCACATATGTGCTTTATACACAGAAAGACAAAAGAGAGGATCACAGTAATACATATATGAATACACATTGATTCTCTTGGTCACTCCATCATCCTGAATTCTATTAACACACTCTAGATCTATCTATGTCTCTCAATTGTATCTCTTTTATCATCCCATAGCTTGTCTTTTATTTTGATGTGTAGATTTTGAAAAAATTTACACACATGTTTATGTATTCAATTATATTATACTAGTTTGAATGGAAACTTTAATGACATTTTTGATGTCTAATTGGCATGTAATGTAGATGTGATTTGGTCATTCAAACAAATGCTTTCTACAATTAACCTAAATAATTGAGAATTGCTTACACTCAGAAATTCAACATGTGATTTTTATGAAAAATTAAGAACATCTATTTTCTTATGCTATTTTTCTTCCATAATTATCTTCAGTTTACCTATTACTCTGGTTACTGAAATAGTGTGTATTTGCTATAACCATGCTAGCAAATTGAGTAAATAAAGCTGATGGCAAATAAAAATAATTATGCTATCAAATAAGCATTTTAATTAACCCCCAGATTTTTAACTTAATTTTCTAAAAAGAGCACAGAAATGTAGTGGATTCTGAACTTGCATGAAGCATTTTTCCTCAAAATGTTTAAAGTGGTAGCAAAATTTTAAAAAAAATCTTTATTTTTCTCTTGGTAGGTTCTGTAGCCACTGCTTGTCGAGATCCAGGTGTTCCCATGAATGGGACTCGAAATGGGGATGGGAGAGAACCTGGTGACACAGTTGTTTTTCAGTGTGATCCAGGTTATGAGCTACAGGGAGAGGAAAGAATAACCTGCATTCAGGTGGAAAACCGTTACTTCTGGCAGCCTAGCCCACCAGTCTGTATAGGTATGGATTCAGCACATATGTATGTTTGTTTGTTTTAACTCTAATTAAGTATGTTGAGAGTGTCTTAGATATCAAGCAATGTTTTAACAATGATTTCAACCTATATTTATTGGAAATGGGCTACTCTTTATATTAAAATAATATGTAGTGTGAAGATAACTAGACGAAGTCAGAAAATATAGGTTTTAGTCCTTGTTACTTATTAGCTATGTGATCTTCTACAAATCACCTAATTTCTCTTAAAGGTTAATTTCTTCATATACTAAATAAGAATGAGTTTTATCTTACTTAACTAGTTGAGTAACAATGAGGAGGGAGATGATATATTTGGAATTGCCTGGAAGAAAATTGTAAAGTGATATACTGATATAAGATACTATTATTGTACAGTTATTTTATAACAGCTATTATGAGTTAGTGTTTTCAAAATCTTGTCTTCCAGTTCAATATGCATATTAGACAAGGATAATACTTTTATAATTTTGTATTGTTAATGGATTGAATGATCAAGATTGGCCTACCTTCAGTTGCTTCACAGTAAATCTTAAGAAAATGATGACAGGTTTGTAATTCCCCTAAAGAAGAAAAATAAGGAATTATTAGAAGAAATTACTGTGGAATTCAGGAAATCCATCACCAAAACACTACATACACAAACATAATCATGTATAATTACATGTTGATGATACATATTTTTGTATATATATATATATATATACATAGATTTATATATTTGTATGTATGTGTTAGATATGCTTAAATATGTATACACATATATTTGTAGGCATGTGTATGTAGGCATAACTGGAAACTGGAAGGAAAAACAGCATGAAGGCCTAACAATACTAGTGCTAGGAGCAGAACATCAACTATCCTAGGAAATTTGACCCAATATGGGGAAAATTAGAGAGTTGTCCTAATTTTGTTCCCCCAAAACAGATGAGATCTGAGCCTGGATGTGGGACTGGGCTAGAACTTTTATTGAGCAAAGCTGAAACAAAATACTAATAGTGAAGGCAGAGTAGGCTGGGGGATAAAAAGGAAGTATGGGGTACCATGATTATCTCAGGTAGAATCTAAGGATGGCAGAACTCTAACTTTTCCTTCCTTTTGGCTGATGAAAGAAGCCTGGTCTTGATTCACCAAGACAGTCCCTTTGTCAAGAGAACTGCTCCCATAGTGCTTATATTAGAAGTTCAAGGATCATTTTGAAGAATGACAATGCCAGGATAAAATGGTGAGCCTGATCATCAAAAAAAAAAAAAAAAAGAAAAGAAAAAAAGAAAGAAAAACCTACACCATCTCCACATACAATGATTTGTTTATAGAAAAGGGAATTTTGGCTAGAAGTGGAGACAAAATGAGGGAAGGTGAAAATTGCCTCTGTGCCTTCTAGAAAGATTTGCCTATGGTGTGGATACCACACCTTTTGCAATCTTAGAGGCCTTGTCTTTTCCTGGAATTTCTGCCTTCACAGCTTCTCAATTAGGGTCACAGCCCAGGAATTGAGCAAGAAAGCCAGATTATGAAAGTGTGCTGATGGTGAGTACTCTGAAAATCCTGACCATGAAAAGGGAACATTGAGCTTATTTTCTTCATTAATATCATAGAATACATATAAAAGAAGTATGGTGCAGCACAAGAGGTATTAGAATAGGAATCAGTACATAAGAATTTAATTCCATGCTTTGCCATTAAAAGGCATTATATTTTGAAGCAAATCATTCAGCCTTTTAGAGCACAAATTTCTTGTTTGTAAAATTGAGGGCAGTAGATAAGATTAATTTCTAAGATTTCTTCCATTCCAGCAATCTGTGCTTCTATTTTAAATTTTTAAGATAGAGTAACATCTAAGGTGAATCTCTGTTTTGAATGGAAATTGTACTACATGTTCCAATGCAATAAAGTAGAACCCTTTGATGTACCACTAATTGAGATTGTAAAATATTGAACTTGTAGACTGAAAACTAAATATTTGTCAAGAAAATGACATGAAAGCAAAAATCTTTAGACCAAATTAGAGAAAGCAAATCATTTAGAACAAAAAAATATATTTGTTTTGCTAGCGTGCTCAGAATAGATGTAGAATATTTTGTTGTTTTTTCTAGTTATGTGTGTCCCACTTCAGGAATGATATTGATAAGATAGAACCTACACAGAATGATAAGCAACTTAGACCATATTTTGTGAGACTCAGTTTGAAGTACTAGGACTGTATATTTGGTGCAGAAGAGAATAGTTGAGTGGTTGATGACTTTAATGGAGATTCTAAATGTAAAAGTAGAAGCAGAAAGTTTTCAGCTTGTTCTCAGAAGACAGTAAGGACTGATGAATGGACCTTCTACACTGAAGAGATCCTGACTCTATGTTAAGAAAAGTTTCTTATCAATTAGAACTGGGTGAAATGGTATCTCCTGCCTCATGCAGTGAAGTTTGAAGTCACTGGAAATGTTTAAGCAAAAGTTTGATTATTATCTGTAATAGATTTTAGAGAATAATCATGATTCATAAATAGATAAAGTAGTCTTTATGGTAAATTGTAATCGTAATGTTCTATGATATAGTCATTTTGTTATACTCCTTTAATCTCTTATGGAATGATACAACATATACCCCCAAAACAGCCTCAGAGTGAGGCTTTAGAAACTTATAAAATGAGGTTAGAAAATAATAAATTCTTATTTGGAAGGTGGGTTAGAGTTTGAGAATGTACAGTAATAGATAAGTAAATAAATTTGTCCACAATTCTAAATTTGGAAAAAGCTGAAAATGAAATCCTACTTACATTTAAGAAGTTAGAGGGAGCCAGCTTTTATATGAATCATGCTATTTTTTTCCTCTGAGGCCTTGGAGAATTGGGCAATGGGAGCTGTACAGAGGATAGCTTTAGGAAAGGATATGCATTAGAACTCTTCTGTGGCAGAAAATAACCTTTTTTCAAAAAGCTGAAAAACTACTAAAGCTGCAGAAAACTTGACCTCTGAAACTATTAAGAAAGAAGCCCACAATTGGAAATACAATATTAACTCTTGTATGTTTTAGGAACACTATGAGTCTATGGACTCCAGAACATACAGCATTTTGCTAGTATGTACTCAACCTCATAACAAGTGTTAAATAAAAGGGGGAGGGATCATTTTTAAAGAGTCAATAGAATTCATCCTACCAAAACTACTGGCAGTGTGAAGATTACTTTGACATTGCCAGAGGGTTATGTAGAAAAATTCACTCTGAAGGTAGGTGACTTAGACAGTTGTGTGAGTGACTTTTTGACAAAGAGAGCAAATAAAATTGATTTAGCAAAAAAAAAAAAAAAAAAAAAAAAAAGCTGAAGTAATTGAAGTAATTGTTAACAGTGACAAATAGATGGCTATTTGCCAGGAAATTACAAACAAAATAGACTTTGTGTCAGAATTTCATAAATCTTAACACAAAATTAATTTATGGATCTAATGAGTTTAAAGAAATGATAATGATAAACATATTGTTCTAACCAGTTCATTGTAACTTGAGGGAAATATCTATAAAATTGTTGAGAATATTTTAATTACATATCACAGAGGTTAGAGACAATGCCCCCATGAGCTGAAAAGTCCACATAATTTTTTGATCCTTCTTTTGTATCAGAGAAAAAGTATGTTTTTTTTTTCTTTTTCTTTTTCAAGGCATTTACAGAGCTTAATTATAAAATGTGGTTTAAGTAGTTAATCATAGACTCCGTGTCATCTTCTGGCCTTTCTATGTCATCTGTGATTTTTGTAAAACTCCCCCAAAATTTCTATTTAATTTCTTAACCAACCCATGATGTACAGAAGCTGCCAAGAGGAAAGTTATGAAGTGGAAGATATAGCTGTAACTGTTTTTTTTTATTTGAAATATAAATAAAAAGTACATTTCATACCATAAAAACCTTAACACAGAGAAAGGGACTTAGAACTACCTTACTAAGTCATTCATGGAAAATTTGTGTTATAAGGGACCTCAGGGGCCAGCCAAGAAGACGGTGAAAATATTTATATTTTCATATAAATGGTTCAACAATCTCAATCTCTCCTCATATAGCTAAAATAATGAAATTATTTTGTGGTCATAGATCTGACCAAGACAGTATTATTGGAATATAGAAAGAACAAATGTGGGATGTTACCCAGCATTGTACAATGAGAGACCTTGTGGCTTAGAGTATAAAGAGCTGGCCTCAGTATCATGAAAACATGGTTTCAAGTTGTACTTCTGTCACCATCCTGACCAAGTGTGATCAGGAACATTTCACTCAGTCTCTTAATGCTCAAGACAACTTTCTAAGACAAAAAATTCTGGAAAAGTCATTGCTACTGCAGGTTTCCTCTTCCAGTACTTTCCTACTGCTATGAAAGGAGAAATGAAATCCATATAATTTTTAATAAGTATTTGACTAATTACTGATGAATAGATATCATTTATTTTCTTTCAGAAACTTACATACCATTATTTCCTTACTGTTTTTTTTTAACTTCTGTTAACTCCTAGTATTTTTTCAGAAAGTTAAATTGTGTTCAAGTCATTCTGATACTCATCACCTTTAATAAAAATCCTGGAATAAAAAATTTAGGTTGATTCCATATCATTTTCTTCATTAAATCATTAAAATAATATAAGCATTACAATAATAACTATCTATAGAAACAAGTTGTTTTATCATGGAAGCCAAGAAAAAATTGTATTATTAGACTTAATTTAATTTCAAAATGATCTGTGATTAATTGTATGACATCATTGAATTTGCTATTGTTAATTCCTTTTTTTTTTTTTACTCATAAGTCAAGGGAGACTGCAAAAATTAGGTGTTATATCAAAAGCATCCTACCCCACTTTATACACACACACACACACACAGACATACACATTATATATATATATACATACATATATATATATAATACATATATATCCACACACACATACATAATGTATGCATGCATATGTATAAATATCATATATATGACTGCAATATGAACTTATTATTACAATTCAATTTTTATATTTTTATTGTATCATATTAAATCATACCATACTGTATATTAGTATAGTATGAGTTATTGGCAAAACTTCAGGAATAGAACTAAAGGGGAATATAGTATAAGCCCCCTTTCTCTTATTTACTGCAACTGTTTTAGTTTCTTATGAAAATGGAATAAAAAAACAGCAGAAAGAAGCTGTAAAATACTTTTTCCAAAATTGAAAAAAAATTATTATCTAGATTTATGCTGAAAGAGTATATGGTTCTTAACTCAAGAAGTACAAAGGAAGAAAAATAACCAAACATTTTATATGATGTTTTTAGGTTTTACAAAGCATTTAAAAATACAAGGCATCTGTGGGTAGTTCAAGTGTTTTTCCCCACTTTACAGATGAGGCTTATGAAACTGAAATGGTAAATTGTTTCACCAAGCTAATGTTATATTCCTTGACATATAGTTGTGAAAATAAGAGAATATTTGCTATTCAGAAAAATCCTAATTTCTTTTTTATAAATTGCCTACATTTAAAAAATATTTTTAGGAGAACTACTAATAAAACATCTCATAATATTTATGTTATTTTTGTATGTGTTTTGTCTCTCTTAAAGCACCCTGTGGAGGCAACTTAACAGGTTCTTCAGGCTTTATTCTTTCACCAAACTTTCCTCATCCATACCCTCATAGTAGAGACTGTGACTGGACTATCACAGTTAATTCAGATTATGTTATATCTTTAGCATTTATCAGGTAAGGGACTTTAAGCTTGTATTTATTTTTGAAAATTGATATAATGTGAATTTATCTGCTGATCTCATCCTGCTTTCTCCCATACATGGATTTCTAGCATGATTAGCATTCCATTCCATGAAACAGTCCTCATTATAGGATATGTATGTGTGTGGGCACATACATTTATTTATGTACATATATATTTTTTTCTTAAAAGGAGTTTGCTAACATAGGTGAATCATCATAAGCCTAGTACATTAGACCAAGTTGTAAAAAATAAAATATGAGCCATATCATAGATTTACAGATCACTGATACACATATAATAAGTACAAACCTTAAAAGATATCTCATATGTAATTACCAAAGACCTTTAGATATGACACAAAGAATTGAATTTTCTTTACTAATAATTCAGATTGTGAAATTAGCTATGGTATGAAAATAAGCTTGCTTCACAGCTGGTATTTCCCTCACAATAAATAATCAAGAGACAATGTGCTTTTAACAGCACATTCTGATAATGTGCTGAAATTCTGAAGACTGATATTTGGCATTTTAGAGACACACCCCCAGTTCTTTAAAGAAAAAAAAGCAGTGCTAAGAGTGCTAATTTCATGTCATTATAAACAGAATGGTTCCTTAATTGGCACTAGCCTCCTAGTATTCCTAGATTTACACCTAGGCAAAGTTGTCCTCTTCTTTATACCATAAGTGTCACTTAACATTAAGTAGAAGTCACATTTAAAGATATGTTTTCTGATTATGTTAAAGTGAAATTGAGAACAAATTTTAACAGAAATGATAAACATTTCTATACTTTCTTCCTCTTTTATTCTTGTTCTCTACAAAAATGGTATATAGTAGGCAATATAGAAAGTAATTATGCAGAACCTGCATCCTCAGAATTTAGATTTTAAGAATGTTCAAAGTTCATTAATTCACCTTTTAGAAAGTTCAAAGTTCACCTAAATTGAGTGATCCTATATATAATATTTATATATATGTACATATATATATGATATATACACACTCATATGTAGTAATTTGAAAAATAAAATTCTCAATTTACAAAGCATAATGCTACATAAAATATTTTTATTTAAATTTTTATTTAATTTAAATTAAGTTTTTTTCAAGAAAAGAAAAATATTTAATGGTACATAATTATCTGTTTAAGTTATTTAAATGCCCATTTTTATGCTTGCCTTTGCTTTGAATATATTTTTATGTCTATTTTAAAATTATACTGAATGCACAAATGTTTTCAATTCCTAAGGTTCCCTTTTAAGCATTACTGTTGATGTACAGCCATAGTATAGGCTATATTTTCAAGAAGTCAAGTCATTCCAATGAAAAACTTAAGACAAAACTGTTGCGGCCATCTTAAGAGCTCAAAGTATATGAGCCCTTTGATATCAGAAGCCAGATGAATGAGGCACAAGACTCATAGAGTGTGAAAAGAGCTCCAGTTTATTATGCAGCACAGCCTTGTTGATAAACATTTTTGCAAGTGTGATCAGCACTTTATCAGTAGGCAATCCCCAATCACCATTCAGAGAAGCAGCTCATAGGCTTTAGATATTGATGGTAGCTGCCAATGGCTTTCCTAGCCAATCCAGCAACCTAGCAACTCACTGATAGGTTAGAGGTCCTGTTAAGGCTTACAGAACCTGCTTACACAACAATTTTGCTGTGACCCTGAAACCAAACCCATTCCCATAGTCACAAATCACTGCTCTTGCTCAACTATGGTATTTCTGCAACATGACAGAAAACTTATTGTGCACCAAAGGTCAAGGTGGCCTCTGTACTCCCTCTTGGCAGGGTCCCATACCCTAGCAAAAAACTTTACAACTCTGCTAGACAGATGTCTATTGAAAGTATGCCTGAATTTTTCATTTTAATTATGGTATTTGGGGATATGTGATAACACTATTTGCACGTATTTTATGATTGCATTACTATTTACTAACTGTTCACTTTAAAAATGTTAGCATAAACCATTTTGTCATGTGTATTTACCATAACAAATTATTCAAAGTGATTTATTCACTGCTCTATGTTAAGTGCATTATTGTATGATTGTGCCCCCTTATGTTGGCAGAATTAAGAACACTAGAAAATTATGTTATAAAGTATTCCTAGCACTAATGTGTTTTTTGTTTTTGTTTTTTGTTTTTTGGTATCTTTTTTAAAGTTTTAGCATAGAACCAAACTATGACTTTTTGTATATATATGATGGGCCAGATAGTAATAGTCCACTAATTGGAAGCTTTCAAGACAGCAAACTACCAGAAAGAATAGAAAGTGGCTCTAATACAATGCATTTGGCTTTTCGAAGTGATGGATCTGTCAGTTACACTGGTTTTCATCTAGAATACAAAGGTAAGTGTGAGCATTTCATTTTTTCACAAATAATTTATAATGTGTATATGCTAAAAATATATGTTTGCTAGAGCCAAAATAGCAAAGTACATATCAATATACAACTGGATTCTCCAAATATTCCTTTCCAAATAACTTTAAAATAACATCTCAAATAAAGTTTTGGGGTGGCAGAGCCAACAAAATGTCAGTGTCATTTTTTTCCAAATAAAGACAAATAAGTAGGTCCACAAGAGAAGACTGTAATATTGGAATTGATGTGGCAGGCATACTAGCAATGAGTTGTAGAGGCAAGTATTATAGCAGCAGCAGCAGCAGCTTTGGGATCTCTAGGCTCAGAAATGATGTGTCAGAAAAATGAAACAGAAATTATAAGAGAATTTTTATTAGCACTGGGTACAGCTGGTGCTAATTGGTATTTCTCTTACTTAGCAGTTGTGGGTCTCTGTTACAAGGTGGAGAGGAACACTTATGATTGCTCATAAAAAAGGACCATGGTCAGTTTCAGCACAAACAGGAGTGCTAGAACTCGTGACTACAGGAGAACAGTAGACTTTCCTGGGTAAAGACCAAAACTGACTAGGATAGCAGTGACCATGCCATTCCAGGATAACCTTAGAAACAACAAAAATTCACCAACCTCAAGAACTTAGCTCTGAAAATAGCAGCATAACAAAGCCTGAAGTTTGACATAATGTTTTCCCACCCTTATCTGAGTAGAGTTCAACTCTAAAATAATGTTTAAAGGAAAGAAACATGTTGGGAAACTGAACAAATATAAAAAAACAACAAAATAATTTGACTATAAAAACTACAATGGCAGGGAAGATCAAGACATAAATTTAAAAGACAATGTTGTTAAAAATAGCTACAAGCAA
Source organism: Myrmecobius fasciatus (assembly GCA_023553655.1). NCBI lineage: Eukaryota > Metazoa > Chordata > Mammalia > Dasyuromorphia > Myrmecobiidae > Myrmecobius > Myrmecobius fasciatus. Next base: position 137,104 of record JAJPUD010004283.1, read on the forward strand.
AGCCTCAAAGGAAAATACAAGAATTCCTGGAAGAGCTAAAGAAAGATAAAAATGGTAGAGGAAAAAAGTGGGGAAAGTAAAAATAATGACTTAAAAATATGAAACAATAATTAATTTGTGAAAGAGCCACAAAAATATTGAAGAAAAGTAATATCTTGGGGCAGCTAGTTGGTGTAATGGATAGAGCACCAGCCTTGAAGTCAGGAGAACCTGAGTTCAAATATGGCCTCAGACACTTAACAATTCCTGACTGTGTGACCCTGGGCAAGTCACTTAACCCCAATTGCCTTAGCGCAAAAAAAAAAGAAAAAAAAAAAGTAATGCCTTAAAAACGGAATTGGCCCACATGGCAAAAGAAGTATGAAAATGTATTGAATAAAGAAGTACTTTAAAAACAGAAGAGGCCAAATGGAAAAGGAGGTACAAAAATTCTTTGATGAGAAGTCTTTAAAAAGTAGAATTGGCCAAATGAAAAAAGAGTTAAGTTCACTGTAGAAAATAATTCCTTAAAATTTAGAATTGGATAAATAGTAGCTAATGACTTCATGAGATTTTAGAAACAATTAAATGAAGTCAAAATTATGGAAAAAGAACAAAATATTAAATATTTCATCAGAAAAACAATTAGCCTAGTAAATAGATCAAGGAGAGATAATTTAAGATTTATTAAACTACCTGAAAGCCAAGATCCAAAAAGCAAAAAGAAAAAGAAGAAGCTAGACATCTTATTTCAATAACATTATCAAAGAAAACTATCCCAATTTCTTAAATCCAGAAGAGAAAATGGAAATGGAAGCAATCTACTGATTGATCACTCCTGAAAGAGATCTCAAAATGAAAACTCTTTGGGATATTGTAGTTCAATTCCAGAGCTCCTTAGTCAAGGAAAATATACTGTAAACTGTAAGAGAAAAACAATTCAAATATTGTGGAGTCAGAGCCAGCATCATACAATATTTATCAGCTCTTACAATATATGTTCAGAAGCCTTGAAATGGCTGTTCTGGAAGACAAAAGAGAAGAATTACAATAAAGAATAATGTATCAAGTAAAATTGAGTATAATTATTCTTCAGGAAAAATGTATATTTAATTATATTTAACATTTTTAAATTAATTTCATTAATTTATTGTTTTTATTTATAATAACTTATTTGTTTATAATAAAATAATTAACAATATTTAATAACCATTTTTTCTTTGAAAAAATAACACACTTTTTCTGATCAAATTAATCAAAGGTTTATCTGTTTTGTTGGTTTTTCATAAAACTAACTCAGTAATTTTTACATAGAAATGTATACCATGTGTTTTTCTCAGTTTCAATTTTTTAAATCTCTATTAAGTTTTAATTTGGTATTTAATTGGGGGATTTTAATTTGTTCTTTTTCTACCTTTTTTAAGTTGCATGCCCAATACATTGATATATTCTTTATTCTATTTTGTGTATCTATTTGGAGATATAAAATTTCCCCTAAGAACTGCTTTGAATGCATCCCATCAGTTTTGGTATGTTTTCTCATTATTATCATTCCTCAGAGGAAGATACTGGACTAAGAAAAACCTCTTCCACCCCAAAGAGTAACATTAAATGACTTCCTGCCCAGAGAGAATTTATAGAAGAACTCAAAAAACAATTTAAAAATCAAGTGAGAGACATTGAAGTAACACTAAAAATAAAACTAAAATCTTCCCAAGAATAATAAAGTTATGAAAAAAAAGTTATTTAACTAGAAAAGGAGATACTGAGTCTTAAAGATGAAAATAACTCTTTTGAAAATTAAAATTGGGTAAGGGAAATACAGCGAAGTTATAATAGACCAAGAAATAACATAACAGAATATAAAGAATGATGAAATAGAACAAAAAAATAAAGTAAGAAAAAAAAAACAGATCTGGAGAACAGATGAAGAAAAGAAGATAAATATAAGAATAATTATACTACCTGAAAGCTATGACCAAAATAAAAGAAGCTTGACACAATAATCCAAAAAATAATCCAAGAAAATTTTTCTTGGAGTGATAGAATAGGAAAGAAAAGTAGAAATAATGAAAAATCATCTACCACCACTCCAAAGAGATTCTTTGTGAAAAACAATTAAGAATAGTATTGCCAACTTATCAAAACCTCAAATCAAAAAGAAAATTTTGAAAAAAAAAAAAAGAAAAGAAAAAACAATTCAAATATGCTGGAATTATGATGAGAATTGTACAAGACATCATTAGCCTCAATAAAGACCTCAAATTCTGGTATCATATATACTGGCAATCAAAAGAATTAGGCTTGCAGTCAAAAATATCATATCCAACAAAATTATCCATAATATTGAATGGTCAAAAACAGATAATTAACAAATTTGCAGATTTTCAGGACTTTCTTTCAACCAAACCCAAACTCAATAGAATATTTAATATATAAGAGCCAAATCCAAAGATGAATTTCAAGGAACTCAACATAGACAAATTGTTTATAATTTTTACATAGAAATGTATACCATATGTTTAAGAATGACATGAGCAATTGAGTAGCTCAAAAAAAAAGATCATGGCAGAGTTGAATATGATCTGAATCTAAAAGCCAAAACCATCAAGAAAAAGGTAAAAATAGTAATTATGTTATGCAAATTAGGTGCAGAGGAAGAATAGACATAGATGCATTGGAGGGAGAGCAGGACTCATAGTTCTGAAATGGGTTAAATTGGCAACATTGCATATATACCTTGAAGGATATAGCACACTGAAATCTATAAAGAAATAAGGAGAAAGGGCTGGGCAGAGGGAAAAGCAAAAAAGGGGGGAATAAGACAAGAAAGAAATTCATGGGTGGAGAAAGTTTAAGCAATAGCAGAACAACTTGAGGAGCAGAATTAAAGCAGGAAAGTAAGCAGGGATAGGCAAGAAGTATAAGGAGTAGAATTTTAAAAATTATATATAGGAGCATCTAGGTTGCCCCGTAGATAGAAGTCCTGACCTGAAGTCAGGAGAACCTGAGTTCAAATATGGTCTCAAACACTTAATACTTCCTAGATATGTGATCCTGGGCAAGTCATTTAACCCCAATTGCCTCAGCAAAAAGGCAATATATATATATTTCATTCATATATATATATATCCAGTAATCATTCATCTTAAACAAAGTCAAACTTAAAGATTCAATCAAGAATGAAATTTTTATTACAAGTAAAATTACATAACCAGCCTTACTAATTTAGTTTTACATGCATGTTTACATATAGATAAATGTGTGTATATGTATATGATTATATGTAGACATATATGTCTACATATATAGATAGATACATATTGTTTGGGTATGGATGGATGTGAATATATATATGTGGGGATGGAAGTATGTATTTATATTTATGTCTAACTATCTACCTATCTATGTATCTATGTATCTATTTATATCTGTACTCAATTATAACTTACTTGAGGGAGGTTCAGAATGAAAGGGGGGGAAGGAATAAAATTTAAAAGTACACAACAGAGAATAAAAGAACAACTTCTAAGGAAGATCTATTGAAAAGTATAGCAAGAATGTGAAAGGAATTATGTCTGTTGTACTCTATACTAAACAAATCTGAATTATTGTTTTCAGTTCATGGTGTGACATTTTACAAAGACAAAATACAATAGGCCCAGAACAGTGTGAGAAAATTGAAACAACTGTGATTTGAGTGCTGGTTGAAATAAATGGGTCACTCAAAGTGAAGAAAAGGAAACTTTAGAGAAATGTAAAGTATTTGAAGAACTATTATGTAAAAGAGACTTGATTTATTAGTTACAAAGGTCAAAATTAACAGTAGTGTGTTGAAGTTGTAGAGAGAGAGGTTCAGTTTAGTGTAAGGGAAAACCAAGCCAAAGCAAACAAACAAAAAAGCCCTTCCCAATAATAAGCTGTCCAGAAGTAGAATGGGCCATATAGGGGAGGTGATTTGTTTTTGTCAAATTCTGTAAAGAGTGTTCTTGTTCATACATTGGTTGAAATAAATGGTATCTCAGTTGTCTTCATCAAGTCTGGAATTTTGAAAACAGTTTAATTTATTGATTCCATTTTTATCTTGATGTAGTGAATGCACATAATAATAAACATTTTCCTTCCATAAACCTCTACAGAAATCCTTTAATAATGCATTTCTAACCTACCAATTCTAACAGTTACTTAAAGAGACTAGTGAAAATGTTACTCTAGCTTTAAAAGCCAACTGAAATGTTGAGGAAATGACATTTAGGAGAGAGAACTAATGAGGAGTTTTGGGAGAAACTGAAAAAGAAAGAGAAAAGCCTTTTTGTTTTCATTCAGAGAACATTTTTTTTACTCATATTATGAAAAAATAGAGAATTCCATGAGGAATGAATCTATAGAGACTGTTTAGCATAATGAAAAACTCAAAAAAAGATCAATCAAACTTATTTCTTTATAGAACGGACAACCTTTATATTTCAAAGATTGTAAATAGAATTGTGGAGAATAAAATTTCATTTTAATCCTGAACTGTTGATATTTCGTTTTGAGGAGTGAGTGAAAAAGTCACATGGAGTCATGGTTATAGTTTGAGAAAATTTATTATGATTCATTTGTTCAAAAATTATAAATGGAAACCTATATATTTGTATTATTATTTTAGTGTATTATTAGTATATGTACCCAGTAGGTGGTTTAGTTGATGAAATGCTGGACTCAGAATCAAGAAAACTTGAATTTAAATTATGCCTCAAATATTTACCAGGTCTATAACTTCAGGCAGTCACTTTATCTCTTCTGATATATTTCTGGATATCATTGATTTCACATCAATGACTTTTTTCATTCATTTAGTTTTCCTTCTGTAGGTTTTTAGTCTGAAATGTTTTGAGTGACCATAGATCTTTTTTATAAGAAGTATATGTGTCAAATTCTATATACAATTATTAACCCTTAAATACTTTTTTCAACAAGGTAATCTCTCTCTTTTATTCTTGTCAAATACACACACACATATGTGTGTATGTGTATATATATATACAATATATATATACATACAAATATATTTATGTATGTATTGAAATCTTATAAAATTTATTTAAAGATATAACGAAAGAGCACTATGATCAATAACCCTTTGATTATTATTGTGAAGCAGAAGTAAAAAATTGGGAAATATCTACTTACCATGTTGTGCTACAGTTCCCATGTTTTGGTTTCCCTCATTTGCTCTGTTTTGGTTTCCCTTTATTGTTCTACCCAAAAATAGCAACCCCCACTTCCTGACCATCAGAAATAATTGGACTCACATTCCAAAAGAGTCATAAAACCTCCAGATGGTTAGCCTCCATATACCCCTTATCTTTTGGCTCCAGACTTAATGTCTTCCTTTCCCAAACTCAGCACTCTTTAACTCCCTACCTGCCAGAACGTAATTTATAGTTTCCTTAGACCCCAGATATTTCTCAGCTGTTCCCATGAGTTCCTTTGTTTCCCTGATCTATAAAATTCATGAGGCCCCTCAATGAGGTACTGAATATTTTGTGACATTAGTCCTATTCAGTCAGCTGGCATGTTTGTCAGTCTAACTCTCTGGGCGGGACCTTCCTGAGATCCAGTCGGCTGACATGTCTGTCAGTCTAAACTCTCAATGGACTATGTGCTTTGAGACAAGAGTCCCAGAAGTCCTGATCTATAGCTATGGATTCTGAACTCTCAATTAACATCAATAAAGTATTACCTAATTTCCAATGTGTGATACTGCCTCAGTTTCTCCCTGAGCATTACAACCAAAAATGTTTGCCACTATCATAGAATACTTCCAATGCCAAATCTATGTATATAAAGTTTCTATATAGATAGTGAAGGTCTTCAGATTGTCTTATGTTGGTGTCACTGTGCTGCTAATAATCAAGCTGCAGAACGTTGTAGAACCTCATACATAAGATCCATAGCTACTCCAAATATTTCAGATTAAAAATGAACAAAAAGAAAAGTGGATAAAAATTATTGTTAATTTTAAGAATAATTCTATGGAGTTTTTGTTTGTACATTTACATAAATTGTAGCCATATAACATCACTGAAAGGCTAAAAAGATGTTAGAAAGATAGACCTTTTATTGAGGAAGTTGGAATAGAAGAAAACATAGCTAAATGTCTCCAATACAATACCACATACTTTCCTCATCTCATTTAGTTCTACACCCAGTTCACAGTATCTACACAAGTGAATTAATATTTCTGCCAAAATCATTTAATAAAAATCTATTGAGCATTTTTATATGCAAAGCATGAGTTAAGAGATGGAGATGCAGAGAGCAAAAAAATAGCCCTTTGTTATACTGTTTGATACACTATCTATATTAAAATAATGACTAAGTATTAAGATGAAGAAATTCCTATTCTATGAAATGCAGAAATAGATATTCTAAAAGGAGACTTAAAGTCACTAAAAAGAGTAAAATCTAATTATCACACAGATAGTCAAGAAAATGAAGAGTACTTATTATACAAATGGTCGGTTTGCTCATTGGGTTGATCACTATGCTTAGAGACCATAGGTTCAGTTTTAAATATTGGGGGGAAAGCAGACTGGGATGGAATTAGAGAATGTTGTATTGTTTTCACCAAGCCTAAGATCTTCCCAGAAACAAAAGGGGAAAAAAAAACAACTAATAATGACAAGAGACCTAAAAAGAAGCTATAAGTTTTGAGAACTGGTCTTTGGGGAGCATTTCTAGAAGGATTAAGAACAAGATTTTCATAGGCTAATATATGAATTGTGCTGTTTGAAGTAATAAATCCTGAAATTATAGATCAATGGAAATATTGATATATTCCTTAATATTTTATTAGAAAGTAAGCTTTTGCTAGGTAGGGATCAGTACATTCTTTGTATTTATAGCCCTAGTTCTTAGATCTTAGATAGTGCCTATCACATAATAGATGCTTAATAAATATTTTCTAGAGAATTGATGTTTTTTTATTTTAGAGAGATTTTTTGGTATGTTAATAACACTTTAGAGGTTCTAAAGTTTTTAAAATCCTTCATAAATTATTTTCCTTATTGCCAGATTAATACAATTTTAAATATATTAACACATTAATCAAATAATAATGATACATTTTCTTCTTTAGAAATCACTTTGTGATTTATCACAGTCCTAAAAGCACTGATTTCTGAAATGGCAGGACTATGATTCAGCTATTCCAATTATCATTTAAAACCACTCCACTTGTCATTTGTTGTTTTATTTGATATACTGTGGTTCAATGGACATCAAATTCTCAAGTTTCATCTATATCTATTATTCCATAGTCTTATTCCTTTCACAAAAAATAGGTAGATTAGCATTTTTACTAATCTACATAATTTCAAAATGGTCCTGTTTCTTTAGTTATCCTTTTAATAGAATAAATTCCACAGAAAACAGTGTGTGTGTGTGTGTGTGTGTGTGTGTGTGTGTGTATAAAATCTATTCTGCTCATCTTTGAAACAGAATATCTTTCTACATAGGCTACGTTTTTCTTTTAAGTTTTTACTGGCAGAAACCTTGTCCAAAACACAACATATAGGCAGAAGAAATATTATTATCAACAGAGTCCTAGAATAAATGTTAATTTAATAGACAGAAATGGATCCAGTGGTTTGTAACTTACCTTGTGTTTTCTCATTGCAGTTTGCTTGGATTTCTCTTTTGTCACATTTTCTCCTTTTATATCTATTTCATATATCTTTAATTATCCCACTTATATGTATATTTTTTAAAGCAAAACTACGTGAATCCTGCTTTGACCCAGGAAATATAATGAATGGCACCAGACTTGGAATGGATTATAAACTAGGCTCCACAGTGACATATTATTGTGATGCTGGTTATGTTCTTCAAGGATATTCAACACTTACTTGCATCATGGGAGATGATGGAAGACCTGGATGGAACAGGGCACTGCCAAGCTGTCATGGTAAAGAGTAGATATTTAATCTTTGTATTGTTCTCAGTTTTCTATTGACTTTAGAAAAAAAAAGAGCTTTATAAGTTTTGTTAAAATGACCAATGTTAATAGACAAGACTTTTAATACTTTGTTAGTAAATATTGCATATAAAGAACCATGAATAGTAGAAGCACCTACTAATTCTCACTTGAAATTAATAGAGAAGTAAGTAAGTCAAACACCATATAGCCATATAAGAGATGGAGATGCAGAGAGAAAAATCATATGATGTTTGTAAAATGGAGTAAAGAACTGAAAGTGCAGACAAGGTCAACTTTAAATTTTAACCTGACATGACAATTATTTCATAGGCACCTTAATGGGATGAAAGTTATGCCTGTAACAAGGCAATGAAATCATAACTAATAGAACAGGAGAGGATCACTGCTTTGTAATACCGTGTGTGATGTAATACTAGTAGGCCACCTCCCTCCACTTTAAAAATTAAATCCCTTGATATTCTGACATTTTGTTCTTCAAGATATATTTTGTTGTTATTTTTTCAAGCTCTATAAAATATTGTTTATAACTTGATTGATATGACACTGAATAAGTAAATTAATTTAGGTAGAATAGTCATTTTCATTACATTAGCTAAATTGACTCTGAACAGTTAGTAGTTCTCTGTTTAAATGTTTATATTTTTGTGAAATGTGTTTTGTAATTATGTTCATATAATGCTTGAGTTTATCTTGCAAATAGATTTCCAAGTATTTTATTCTATTTCCTCTTTTCTTAGTTTGGTTGATTTATATTTTGATAAATGTTCATCTATTTTATTAGATTGTTAGTTTTATTGGTGTTTAATTAGAAAAATATCTTTTAATAATTGCTTTAATTGGTGGTGTCATCCTTTGCATTTTTGAGGATGGTAATATGATTTTCTTCTTTCTATTTTTTTTAATTGAATTAAGCAAAACTTTATCTATTTAGTTGTGAGTTTTTTTCATAAAGCCATCTCTTAGTTTTGTTAGTTTAATTGTTTTCTTACTTTCAATTTCATTAATTTCTCCTTTGTTTTTCAGGATTTTCAATCTGGAACTTAATTTATTTTTTCCCCTAGCATTTTTAGTTGGATTCCCAAAATATTAGTCTACTCTACTCTTTTTTTCTCTTTTATTGATATGAACATTTAAAGACATAAATTTTTCCTTAAACACTGTTTTGTCTGCATCCCATAATTTTTGGCAGATTGTATCATTATTATTCTATTTCATATTTTTAGGAATAAAATTTTTAATTTCAGATTGTTTTAATCTTCTATGGGCCTTTAATGAATGTAATTTTTGTTGCATTATGAAATGAAAATGATTAATTTAACATTAACATTTCTGCTTTTCTTCATTTGGCTGTGAAGTATTTATTCCTGATACATGCTTAATTTTTCATAGATACTATGTACACTGAAAAAAGGGTATATTCTTTTAAATTTCCTTTTAATTTTCTCTAGAAGTCTATCATTTCCAACTTTTCTAAAATTCTATTCATCTACTGAACTTTCTTGTATATTTTATGCTTGGATTTATTTAGGTCTGAGAGAGAAAAATTTTGGTCCCCCTGCCAATATGGTTTTATTGTCTATTTCCTTCTGTAACTAATTTAACTTAAGGAAATTTCCTTTAAGAATTTGCATACAATGTCATTTGGTGAAAATATTTAATACTAATATTACTTCATCATTTATGGTACAAAGGTTTGATCATATCTTTCTTCTTCTCAATAAAATTCTTTATTTCCCCATTTTCTCCAGCATCAAATTTAATCACCTTTTTTTTAAACTTTTAAAACCTGTCATAGCCATTTCCTTCTTTCTATTCTGAATTTTTATATCTTATTCTCCTTGCTCTCTCTCACGAAAGATATTCTGTTTCCTTATATTCATAGCATTTTCCTTGGCTACATTCATTCTTGAATATTTTTTTTATCATCTTTGCTTCCTGCTTTCCCAATTTCCTACAAAGTCAGAAGTAACATATCAACTTCAAGAAGCCTTTTCCCCCCTGATTTCTGAATATTCGTGCCTTCTCCCTGTTGATTAGTTATCATTTATTTTATATATAGACTGTGACTTGTTCATCTTTGTATTTTCATGTTTTCTCATCCATTTAACTGTGAACTTATCAATGGTGGGATTTGTCTTTTACTTTTCTTTGTATCCACAACACCTTTCTCTCTGCTTGACTCATAAAATCAGAATCAATGAGAGTCAGTCAGTACTGTTTCTACTGTGTTTTACACAGTGTACTAAACTCTGGGGTTACAAAAAAGACATAAGACCAGAAATGGTAGGGATGAGATAACGCAAGATTGTAGTTATGATGAAATCCTGCAGCTGAGGTAAGAAATAATCTGGGCATCTGGGAATCTCAGAATTGATTTCATCTTGCAGAAGGATGAGTTTCTAGACATCATAAAGTTCAGGAAGCTAGCCAGATGACAAATGATGAGGTAAGTTCCCTGGATACCCTTCTTAAATAGTGGAGGATTTAGAAGGGATTCTCCAGTATCAAGTCAGAGGCAGTAATGCACCCCAGAGATAGGGAATGCTGAGGAGGTAGGAGTCTCAGTAGACTCATCTTGTAGAATGACTTTCTAGAAAAGATGAAGTCCTAGAAAACAGCTATGTGGGAAATGATGAAACAAACAACAAATCTTTAGTAAATCCCTGTATATGGCTTTTTTTGTAAAAATATAACAGACTCAGAATCTGTCCACTTCTCTCCATTCAGAAGCTAGCATCTTAGTTTATTTTAGCCTTTCATCTTTACTTACATGGATTTTAATAATTTCCTGATTGGTCTTTCTATTTCATATAACACTCCATTATGACTCATACTCTACACAACTATCATAGTTATTCTCATAAAGTATAGATTTGACCATAATACTCCCCTCACTGAATAGATTCTAGTGTCTCTCTTTTACTTTTAGTATCAAAAAAATAAACTGATTGGAATTCAAAATTCTTTGACTTGGTTCCTTCCTAGCTTTCTAATGTTTCAATATTTTTATAACCACCCACACACTCAATGATCCAGTAAGAATATTTGCTATTCCTTGCAGAGGATATTCCATCTTCCATATTCCTGACTTTGCATTAGCAGTTCCCCATTGCTAGAACATTCTAGCTTCCCTTCCACTTCCCTCGAATCTACCTTTTTTTTTTCAAGATTTATCTTAAACACTATCATCTGCAGGACAGTTTTTTTTTTCAAATCCTCAAGCTGCAAGAGCCTTCCTCTATAAGATTACCTTCCATCAATTTTTGTATCTTTTATGCATGCTCTTCTTCTTTACCCTAACCTCCTGACATCCTTCCATGCAATTCATTTCATATGTTCTGCAGCAGCCATTGTCTGATAATTCTTCCCCTCTATCCCTTCTGCACTCGTTTCTAATGTCTTTCTTTTGAGCTTACTTTTCTTTATGCTGCATATATCTTGTATATAAAACTGTTTGAATATTATCTTTCTCATTAGAATGTGGATTCCTTAAGAAAATGTACTGTATTTTGTTCTATTATGTGAGGCCAGATTTGAAGTTATAAAGATGTCTTTCTGACTCCAAATCTGGAACTGTTACCCATTGTGCTACTTAGTTGCCCTACCCTCCTAATTATAAAACTATACACTGTGTCATACTCACTGTCATAGTCCTTCAATGATTTTGAGAAACACAAATGTCTCACACCAGATAGGTGTCTTAACAGACACTTAACAGTTGAAAAATATTACTTTTTGCTATTGGTAATACTGTACTAAATAAAATATTAAAGTAGCATATTATAATAAATAGGTATCCTATCTGAAAGTGAGGAAAATCCAATTTCATATCCTGCTTCTAATTCAAGCTAGTTGTATGACCATGGGCAAGCTACTTAACGAGGTAATCTCTAAGACTTGGCCATGTATATTCAAAAATTGGGGATTTTAAGCTTTAGAGGTTTTTTTTCAAAAACATGGTTTATATGAAGTAGCGATATCTTGCTCATTCCTGAATCATTCTCTCATCAGTGACTTTATTAGATGAATAAAATATCAGTGTTGAGATTATATTTACCTTGTCCAATCTCAAACAATATTGACTGATGAGAATGATGAATCCATAGTCATTATCATCATCTCCATCAAGCTGCTATTTCTGAGTACTAATCTTTGTATATAGCATTTTAAACTATTACACATTTACATAACTAAAAAAACAATTCACTCAGAACATTAATTAACCAAGCTGTTTCACATAATAAAAGTTATATACCATAATTTTTGATTCTAGAATTCCTTTTGGCTTTTATTATTTTTGTTCACAGTTTCCCAAAACACTGTCTAAATTCTATGATGGAGAACAGAACCTCCATCTTTGTTTCTTCTGATTTCTCTGTGACAAGCAGCCATATATATATATATATATATATATGTATGTATGTATGTATTATCATGAAGAAAACTGTTGGTTTGGCTCCAAGTTTGCCTGCCTCTCGCCATGCTTTTCTTTGAGACTGTTTGGCTAGGCTTATTCTAAGGCTTTGTTCCTGAACAAAACAGTGGAGAAGACATTCCACAACTTTAGATAATGTTACAGTAGGGTGCCAAGAACTTCTCTACATTCCTTTCCCTTAAAGGATGAATTGACTTTATTCTGTTGTAAATAAAGAAAGCAGTCAAGTGGTCAGACAATGCTTTGTTTTTTTCAAACTAATCACTCACTTCCAATTTTAATTTATTATATAGCACAGCAAGAAATATCCTAGGAAAGTTTTAGATGGATTAACATATTCAGTTTCTAAGTAATTGACAATGTCACTTATTTAAAAGGCTAAAATAAATGGTCCTTATTGAAATTCAATAGTAATAAAATTTTCTCCTTTCAGTTCTTTATTCTTTAAAAACCCTATAATTAGTGCTTGGAATTATATTTTGAATACAATATATATATGCATATATATATATGTATAATATTACATTATGGCATATTGTATGATAAATTATTTTTATCTTTATTTTTTAGCTCCCTGTGGAAGTCGTTCAACAGGTTCTGAAGGCACGGTTTTATCACCAAACTATCCCAAAAACTACAGTGTGGGACACAATTGTGTTTATTCTATAGCAGTTCCCAAGGAGTTTGGTAAGTAAGATTAACCTCACTATATGGAATCTTATTCTGCTTATACTTTATTTTACTGTCTGCTATTTGGAAGTATGTGTACAATTTTATTATCTAAAATGTTTAAGATATATGAAAATACTTGGTAATTTTTAGCCAGATTTTTATTAGTAAGGTTTTGAGGTCATCAATTCATTTGATTTCACAGACAAGTACACAGGTGAACAACAATACAAAAATGAAAACAGGATTGTTTTTAATTTTAAAATTACATTCTATTATGTTATTTTTCAAATGTCTTTAACATGGGTTTGCACATGAACAATTTCCAAAATGAAGAAAAATAAGATCAGCAAAATAGTAGATTGAATATGATTGAAGATAATGATGTAGCAAGTTGCCAAATAAGATACAGACTATTTGTACTCGGTCCTTGGATCAAATTCAATTAAAGATGCCCATAAGTCAGTTATATTCATGTAAAACATCCAGTTTTCAGTGTTTCAAAGGATATCAGAAAGACAAGAAAGGGCATATGTGCTCTTGCCATTGACTTCTGCCTTGGCATTAAGACAACATCCTTTGCTGAATTCCCCTTGATTGGAAGTGTTTGGTGTCACTTCTTTCTCTTTCCAAAGCTTTTGAATTCCAGCTTGATGTGGAACTCTTTCATTAGGTTCTGATTCTTTATGGAAAGAAGAGTGAGTTTTAGTAGTGTATTTTGAGAGGAAGATAAAAATTCATTGTATTGAAGGAATGATTAAGCATTAGATTACAGTGATACTGGAAAGAATACAAACATAAACTTTTATTCTGAATATCTAGATCTGGATACCTGAACATAAGGACTTTGGAACAACTTATATTATTAGATTACATCTCAAAAAAATCCATAATTTTGTGGCTAATATAAAATATACTGATGCTTCCAGTCCAATTCCCCAAAAGCAAATGATGTTCTCTCCAGATTTTTTTCTACTCCATCAGTATGCCCAAAGAGCCCAAATTTTGTGTGAAATGGCCTTTATATAGGTCAAAGACTAATCTTTTAAGGATGATATTTTCCATACAAACTATGAAGAGGGGAGGGGTGTCACAAGTATTATACTTCCATTGCATAATCTTTTTTTTATTTTTTTCTTTTATTTCTGTTGTTTTCTATATTCTGCCTCATAAAATGTCTCTGTGTTATAATGCATCAAATCAATATTAAGAAATACTTTGTTAGTAAATAGAATGATAATTGAAAACAAAACAAAGAAAAAAACTATGGATTTTTTTTTCTTTTTGTTTGTGAGAACCTAGTTACACTGTCAGTATTGAATGATAATGCAGGCTAGACCTGAAATCAAGAATATTCATCAACTAGAACTCAAATCTAATCTCTGATGCTTACTAGTTATGTTTCCCTGGACACAAAGGCATTTGCGGGGCAAGTCACTTTATACTGTTTGCCCCACTTTTCTCATCTATAAAATAAGCTGAAGAAAATGGAAAACGCTTTCAATATCTTTGCTAAGAAAACCCCAAAGAGAAAACAAAAAATCAAATATAATTGATATAACTTAAGTTTAAATTATTTAATCATTGAACATTGATTGGGTGCCCAGACCATGCCAGATATTCAGGAAGAGTGGGGGGGGGGAGGAAGGAAGGGGAGATTCTATAGAACTTGTGAGCTCATTAGAGTGAAGAGTTTCCAGGGAGGAAATACTTATCCAAATACTGTCTTTGACAGTCATCTAGATTATTAAGAATTTAAATGATGGGGAAGCTAGGTGACCCAGTGGATAGAGCACCAGCCCTGAAGTCAGGAGGACCTGAGTTCAAATTTGGTCTCAGACACTTAATACTTTCTAGCTGTGTGACCCAAGGCAAGTCACTTAACCCCAATTGCCTTAGAAAAAAAAAAAAAAAAAAAAACAATTACATGACTAGCCCTGTGTGTAATACAAGACTTCCTGAGTCCAAAACTACTTCTCTCTACTGTAGCAAGCTGCCTTTCAGTACCCTCAATTTAAGTGAAGGTGATGATGAAAAAAAAGCTCTCAAGAGACTTATAGCCTTTTTCATGTCTTCTGCCTTGCTAAAAATTCTTGGTCCTGTATTCTAAGTGAGGACTTCTGAGATACATGAATTCTAACTCCTCTTTAGGACCCATTCCTTTAACTTCAATATACCTTTGGGACATATTCAGGACAAAAGTACATAGTGAAAAGCATCCTGTCTACCAATATGTACATGTGTATATGCACAAATCATATACATATTTATTTACACATGATTTGAATTTATTCTCAAAGTTATTGATCCAGCTCTGACCTCGTCTCTCATTTCTAATTGCCTACTGAACATATCAAACTTTATGTTCTGTAGACATCTTCAATTCAGCAAATCAAAAATAGATTTTTTATTTCTCATTATATATTTCTCAAACTTTCTCTTCTTCCCAATTTCTTTATTAATATTTTGGCAACTGCTATGATCCTAATCACTTGAGTTCAAAAATTAGATGTCATCTTGTGTTATTCACTGTCATCATCATAACAACTGGGTTGTTCAGTGGTCTTGGAAGTCAAAAAGAACTGAATTCAAGTCCAGTCTCAAACATTTACAAACTATATGACTTTGCTCAAGTCACTTAACCCCTATTTGCCTCATTTTCTACAACTGTAAAATTAGGATTATAGCAAGCATCTCTATTTCCCAGGGTTTTTATGAGTATCAAATAATGTGATGTTTGCAATATATCAGGGCATCTTAAACTTTTTTCACTCTTGACCCCTTTTTTTTAAATTATTTTTTTATTTTATTTGCATAACATATGTGTGGGTAATTCTTCAACAATAAACCTTACATAGCTTTCTGTTACAAATTTTTCCCCCCAACTCCCCACCCCTCCCCTAGATGGCAGGATATCCACTACATATTAATTATGTTAAAATATTGACAAATCAAATATATGTATACATATTTCCAAACTTATCATTGTTGTGCAAGAAAAATCTTATCTACACAAACGATATATCAGATAAAGGAAACACAATGTAAGCAAACATCAATCAAGGAGTATGAGAATGTTATGTTGTGGTCCACATTTCACATCCCTCTCTCTGGGTGTATATGGCTTTCTTCAGTGAACAATTGGAGGTGGTTTAAAAGATTTCATTGTTGAAGAGAGCCATGTCCATCAGAATTGATCGTCATATAATACTGTTGTTGCCGTGTATAATGATCTCCTGGTTCTGCTCATTTCACTCAGCATCAGTTCATGTAAGTCTCTCCAGGCCTCTCTGAAATCATCTTGCTGGTCATTTCTTACAGAACAATAATATTCCATAATATTCATATACCATAATTTATTCAGCCATTCTCCAATTGAAGGGCATCTATTCAATTTCCAGTTTCTAGCCACTACAAAAAGGGCTGCCACAAACATTCTTGCACATGTGGGGCCTTTTCCTTCCTTTATGATTTCTTTGGGATATAAGCCCAATAGAAAAGCTGCTGGGTCAAAGGGTATGCACAGTTTGATAACTTTTTGAGCATAGCTCCAAATTGTTCTCCAGAATGGCTGTATCCATTCACAGCTCCACCAACAATGCATCAGTGTCCCAGCCCTCCCACATCCCCTCCAACATTCATCATTAACTTTTCCTGTCATGTTAGCCAATCTGACAGGTGTGAAGTGGTACCTCAGGATTGTCTTGATTTGCATTTCTCTGATCAATAGTGATTTGGGGCACCTTTTCATATGACTATAAATAGTTTTAATTTCATCCTCTGAAAATTGTCTGTTCATATCCTTTGACCATTTATTGATTGGAGAATGGCTTGAATTTTTATAAATATGAGACAATTCTCTATATATTTTAGAGATGAGACCTTTATCAGAACCCTTAAATGTAAAGATGATTTCCCACTTTATTGCTTCCCTCCTAATCTTGTCTGCATTGATTTTGTTTGTACAAAAACTTTGTAACAGTATAGTCAAAGTTATCTATCTGGTTTTCAATTAAGAGTTCCAGTTCTTCTTTGGACATAAGTTTATTCCATCTCCATAGGTCTGAGAAGTAAACTATATTACATTCCTCTAATTTCCTTATAGTATCACTCTTTATATCCAGATCATGAACCCATTTAGATCTTATCTTGGTATGTGGTGTTAGATGTGGGTCAAGCCCTAATTTCTTCCACACTAGTTTCCAGTTTTCCCAGCAGATTTTGTCAAATAGTGAATACTTATCCCAAAAGCTGGGGTCTTTGGGTTTATCAAAAACCAAATTGCTATAGTTATTGCCTAGTTTGTCTTGTGATTCTATCCTATTCCACTGATCGACTACTCTATTTCTTAGCCAGTACCAAATGGTTTTGAAGACAGCTGCTTTATAATATAGTTTTAGATCTGGTACAGCAAGTCCACCATCGTCAGCCTTTTTTTTCATTAATCCCCTTGAAATTCTTGACCTTTTGTTTTTCCAAATGAACTTTGCTACTATTTTTTCTAGATCTGTAAGATAATTTCTTGGGAGTTTGATTGGTATGGCGCTAAATAAGTAAATTAGTTTGGGTAGTATTGTCATTTTTATTATATTCGCTCGTCCTACCCATGAGCATTTTAAGTTTTTCCAATTGACTAGGTCTGATTTGATTTGTGTGGAAAGTGTTTTGTAGTTTAGTTCATATAGTTCCTGACTATCCCTTGGCAGATAAATTCCCAAATATTTTATACTATCAACAGTTATTCTGAATGGAATTTCTTTTTGTATCTCTTGCTGCTGAACTTTATTGGTAATATATAAAAATGATGATGATTTATGTGGATTTATTTTGTATCCTGAAACTTTGCTAAAGTTGTGAATTGTTTCTAGTAGTTTTTTAGTTGAGTCTTTAGGGTTCTCTACGTATATCATCATGTCATCTGCAAAGAATGATAATTTGGTTTCCTCATTACCTACTCTAATTCCTTTAATCTCTTTTTCTTCTCTTACTGCCAAAGCTAACATTTCTAAGACAATATTAAATAATAATGGTGACAGTGGGCAGCCTTGTTTCACTCCTGATCTTATTGGGAATGGTTCTAGTTTGACTCCATTACATATGATGCTTGCTGAAGGTTTTAAGTAGATACTACTAATCATTTTAAGGAAAAGCCCATTTATTCCTATACTTTCCAGTATTTTTAATAGGAATGGGTGTTGGATTTTATCAAAGGCTTTTTCTGCATCTATGGAGATAATCATATGGTTTTTATTAATTTGGTTATTGATATAATTGATTATGCTATTTGTTTTCCTAATATTGAACCCACCTGCATTCCTGGTATAAATCCTACTTGGTCATGATGTATTATCCTGGGGATGACTTTCTGTAATCTTGTTGCTAAAATCTTATTTAAAATTTTTGCATCAATATTCATTAGGGAAATGGGTCTATAGTTTTCTTTCTCAGTTTTCTCCCTACCTGATTTAGCTATCAGCACCATATCTGTGTCATAGAAGGAATTTGGTAGTACACCTTCTTTCCCTATTTTTTCAAATAGTTTATATGGTATTGGGATTAATTGTTCTTTGAATGTTTGGTAAAATTCACATGTAAATCCATCTGGCCCTGGAGATTTTTTCTTAGGGAGTTGATTAATAGTTTGTTCTATTTCTTTTTCTGAAATAGGGCTATTTAAATAATTTATTTCCTCTTCTGTTAATCTGGGCAATCTATATTTTTGTAGATATTCCTCCATTTCATTTACATTATCAAATTTATTGGCATAAAGTTGGGCAAAGAAACTCCTAATTATTACTCTAATTTCCTCTTCATTGGAGGAAAGTTCTCCCTTATCATTTTTGAGACTAATAATTTGATTTTCCTCTTTCCTTTTTCTAACTCTTGGCCCCTTTTTGACCAAGAAATTTTACACATACCAGGTTTGTAGGTGTGTAAAATAGGAATACAAATCTAGCATTAACTGATAACAAATCATAATTTTGTTATCCCCCTCTCCCCACATGTATTTGCATTCTTCCTATGGGATCATAATTCAAAGTTTAAGAAACTTTGCTCTATATAATAATATTAAAAATTTGGGGGAATTATATCAGTCTCTTGGAGTAGAATTGTTTTTAAATGTATATACTAGGTTCAGGATAGGTACAATACCTTTCCTAAGCTTCTTCTTATTTCCTCAGATCCATAGCCTCACTTATAAACAAAGGATGCTGTATTTACCTCCTACTTAGTTGAAAAGAACTCAGCGAACTTCCAAAAAATCTGTCAATTTATTTTTCCTCTTGGAATAATTTTGAAGCCAGAATGGTGAAGTAAATATGGAACAGGGACTCTGAATTATACAGACTTCTGATATCTGCTGCTCTCTGAAACTCAAAAAGTCAATTTATTCTTTATTGCCCAATAAATACCCAAATACTAAATGGTATTTGCCAGACCTGTGTCAGAAAACGTGAGTTCAAATTCAGCTTAAGACTCTTAGTAGTTGGCTGGGTAAATCACCCATGTTCTGTTACATTCAGTTTCTTCATCTGCAAAATGGGGATAATAATAGCATCTCCCTCTTGGGAATGTTGAGAGGAACAAATTAAATCACAATTGTAAAGCACTTAACAGTGCCATTACTTCTAATTACTATATGAATGCTATTTTTTACTTCAAATTGCAATTCAGCTATCAATCTGTATTGACAGAATGGTCTGCTAAATTTGGATTTATTAATTCAAAAGAAATTAGAGGTCCAGATTAATAAAACAAACAAATAAGAATTTACCTGTTATCTTTTCCTTTGTAATCTGATTCCTGAACCCATAGCAAACTGAGGTTATCATTGTTTGCAAGTTAAATTGAAGAATACTACATAAATATGACATATCTCCTAAAGCAGGAATTTTAAATGTTTCCCTCAGAAAATATTTTCTGTATTTTAAAAGAATGATTATTTTATTTTGTTTTAAATTGAACTAGGAAAATTACTATGGAATACTTAGTCCAAAAGAGAAATCAATACCTGAGGTGACTATGATGTATTATAAAAGGCTTAGCTGTTTTTTGTTTATTTTTTTCCGATCAATATTTTCTTGATGAGTTATCATTTATGAAGTTTTTTTTTTCATTTGAACCATATTTGATTGCGAATGATTTGCTTCAAGGCAAATTATAGGATAAGAGATAAGTCAGCAGGGTCATTAGTAGTCATCTATCAAAATTCCTTAATTTATAAATGAGGAAACAGAGAGGCCTAGCATATCTAAATAAGGTGACAGTACTAGTAAGTGATGGAGCTAATATTTCAACTCCCAATTTTTTTTTTTAATTTCAGATCCCACATACTTTATACTATATAGTACTACACTCATAAAAGCCTCTTTCAAATTTATTTCTCTAAAGAATATTCAATTGTTTATATGCCTATATGTTAAACTTTTTAAATAGAATAGTAGCCTATATTATTTTCTAAAACATCCCAAATAGATTGCATAACACTTTCCCAAACTTCAGTAAACTGGATTGGAACTTTTGCATCACATTTTTTTTTTTTTAAGCAAAGATAGCTTTCTTTGTTTTCTACCTGCTATCTGTGCTTTTTGAAAAATGCCATTTACTGCATTAATTGGGTTCCAGCTATTAAAACTTACTTTGTTTCTCTGGTCAAGTGTTTTAAGAAACCATAAACAGTTTAAAAGATCTTTAGGATGCTTGGTTCTTAGGAGATTCTAATACCTTTTTTTACATATTTTTATTGTGTTACAACCTATATAAACTCTAGGGATTACTTTTTCATCTCTGATTTATATGGCTGAATACTTCTACACCCTCAGGATTCTAGGAGTACCTTTGTGGGGTAGATTTTTCTAATGCTATCAAGTTGAATCTTCATTCCTATGTGTTTTTTTCCAATATCATTAGCTAATTGCAGTATCTTCCTTATAGTGTGTATTGCCCTAGTAATTAGTGCCTCTTCAGAAAGAGAGAGACAAGAAAGAGATGGGGAGATAGTAAGGGAGACAGAGACAGAGAGAACAAGACAGAAAGACAGAGACAGCCAGACAGATAGACAACACACAGAGAGAGAAAGAAAGAAAGAAGAAAAGAGAGAGAGAGAGAGTAGAGACAGAGACAGAGAGATAGAAAAATTCAGAGAGATAGAAGGAAACCGAGAAAGGGGTGGGGGTGGGGAGAGAGAGACAGACAGAGAGAGAGAGACAAAGACAGAAAGAGAAATGGAGACAGAGACAGAGACAAAGAGAGAAGAGAGAGAAAGAGAGATGGGAAAACAGAGAGAGACAGAGAGACAGAAAGAGAGAGAGACTAAGATTGATTTGGCAATATAGATACCTTCTATTCACATTCCCAGTTCTGTCTCAGCTGCTAAAAGAAAGTGATATTGTCACTTGCAATGTGGTAAAGTTTACCAGCTCATGGAGTTCAGGAAATTTTCTTATGCATGCCAAGAAGAATCATCCAATAAATAGCTATATGGAACTCTTGAATATTTTCCCAAGACTAAATTAGTGCCCAATTATAAATCTATACTGAGATTTAATATTTCTTAATATGAATTCCCCCCCCCCCAATTATTTATTGATTATTTTACTTTATACAATTAAATTCCTAAAATTAACATTTTGGAGTTGGAAGGTACCTTAAAGGTCTTTTTGTTCACTATCTGACTACATATAGGAATTTTCTTTATAATATATTTTTTATAAAGGTATCTGTTAGATAGGTACATAGCATCAACTTTAAAGCTTTCAGATTTATGCAGTTTTCCTTTTGCAGAAAATCATCTCTTCTAAATTCATATCTGTTTCTTCAGGTTCTTCCTTTACAGATACATAAATCAATCTCTTGTCCACAAGATAGAATTTCAAATGTTTTCACTTAAGTTATCCAAGGAAACAATCCTTTACTTTAGTAAAGTATACTTCAAAATCAGTAGTTATCTAAACAAGTATATGCATACAGTTACTAAGCATTTATTAAGCTTCTACTGTGTCAGATATAGTGTTAAGCACTAGCAGATAGTAATCATTTAATAAATATTTGTTGATTGATTAGTTTTAAGATACATAGATGTCTTAAGGAAATTTTTAATAGACTTGATTAAAATGGATTATCCTAAGAAGGACTTAGACATAAAACAAATTGAGTTGCTAATACTCTCCAATAAAGATATGTGTCAAATATTACTTCTTAATTTTTTTCCTTTTAGAATGTTTATAAATGTGTATTGATCATTATGCAACTTCTTTGTCTTTATTCATCTTAGTGTATTCATCATTATCATGGTGTATAGAATGTCCTGTTCCAAGTGATGAAAATTTATGAGTCAAAATACTTAAGAAGAAAGTTTTATTTTAAATATGTTTGCTGTATGCACCTCCCTTATTTCTTTGTAGAAGTGGAAGAACTTGGATGCAGGATATTACATATACTGTCAGAAACAGTTGATTTGAAAGTTTTGCTGATCTTTTCTCTTTTTTTTGCTCTTTGTTATAAGAAATGTTTGCATAGCAAGAGTGGATATATTTTAAACAAAGTTGATGAATATAAAAAGACATCTATTCATATTAAAGTAAAAACTAAAATAGGAAGGATTCTGGAAAGATGTTAAGTAGGTCAGAGAATTCCAGGCTGATTTTCCTCATAAACAAGACAAAATAGCATCTTAGGATGAACATACAGCCCTAAAAAACAAA
Organism: Myrmecobius fasciatus; assembly: GCA_023553655.1. Taxonomy (NCBI): domain Eukaryota; kingdom Metazoa; phylum Chordata; class Mammalia; order Dasyuromorphia; family Myrmecobiidae; genus Myrmecobius; species Myrmecobius fasciatus. The sequence continues at coordinate 159,878 of JAJPUD010004283.1, forward strand.
CAAGAGTTCTTGTAGTACAATGGTCCTCCTGTGATTGATTATCCCAAGAAAGATACCAGAACAAAGGTTTGACCCTTTTGAAGTGTTAACACTTTCTGGTTAGTTCTACAGAAACAGCAAGCCTGAGGGGGCTACCTGTTTTGAGAGGTAATTTAGGCTCCAGCCACATAAATTTTCACTTTCAAGATCATGACCTGAGTTGACCATCTGAGTAAGGGAAAAAGACTACTGAGATGGGACGCCAAACCCAACTGTGCTGTCTAGAAGCAGCCCTGGGTGAGAAGGAACCAGACCTGCCTGGTGAGTGTAAAAGTGATGGGTCATAGATGCTGCTTTCTGTGGACACTTATAGGAGGGCAGAAGTTTTGATTTTGGTATCAGGTCAGAGAAGAGAACTGAAGGAGTCCGTGAGGGCAGAGGCACCATTTCCCATACTCTAAAATTAGAGATGATTACACAATCTGCTATTAATCCAAAAAAAAAAAAAAAAAAAGCAAAGGACAAAGAACACAATCATAGAAAGTTATTATGAAATAAAGAACAGGATACATCTTCAAAGGAGGATTCTGAAGCAAAAACAAAAACAAAAAAGTCTCTCTTACTCCAAGAGTAGTTTTAAATGGTCACCTGCCCAAAAAGAATTCAAAGAACACAAAAAAATCAAGAGATTGAAGAATTAAAAAAAAAAAAGAATAATCCAAGAAGAACAAAAAGCTTATAAAAAGAAAAGCAACCAATTAGAAAAGATCCAGATTTTTTTTAATTTAACAGTATTTTTGTTTTCAATTACATATAAAAATAGTTTTCAACATTCAATTTTATAAGATTTTAAGTTCCAATTTTTTTTCTCCCTCACTTCTCCATTCTCTAAGACAGCAAACAATCTGATAAATATATATATATATATATATACATATATATGTATGTATATACACACATATATACATATATGTGTACAATCATTTTAAATATTTTTCCATATTTGTCATGCTGTGAAAGAAAAATCAGAATAAAAAGGGAAAGCCATGAGAAAGAAAAAAAAAAAAGGTAAAAATTTTATGCTTTGATATGCATTCAGTCTCCATAGTTCTTTTCCAGCAAATCCATTGGAATTATCTTGGATCACTGTATTTTGCTGAGAAGAACCAAGTCTGTCATAGTGGATCATGACACAATGTTGCTGTTATTTTATACAAGGCTTTTCTGGTTCTGCTTATTTCATTCAGTATTAGTTATGTAATTTTTTCCAGGTTTTTCTGAAATCAGCATGCTTATTATTTCTTATAGAACAATAGTGTTCCATCACATTCACATATCATAACTTATTCAGCCATTCCTAATTGATGAACATCCCCTCAATTTACAATTTCTTGCCACCACTAAAAAGGGTTGTCACAAAAATTTTTGCCCATGCAAGTCCTTTTCCATTTCCAATGGATCTCTAGAATCTTAAGGAAGAAAATGACTTCTTGAAAACCAGAACTGGGCAAAGGGAAGTCAGTGAAGTAATAAGAGACCAAGAAACAATAGAACAAAAGATAAAGAATGAAAAAAATAAAAGAGAAAGTGAAACATAAGAAAAAACTATGGATCTAGAAAATATATAGGAAGAGAAAACATAAGACTAATTGAACTACTGAAAGCAGCAATCAAAAAAAAAAATCTTGATACAATCCAAGAAATAATTAAAGAATATTGCCCTGAAGTATTAGAGCATGATGGAAAAGTAGAAACAGAAAAAATCCATCAATCACCATATGATTCTGTGAAAATCCACAGAATAAGCTAGCCAAATTCCAAAATTCCCAGTTCAAGGAGAAAAGATCATAAGCAACAAGAAAAACAAACAAAAAAATTCACGCAGTGGAGCCACAATGAGAATCACATAAGACCTAAAGACCACAGGTCTTGGAACATTATATATTAAAGAGCAAAAGAACTGGGGTTGTAGCTGAAAATATCTTACCAGCAATGTTCAAATTAATCCTGAAAAATGACAACAACAACAAAATATTCAATGAATTGCCAGACTTTCAGAATTTTGTTGCAAAAAGACCTGAACTTAAAAGGTTTGACATAGAAGATCCAAGAGAAATGTAAGAGAACCAAAGACTAATTACAAGCAACCCAGTGAAGACATTGTTACTTTTTGTGTGTGGAAATGAAAACAGTAAGTCTGAGATTGTCATTAGTAATTGGGTAACTCAAAAGAAAGAATGGAATAGAACTAAGTATGATGTGAATTTGAAACGGTGTAGGAAAAAGGTCATAAGAGTAATTATGTTATATGAATGAGGTTAAGAAGAACTGACACAAAAGAATTAGTTGGAGGAACAAGGCTAGTATTTCTGGAACCCTATTACTCTCATTAGGAATGGGTTAAAGAGGAAAGATACATATATCTAGATGGGTATAAAAGTCTACTAAATTTATAAAAAATGAAAGGGTGAAGGAATATAGTAAGGGGGCTATAGAAGGATGGGTAGATTAATGGAGATGAGATTAATGAAAAACAGTCAGAGGAGAGGACAAAGGAGGGATTCTTGGAAGGTAGCTACAAGGCAAGATAGCAGGTAAAGGTAAAGCAGAGAAGTCAGAGGGATAGGAAATGAGACACAGAAACATAATAATGATCATAGAAATTATCAGAATAAAAAGCAGGTGTAGTAAATATTGAATTCAGACAAAGTTAAAGCTAAAATAGATATAATCAAGAGAGAAAAATGAGGAAACTCCACTATATGTCAGCCATATCAATCAACTTATTTTAGACTATTTACAATAACTAATTAGTATAAGATTGGAATATTTCAGTGGTGTAGGAAATGATTTACGATGGATTTAGAAAAATATGGAGGGGCAGCTAGGTGGCGCAGTGGATAGAGCACCAGCCCTGAAGTCAGGAGGACCTGAGTTCAAATCTGGTCTCAGACACTTAACATTCCCTAGCTGTGTGACCCTGGGCAAGTCACTTAACCCTAATTGCCTCAGCAAAAAAAAAAAAAAAAATATGGAAAGATTAGGATTTATGAAGGATGATATTATCCACCTTCAGAGAAATAGAGGATGAACAAGCAAAATATGGCCTTACATAGATGTATATGAATGTATGTGATATATGTATGTGAGTATACATATCTATGTCTATATATGTTATGTGTGTATATATGTGTGTTTATATATGTATCGATAAATATGTCTACATTTAATTTTAGTTTTCTTGTGAGACATGGGAGGGGAACAAAGTGAAAAAGATAAAAAGTAAACAGCAGAGAACAAAAGAAATCCTACAGGGAAACAAATAAATGATGGCCAACTTTGAATACAATGTGTATTAATTTTTATATAGGCTTTCTTGAAATGGAAACACTGTTTCATATTTTGAATCCTCTCATATTCTGCATGGCATTTTTTTTTTTATTTTTCCATTTTGTATTTGTTTTAACTTAATTTTCAAAAATATTTAACTCATCTTGGTTTTTCTAGTTAATTTGGCAAATCAGTAAATTGAGATTAATATGACCAATTAAAGCTGCTTCTATAAATTGAATTAGAAAATTCACAAGGAAAAGAAAAAACAAAACTGTTACATTCATATGTATATAATTTAGCTATCATATCTATCTACTTTACAGTATAAGTGAAATTATTTAATTTTCATCATTCAGATATTTTTGATCAAACACTAGTATATCACTCATTCATATACAAAATTTTCATTAGTTTTTCCCTTATACTAAAAATTTTTACTGATGATTTGCTAGCTCCTTTTATTTTTTATATACTTTCCTGTGGAACTAATAAGGTGAATTCCTTTGTGACACACTAGATCTTTATTAGTCTTACATGTTTAATTTAGTTTCTTATTTTAACAATTTTTGTTTACCTGTCTATAAACTTAATTCTCAGTAAGATATTCTAAAACTTTCACCACAACTTAGTAGTGAAAAAAAAATTATTGAAATTGTTATACTATTCCCACTTGATTAAAACATTATGTTATTGACCGTCTTTTATTCTTTTATTTGTAGAGGCAATAAAGATTAAGTGATTCACCCAGGGTCACAAAACTTAGTAAATGATTGAGACTGAATCTGAAGTTAGGTTCTACTGACTCCAAAATCAGTTACTCTATCCACTGTGTTACCTAGTTGCCCCACATTCTATTATTCTTTATGTGTAACTTTTAGTAATTAATGAAGTTTTTAGTCAGTACTTCATTGATTTAATATTTCATGTCTATAATTTAATGACCCTGTATTTGAAATGGTACATGTATAAAAATAAAATTAATGTTAATTATTTTTCTGTCTACTGAGTATACATGCCTAGAATTGGCATGTAGAATTTATATCTATTTAAATGCTATCCTTATATAATTTGCTCAGTTGAGTTAACACTATTTGAAAATTTATTTTAAAAAAGAAAGAAAAATAAAACAATGTATCTCCTTGAAAATACTGACTCCTATAGCTATCAGGAGAAATAGCTTCTATTTTTTTTTTTTTTTTTTAGTATAAAGAGAAATACTCCGTCATTTATGACTAGAGTACTAGAATCAGTGAAGCCTGATAATCATGTAGATTATATAATTAAAGCTTTGATAAAGTGGGCTCTATCACTATTTGAAGCTGAGATACTGACATCCTTTTTAAATGGAAAAATGGAAAAGCTTGTTTTTCTGGATTTAAACTACTCTTATGACATGTGAAATGTGTCTCCCAATTTCTTAGAAAAAAATTATAATAAGTCCTGGGGGTGGGTTAGTTAAATTTTCAAAATAACTATCCAATGTATCCAATATGCAATTTGTGTTGCATATTGAATATATTTCCCCCTGCATTTTTGTTATATCTACAAATGTTTCTATGACCTACCATTACATGCAGCAGCTTCTTACATAAATCTTAATTAAATGACATGAAATAGTTTTTATTTTTAAACAGGAATTATTTTGGAAAATTGAAGGGAAAATTAGGACAATTACTTTTTTGTTTGTTTTATCCATTTGGACAAACTACAGATATATTTACTTAACTAGATATCTTTGGTGTATTTAACATACATTTTTGGCTTAGATTTTGAGAAACACATGTTGCTGGTAAGAGTAATATTAAAGATAATAACATATTGATGTACTACTTTGAAATTTGTGAGGTATTTTACATTTTATCTTGTATTTTTATATTCTAATGAAAATCAGTTCATTAATAAGCCATATTAAGTACATATTTAAATAAGTTGAATATCAGCATTTTAGAGGGAAGCAGTCATGGTCTGGATACTATTGGTACTACCACTGCTAATGGGAGACTATCCTATCAGAAGGTATGTAGATATCTGTAGGAAATGGTAGTGCTCAGAGTGCAGTGAGAAACTTTAGTAAGGGCTAATACAAGCAAATAGTTGAGAAGCTCCTTTCACAAAACCACAGATTCTCATCATTGAAAGGGAATTCAAAGAGGACATCTAATTCAATTTGCTAAATAAGAATGCCCATTTTAATTTTTATGACTAGTAATCATTTGACTTTTTTTTTTTTTTTTTTTGCTGAGGCAATTGGGGTTAAGTGACTTGCCCAGGGTCACACAGCTGTTATGTGTCTGAGACCAGATTTGAACTCAGGTCCTCCTGACTTCAGGGCTGGTGCTCTATCCACTGCGCCACCTAGCTGCCCCTAATCATCTGACTTTTGCTAGTGAAAAGAATGCTAGCACCTCTTACATAGCTCTCAATTTTTGAATGCCACTAATGAAATTTTCTTCCTTTTCTTTCTTCCTCCTTTTTTTCTTCCTTCCTTTTTTTCTTTTTCTATTTTTTTCTCTTTTTTCTTTCTCTCTCTCTTTCCCTCCTCTCCCCCTCTCTCTTTATTTCTCTTTCCCCCTTCTTTCCTTCTTTCTGTGCTGAAGTGTTCCTCTTTGCACTTTTTATTCCTAGTACTTTCTTGTAGAGCCAAGTAAATGTTGAATCCCTTATCTACTTAATGGCACTTCAGCACTTGAAGATAGCTATAGCTCATCCTACTTTCTCCTTTAAGTTCTTATATGAAATAATTTTCATATGAATACTGAAGCCCACAGGAATACTGATAACTATAATCTGGATACCCAACAGTTTACTAGAATACTTTCTGTAATATTTCATTCAGAATTTAACATATTAATCTAAATAGGACAGTGAACAGATGGGGTTATCTCTTACATAATCCTTTATATTAAACTAAAAATTTAATTAGCATATCAAACTAAAGTTCAATAAAAATTCAATCTTTTATCAAATGAACCATCTGATCATATTTCCCCAGTCATATTTATCCTATTAATATTTTGAACAATACATACAATGTTACCTTTCTCGCTCTTCAGTTTAATCTTTGAAATTTTCAAATTGATTTCTCCTTGGAGCCTGACTCTTATCATCCATTTTTAAAGTTGTACTGAACAACTTTATAAAACCTGCAAAGTGATAAGTATCCTATCTATATCTATATTCATATAATTGCTTTTTTTAATGTTAAAACTTTATAAAAAAGCAAGAAAATATCCCTGAGGCATTCCAAAAATAATAAGATAAAGCCTGTATTACAAATTTATTTCAAATTACTTATTTTTTGACTTCTGCAATTCAAGTAGTCCTCAGTACACCTCACAATGCTATTGTTTAGCCCACAGTTCTATATCTACATTTCTATAGATGGTTTGACTAAATCTGTTTTGCATTTTTGTTTTGTTTTGTTTGCTTCTTAGTTTTTTGTAAGGCAATTCGGATTAAATGTCTAAGCATCTCACAGCCAGCAAGTGTTGCCTGAGGTCACATTTGAACTCAGGAACTTCTGAATCCAGGCCATTGCTCTATCTACTATACCATCTAGCTGCCCCTTTTACCTGATTTTGATAAGACCTTGCCAATGCTTTAGCAAATTACTTACTACAAACAAGAGTTTTGATATGCTTCATTTTGTGTCTTCTTTGGTCATGTGTGTATTTTTCTATTGACATTAGGCTGACTCCAAAGCACTTATCAGTGACCAAATTAAACAGCATTCCCCAATTTTAGTTAATTCTGTGAGGTGAGTGTTGTTTCATTCCCTGAATAAGTGTCTCATTGCTTTCTTTTGTTGTTGGAAATTCTTGTCTTCCGGAGTTCAAATGCATTATCAAACATATATCAGCTGTGTGCCTTGGGCAAGCCATTTAACCCAGTTTGGTTCAGTTTCCTCTTCTGTAAAATGAAGTGGAGAAAGAAATAACAAACCACTCCAGTATCCTTGCTAAGAACCCACTCCAAAAGAAAAAAAAATCACAAAGAGTCAGAAATAATTGAAGTGACTTAAAAATAACAATGAGAGGAAATGTTATTTTTATGGATGGCATTCTCATTTTTCCATCAAGACTTTATCAAGGGGCATAGTGTATAGAGCACCAGCCCTGAAGTCAGGAGGAGCTGAGTTTAAATCTGGTCTCAGACACTTAACATTCCCTTGCTGTGTGACCCTAGGCAAGTCACTTAACCTCAATTGCCTCAAGAAAAATAAAAAAAGACTTTATCAAAATCACTAGCAGAAGTGCAAGTGAAGATTATCTTTATCAACCCATAAAGCAATCACCAATTTCCACATTACAATAATCTGCTCCAAAATATTTTGCAAAATTTTTCTTTCATCTCCACTTGGCCTAGAGATCCCATACCTGTTGAAAGAAATGATGAAATCTATTATGAATATGATAAATTGAAAAAGCAGGATTTATTTTAGATTTACTAAAATTCCCACATGAAGATGCAATACCAACTACAACATTTTTCACAATGTCACATTTCATGAAAGATTAAGAAATTCATACAAGAAATGGAGATAAATATACTTCTTTCAACCGAGAATTCATCTGAAAATTTATTACTTAAAATTAATGCTAGACTTAGAAAAATGGACTATTTGTCAAAAGTATGCTTAATATATAATATGATAAATTTCATATTTTCATAATGAAAACAATTTTAAAATATTTAAAACAATTGTGAATTCAATCGATAGTATGTTAAAAAAAAAAAAAAACCTGCAACAAGGTGAAAGCTTTTGCATTCTTGACTCTATTTTCTTTTCACCTAAGTCTAATATTGAGGAGTCTTACCTGATCCTCATTGTGTGTGCATATTGCTAAAAGTGAATTAAGAATCTTTTCCAATTCATTCAGGTTGACAACTTAAATTTTTTTACTGTCCTTCTACCTATCTTAAATATCAACTGCCTATTGAGCAAATTTGTTCTGTCCATTATAGCCTAAATTTACCTCAATATAGAACATGGAGATAAAATAAAAGTTAAGCAGTTATGCTGCTTTAATGTCAACCAACATGTTTCCTGACCACACCAGGAAATGTAATCCTATTCTTTCTTGTATCCTCTTCCCAAAAACAGATGTTTCTGCCTAATTTTTCTTTTTCTTCATAAATGAAAGATCAGACTTCTCAAATTCTATCTCCCCCATTGAAATTAATGTGTTTTGTTAAGTATTCAACAAAAAATAGTTTTTAATGAAAAAAAAAAAGATATGTCCTCTGTTCACACTATCCTTCTAAAAGGTTTCTCTAATTCAAGTATTCTCATTTCAATGCAACCTCTAGTCAGCTGACAAACTGATTCCCCACCATCTTTGAATTGTATTTTATCTTTTTATATTAACTTATTAATTTTTAAATACACATTTATGAATCATGTTCGGAGAGAAAAATCAAAACAAAAGGGAAAAACCACAAAAGAAAAAAAAAAGAAAAAAGAGTAAATTTTGATATAAACTGTTGATATAGATTAGGTCTCTATATTTCTTTTCCTGGATCTAGATGGCATTTTCTATCCAAAGTTCATTGGGATTGCCTTGTTTTAATTTGTATTTCCCTAATCAATAGGGATTTAAAGCATTTTTCATATGACTATAGATAGCCATAATTTCATCATCTGAAAATAATCTATTCATATCCTTTGACCATTTATCAACTGGGGTTCTTTATATATTTTAGAAATGAGATACTGCCTGTAAAGATCTTTTCTCAGCTTTATATTACCCTTTTAATCTTGTTTCTGTTGGTTTTGTTTGTGCAAAACCTTTTTAATTTAATGTAATCAAAGTTTTCCAATTTGCCTTTCATAATGTTCTCTAGTTCTTCTTTAGTCATAAATTCCTCTCTTTTCTGATAGGTTAGCTATGCCTTGCTCTCCTTAATTTAATGTAATCAAAGTTTTCCAATTTGCCTTTCATAATGTTCTCTAGTTCTTCTTTAGTCATAAATTCCTCTCTTTTCTGATAGGTTAGCTATGCCTTGCTCTCCTAATTTGCTTATGGTTTCATCCTTTATGCCCAAATCATGTACCATTTTGACTGTATTTTGGTATGGGGTCTGAGATTCAGATCTATGCTGAGTTTCTGACATATTATTTTCTAGTTTTCCCAGAATTTTTTTTTTCAAATACTGAATTCTTATCCCAGAAGCTAGAGTTTGGGGGATTATCAAAGGCTAGATTACCATATTCAGTGATTATTATGTCATATATATCTAAATTATTCTACTAATCCACACTCTATGTCTTAGCCAGTATTAAATGGTTTTGATGATTGCTGCTATACAATAGAGATTTAGTTCTGGTACTTCTAGGCTACTATCCTTTGCATTTTTTTTTTTTATTTCACTAGATATTCTTAATTTTTAATATCTTTAATTTTTTCTAGCTTAATAAGATAATATTTTTACAATTTAATTGTTTTTTTTTATTTTTTAAATTTTTGGTATTGTACTGAAGTAGACCAATTTAAGCAGAATTGTCATTTTTATTATATTAGCCCACTTTACACATGAGCAATCAATATCTTTCAAATTATTTAGATCTGCCTGTTTTTGTGTGAGGAGTCATACAATTGTGTTCATATAATTCCTGGGTTTATCTTGTCAGGCAAACACCCAAATATTTTATTTAGTCTGCAATTAATTAAATGTAATTTCTCTTTCAATCCCTTGTTGCTGGGCTTTGTCAGTAGTATGTGGAAATGGTGATGATTTGTGTGGATTTATTTTATATTCTTCAACTTTGGTAAAGCTGTTAATTATTTCAAGTAGGTTTTGGATGATTTTCTAGCATTCTCTAAATATATTATCATATCATCTGCAAAAGTAATAATTTTATCTCCTCATTGCCTATTCTAATTCCTTTGATTTCTTTTTCTTTTTTATAAAGCCAACATTTCTAGTGCACTGCTGAATAACACTGATGATAATGGTCATCCTTGTTTTTCCCCTGATCTTGTTGGGAATTTGTCTAGCTTTTCTCCATTACAAATAATGCTTTCATAGATTGATGCTGCTTATTATTTTAATTAAAACTCCCTTTATCCCTATGCTTGCAAGTGTTTTTAATAAGAACAGGTGCTGCTTTTTGTCAAAAGCTTTTTCTACATCTATTGAGATTATCATATGACTTCTTTTGGTTTTGTTATTGATATGGTCAATTATGCAAAAGTTTTCCTGATATTGAATCACTGATGCAGGACTTACTTGGTCATAGTGTACTATCCTGCTGATAAATTGTTATAATCTGTTTGCTGATATTTTATTTAACAATTTTGCATTATTATTTGTTAGGAAGATTGGTTTGTGATTTTTTTTCTCTGCTTTAGTTCTTCCTGATTTAAGTATCAATACCATATCTGTGTCATAGAAGGAATTTGTCAAGATTCCTTCTTTACCTATTTTCCCCAATAGTTTATATAGTACTGAAATTTATTGGTCCTTAAATGTCTGCTAGAATTGACTTGTAAATCCATCCAGTCTTGAGATTTTTTCTTAGGGAGTTCATTGATGGCTTATTCAATTTCTTTTTCTAAAATAGGACTATTTAATAATTTATTTCCTCTTCTTTTAGTCTGAGCAATTTATATTTTTGTAAATATTCATACATTTTGACTAGATTGTCAAAAATGCTGGCATGTAGTTGGGCAAAATAGCTTCTAATTATTCCTTTAATTTCTTTTTCATTGTTGATTAATTCAACCTTTTCATTTTTGATGTTGATTTGTTTTTTTCTTTCCTTTTAATAAAATTAACTAAAATGTTTATCTATTTTGTTGTTTTATTCTTAAAACCAATTCTTACTTTTATTAGTTCAACAATTTTCTTAATTTCAATTTTAATAGTCTCTCCTTTGGTTTTTAGAATTTCAAAATTTCTATTTAATTTTTTTTTCTTTTGCTAGCATTTTCATTCACATGCTTATTCATTTATCTTCTCTTTCTCCATTTTATTCATATAACTAGAGATTTAAAATTTTCCCTAAGAACTCTTTTGGCTGCATCCCATAGGTTTTGGTATGTTGTCTCATTATTGTCATTCTCTTGAATGAAATTATTGTTTTTGAGATTTGTTAATTTGATCCATTCATTCTTTAGAATTAGACTGTTTAATTTCCATTTGGTTTTTAGTTTATTTTTTGCTGCCCCTTTGTTAAATATAATTTTTATTGCATTGTGGCCTGAAAAAGAAGCATTTGGAATTTGTGTCTTTCTGCATTTGACTGTGAAGTTTTTATGCCCTAATACACAGTCATTTTTTATGTAGGTGCCTTATACTACTGAGAAAAAGATATATTCTTTTCGGTTTCTATTCAATTTTCTCCAGAGGTCTATCATATCAAAATTTTCTAGGATTCTATTAACCTCCCTACTTTTTTTCTTATTTATTTTGTGATTATATTTCTCTGATTCTGAGAGGGGAAGGTTGAGGTCCCTCACTAGTATAATTTTGCTATTGATGTTCTTTCCTTCCTTATCTTTTTTAATAAAATCTATTTTTACCTTTGCTTTATCTGAGATCTGAATTTCTCCTTCTGCTTGTTTACTTCAGTTGTAGCAGAATAAATTCTGTACCAGCCTTTTACCTTTACTTGTATGTGTTTCTCTATATTATAGGATTTTGCTTTTTAATCCACTCTGCTATTTGATTCCATTTTTGGTAGAGTTCATCTCATTCACATTGTTATGATTACTAGCTCCCTCCATCCCATTTTCACCCAGTATATTCTTTTGTTCTCTTTCCATCTTGTCCCACCTTAACAGTATTTATTTTTTAACCACCCTGCCCTCTACCTGCCCCACCTTCTATCATCCCTCCTCCATTCTCTTAGCTCTTTCTCCTAGTGTTTCTGTTCTCCATTCTATCTAGTCCATCCCTTTTCTTTCTTCTTTCTCCTCCTACTTCTTTATAGATTAAGATAAATTTCTATACCTTGAGTAATTGTTATGCTCTCTTTGAGGCAAAACTGATGAGATCAAGCTTCAGACAATATTCACCTCTCTTCCTTCTTTCTTTCTATTGTAGTAGTTCTTTGGTGCCTCTTTATGTGATCCAATTGGTCCCATTATACCCCTTTCCTCTTCTGCAGGTAGAATCCTTTTCCCACCTTTTAGGTCTTTTTCTTTGACATAATCACATCAGAACCCATTCACAACCAATTCCCCACTCTATGTATGTTCTCTCTAATTTCCCCAATAACAGATACAGTTCTCAAGAGTTACAGATATAATTTTTCCATCTAGGGATGTAAATAGTTTAACCTTTAAATTATATATGTTTACTTCAGTTTACCTTTCTATGCTTCTCTTGAGTGCTATGTTTCAATCTCAATTTTTTCTGTATTGTTCTGTTTTTTTTTTTTTTTTCAAAAGAAATGATTTAAAGTTTCTTACTTTATTGAAGATGCTTCTCCTCCCCTGAAAGATGAGCTCAGTCTCTCTGGATATTTAATTTTTGTTTGTAATCCCACTTCTTTTGTGTTCCAGAATATGGTATTCCATATCCTCTGTATTGCATATGCTGCCAATACCTGTATAATCCAGACTACTTCTCCTAAATACTTGAATTCTTTTTGTCTGGAAGCTTGTAGTATTTGATTTCCAAGGTTTTGTTTTCTTTAGTTTTTTTTTTTTTTTTTTTTTTGCATTTGGCAAAAAAATTGCATTTTTTTAATAATTGTTTTCTTCAGTCAATTTTTTCCTTCCTTTCCAGGATATTGACTCTCTTGTATACCTTTCATTTATTTTCTCATTTTTTTCTTCCACCTTTCTTATTTGCCTTTTAAAAATCTCTTATGAGCACTTCCAAGAAGTCTCTTTGGGATTGAGACCAATTAGTATCACTCTTTGAGATTTCTTCTGTGGACAGTTTGTCCTCCTCTAAGTTGGTATTTTAGCTTTCCTTGTCATTATAGTAACTTTCTATGGTTAAGGTTCTTTTCTTTACTTTGCTCATTTTCTTTCTTTCTCTTTTGTGACTTTTATGAAGGAGTTCTGTTTTGGGGATAAAGAGGTCACTGTCCCAAGTTTCCTGTGCATCTCTGAATATTGGCTTTGAGAACAGAGGCCCTTTTGTTTGCAGGAAATAGCTTTGTCTACTCTTTCCAGGAAACAGCCTGTTTTCCCGGAATTTATCTTCTGAGCCAGGACTGGAGACTGCCTCACTTGTTTACTCCTCTACCCAGGACCTACCATCTCAATTGTTGATCTGCTGTGATTAAGACCCTTTCACTGTTTGTTTGGTTTTTGTTTGTTTGTTTGTTTTTAATTTTTTTTATTTTCACTGGTTTTCCCAGATTTCCCAGATTCCAAGATTCAATCTGAGGTAGTCTCAGAACATCCTTTTCACACCAGTGAGAGTGACTTTTCTTGAAGTTTTTCAAATCTATCAGGAACTAGAGAGTGGTTTCATTCCATCAGACTTTGTTCAGTAGCTTGGTTTTATGTAATTTATGAGGGAAACTAGGAGAGGTTAAGCAGCTTCCTGCTTCATTTTGCTGTCTTGTCTCTACCCCCAGAAATCTCCAAACTGATTTTCCTAAAGCAAACATGGTCCTTCTAACCATACCATTTTTCCTTTCACTCCCATCTACAAACTCTTACCACTTACTCAAGAAAGTACAGGAATATATAATATTCTGAGAAACAAATCTGTAAACTGTTGTATTTGGTATTTACATTCTTTGTAACATCCCATTTCTACCTTTCCTTCCCTCTTACACTTTACTATTCCCCCTGCATTCTTCATTCTGGATACAATGGTCATCTCCTTGCTGATCCTCATATATTTCTTTCAGTCTTCTCACTATAATATGCTCTTTCTTCATCAACACTTAGTTTCCCTGATTTTGTTCCTTCAAGGTTCAGGTCAAATCTCACCATCTGCAAAAAGCTTTATATGATTCCCCTCTCTCTTAATTCCTTCATACTAAAGATATCTTGTGTGCACATTTTGATTCATATGTTTTCTCCTGTATTAGCAAATGATCTCCTTTAGATCAAGGAGCATCATTTTGCCTTTCTTTGTCTCTTCACTGTTTGGCAATGTTGTTTGAAGAATAAGAAGCACTTAAATTCTTATTAGTTATCTGGTATAGTACAGGGGAGGTTGAGAAACCATCATAGATGAGGTGGCATCCATGTTGGGCTTTAAGGGAATGGAAAAATAATGAAATCTCATGAAATAGAAAAAGGCTGCCCCTCTTTGTGCCATTTATGTTTGAATGGTTCAGTACTTCACAAAATCCATTATTTCATTACATTTGAATTCTTCCTCAACTCTCTTTGCAAACCTAGTTTACAATCCTACTATGATTTAATAGATAGTTTCAAAAAGTAATGTGACAGAAAAAATCATCTACTCATCAAAATTATCCAATTTTGAGTTTCAAATAATGAATGCAAAAATATATTGCTACATCCATACTCATTAGGATCTCTTAAAAATTGGTGAGCTGTTGGCATTCAAAAACTCTGCATCCTCTAAAAGCCATGATGAGCCATCAAAGTATAAAGTTACACTTAAATTTACAGTTAAGAAAAGGGGTAGGAGAATAACTTTCATGACTTTGCCATTAATGGTAGAGTGCATATGATCAATATCCTGAATTAATGAATAAAAAGCTAAATCTAGGGTTAGAGAAGCTGGATTCAAACTTAGCAAAGGAAATACATCTCCTACATGCCACTGGACACATCACTTCATCTCCCTGGGACTCAGTTTATTAACTCATAAAGTTTAAAGTCTGGACTATATCAATGACTGACTGTATCAGTAAAATTCACATACAAATAGAAAACATTGAATTATACGTAAGGTTCCCTGTGGGCTGCATGTTGCCTTGGAAAAACCACATATCATTCTTTCTACTCTATTCTACCAAATTTTTATTTATTTTGCTAAATATTTGCCAATTACATTTTAATCTGGTTGAATTGTTGATACTTCTAAACTAGATGACTTATTAGATCCTTTTTATCTCTAAAGGACATAAAAATACAAAAAAAAATTATAATTCAGTAACAATATATGAACAATGCTTTAAAACTGCCTTCTATTTATATTGTGTGTATTTAGTATCTAGTACATTTTATTTGCATGCTTTTCCCTGATTATATTACCTCCTTGAGAGCAGATACCATATTTTTTCTTTACTTTTTAAGTCCACCATTTAACATCATAATTGTTGTCATTCTAAATATGATACTTACCAAATGACCAATGAGAAGACACTTGACTGAAATAACTAAATTATTTCATTATTGGAATTCTCATTGTAATTAGACACCAAAAGAAATAGTCTAATTAGAAGACTGGTTTGCAGGTTTTTTGAGAGACTAATGAAAGTTAGTATATGCATGAGATAAAAAAAAAAATCCAGTCATCTGGATTAGGTTAGATGTGGAGTCAGAGGATCTGTGTTTTAATCTTAATTCAAGTATTCATACCCAGTATGACCTTGGACTAGCCACTTCATTATTCTGGGCTTTAGTTTCCTTTTCTGTAAAATAATGCAGTTGAACTAGATTGTACTTTAAAATGTTTTCTTTGTTAAGTCTATCATCATATGGGCAGGGAATCTTTTTAAGGATATTTATAGGAAAGGTTTTGGGGGGAAAAAAAAAGACCAAAGATTCTATATGTTACTTTTTCTAGTAATTTTTTTGTATAGAAAAGTCATTGTGTGTAGTTGTTTTTCATGTTTTATTATTCTGTCATGAAGAATCACACTTGCAATGTTTCATAGCATGACAGGTTTAAGTTAGAAGATAAATGATTCACAAAAGGACCTGGCATGCCGCAGGCAGTCTTTTGTAAACATGGAAGACTCATCACTTCTGACACTCTCCCACTGATATTTCAGGATGGTGTGATGATTTCTAATTGTTTAACATTGTAATCCAGCACCGACTACAATTAAATTACAGATGTTTATTTTTGTTTTCCTGACTCACATGATTTAATTTATCTGTTTCACACCTAACAAAACAGTTAAATTTTCATTTTCAAATTTATTTACTTTAAAAAAGTGTTTTAAATAGCAAGAAAGAATAAGTGGAATCTACTTTTTAGAATAATAGCAAATTACATCACCCCCCCCAAAAAAAAAACACAAGGTATTAAAGCTATTTCATATGTTAAAGGAGATTATAATTAGTATTCAGTGGTTGTATAAACTGGAAATATTTCAACCTGGACACTTTTTGCCAAGAAAAATAAGCTTACAAAGAAGATGTATAAGTAAAAAAATTCCCAAATCATGACGCATCTGTTGCATTCTATATTATCTACAAAATTTTCATTGTTTTGTCTGTCACCCTAATAGTAGTAGTCACCAGCAAATGTATGTCCATGATATTTAATATAGTTCAACACTGAGCATAGCTAGTGCAAGCATATACATGCAAATATATACAGACAGATAGACAGACATATATACATATACACTAAGAATCAATTTCTTCACAAAGTTTTCCAATAGTGGAGTTTCATTTTCCAGTAATAAATCTCTTTCCAGGATATTTTTTTCCTTTTCTTATATTTTGTTTTCCTGCAAAAGATGATATAACTCTTTGATTACCATTGCTAACTAAAGAACCACCTGATTTTGTGGGATGTTACCATGGAGAAATAAATTTTACCCAGGTATCATTTAAGAATACACATATTTCTCTGATCTTAATCCTTGATAATTGAAAAAAAGGAAATACTGAACCAAAAATAAACAGAAATCATTAGGTTTTTCTAAGTAAAATTGTATCACATTAGTCTCTCTTTTAAAGATGGCAAAAATTAGGCATTAGGGAGGTAACAATGTATTAATAATTCTCAAGATGACTGAAGCAAAAAAATAAATAAATAAATCACGTTACAATTTGTTTCACTTGCAGATATCAACTAGACATATTTTAGGTTCCAAAAACATGAAGTGTTATAGATCATGGGAAATACATGGCATATGCAAATGATTTTAAAGTATTTCTTTTTAAAATATATCAGAACTATATGTAGTGGATTTCCTGCTATCCAGGGGAGGGGTGGGGACTAGGAGGGGAAAAATTTGTAACAGAAAGCTTTGTAAGGGTCAATGTTGAAGAATTACCCCTACATATGTTTTGCAAATAAAATGCTTTAATAAAGAAAAAAAATAAAAAATAAAAAATTTGTCTTCTTCAAAATGGTAACCCACTAAGGAAAAGCACATTTTCCAATGTAATACTAACATTAATGTAAATATTTTGGAAATTCTTTAAGAATTGTTTTCAGAGCTTTCAACTCATGTTCTTTTGAATATCTTAAATAATGGCAAAGTATTTTCAAACTTGACTCTCTATTTTTTATTATTTTGGCAATCACAGTGATCTGAAATCCAGGAAGGTGAATGATATAAGTAATCAAGTTGATAATACTACTTTTTCATCAAAAATGAGGTGTGATAGTAAATATAGTGAAACTGGTTTTCTTGCATGACTTAGAAATTAGCTTTAAGGCCAATTTTTGAATCTATTGAGGGTTGTTTTGCATAGAAATTCATTTTCATAATATATCAATGGGAACATAAGATATAATATAAGAAACATTGTTTCATACACATTTTTTTTTAGCAGCCCATCTGTTTTGTATTACCAGGGATGCCATAGGCTGGTTTTAACAGTCGACTTCATTTTGCATTATTCTTCTTCATAAACATTCATAAATAGTCAAATGGTTCTCTTTATGGTTCTCCAAACATATTTCTCACTTTACATTTCATTATCATTCTTCATGGTATTATCTTCTTTCTATCTCCTTGAAATCTACACAGTTTTAAAGGTCTACCTCATATCCTCATTTCATCACAAAGTATTTTTTAAGCATTGATTTTTAAGCTTTGATGATCCCTGCCCTCAAGGAGGATGGTATTTATGAATTATTTACATTTATTCTTTCATACCACTAGGGGTTTTTTCTTATTATGTGTCTCATCTACAAAGCTAATTAGCTTATGAGGAGAGGGACTATATTTTAACATATATCCTTTACATAGTAATCTATTCCTGTTCAATATTTTTCATTTCTTTCTTGTAATTTCAAAAGATCATCCTATTTGAAAAATGTTTTAGTTATTTTTAATAAATCATTGCCTTTGTTGTTGTTATTGTGTCTTTAGTTCTCAACAAGTACTGTTTTGCAACTTACTTTTTTCCAGATAATTGTAATTGGTCTTTGCTTGGCATTTTTAGGTAGTCCATATACATTGAATAGTTAGTGCTTGCTTCTTTTTAAAAGCATGTCAACCATCACCTCATCAAATGAAGCCTTCTTTCCAACAATTACAGATTATCTATTTCTCTATAACACACAATCTTTATTTTTAAAACCTATGTATAGAATTATTTTTTTTAAATCCTTTAATCACAAGTTCTCCTCCTCCTTTCTCTCTTCCTCTTTCCTTCCTCTTCCCCTTTCTTCCTCTCCCCTTGCCTCTTCTTCTATATCTGTCTCTTTCACTGTTTGTTTCTGTCATATCTCTTTTGTCTCTGTCATATCTCTTTTGTCTCTGTATCTCTCTCTCCCTCACCTTTCCCATGCCCTTCCTTTCTCCCCTTTTTCTGTGTATGTCTTTGTCTCTGTGTCTGTCTGAATGTCTTTTTCTGTCTCTGATTCTTTATCTCAGTCATTTTACTTTCTTATGTTCCCTATCCCCTTCCCTCAGTCCAATACACACATGCTGCTGAACTCTAGTCTAAATTTTTTCCTGTCTCTTCTACTTCTTTTATTTTTACAATGCCATATGACTAAACTCTCTATTTCAAATTCTTCTAAATTTGAAAGAAAATTGGATATATGTTTGTTTTTTATCTATCATCATTTTCTCCAATTGCTGCTGCATTTCACAAGAAAGAACACTCACTTCATTTAATGTCATTACCAACTATTTCTTATATTTAAGAATTAAATTTCATTTTTTCTTCTTTCAATTTTGTAAAATAGAAAATGAACTTCAAGACTTCTATTTCTTTTTTTTATTCATTCAATACAGTAGATAAATATTAAATAGTTGTTTACTAGAGAATTGTGGATCAATAGTAAATTCACTTTAATATATTAGATGGGTACAGAATGATCTGTGACTGTGTTCACTAAGTGAACTTGGATCTCAATTGTCTCATCTGTAAAATGGTTGTTTGACTACAATTATTTCTAAGCCTCTTCCTCTCCAGCTTCAATAGTCTCTTATCCTAGAGAAAAACCTTGCAATTATTTTAAAACATTGTCCTTCTCCAGTCTCTCATTTATACATGCAAACTTTCAAAAAACTAATTTTGATAAAAAGTAATATATCCCTCCTAGTATTCAATACAATGAATATAGTCATCCATAAAATAGGGTTTTGACTAAAAAGAGACCAAAGAACTTGGCATTGCTTAAAATCTAAGCAACAAAGTCAGTTAACTTCTAGTTTCAGTCTTCTCAAATGTAAAATGAGGACTTTGGACCAGATAGCTTCTATGATTCCTTCCAGCTTTAAGTCTATAATCTTATTAACTTTTTAAAATGTGGGGTAAGCAAAAATAAATGTAGAAAGTTTTCCTTATTGTAAAAAAGCATTCTCTGATTCACTCACCCAGAGCCATAATGTTATATATCTGCCTCATAGAATGCTAGGTTATCTTTCTATCATTAGCTTGAGCCAATATAGGTGGTATTCCTCTTTTGTTGAACAATAGTAACTTACATCTCAGTTATACCAAATCCATTAATACTGAGTAACTTTCACAAAAAAAAATAATAATAATTTAATAGTATGTAGGTAGCATAGTAAATAGAGTACTAGTCCTTGAGTCATCAAGTTTCATCTTCCTGAGTTCAAATATGTTCAGACACTTATTATTTATGTGACTCTGAGCAAATCACTTCACTCTCTTTGCCTTAATTTCTTCACCTGTAAAATGAGCTGGAGAAAGAAATCAAAACCACTCCAGTATATGTATTAAGAAAATCCCAAACCATTTCCAATAGATTAGGGGTAAAACAAAATTGCCCACTATCACAATTACTATTCAGTATTGTATTTGAAATGTTAGCTTTAACAATAAGGAAAGAAAAAAAAATAAATGAATTAGAATATGTAATGAGGAAACCAAATTATCACTCTTTGCAGATGATATGATAATATACTTAGAGAATCCTAGAAAATCAACTAAAAAACTACTAGAAACAATTCACAAATTTATCAAAGTTTCAGGATACAAAATCAATTCACAGAAATCATCAGCATTTTTATATATTAGCAACAAAGTCCAGTAGCAACAGATATAAAGAGAAATTCCATTGTAAATTATTGTAGACAATATAAATTTGGGGAGTCTACCTGCCAACGCAAAGTCAGGAACTATATGAACGCAAATACAAAACATTTTCCACACAAATAAAGTCATATCTAATCAGTTGGAAGAAAGTCAAGTGCTCATGGATAGGCTGAGATAATATAATAAAAATGACAATTGTACCTAAATTAATCTACTTATTTAGTACAAAACCAATCAAACTCCCAATAAATTGTTTTACAGAGCTAGAAAAAATAATGACAAAGTTTATCTGGAAGAAAAAAAAGGTCAAGAATTTCAAGGAAATTGATAAAAACAATGTAAATGAAGGTAGCCTAGCTGTACCACACCTAAAACTATATTATAAAGCAACAGTCATCAAAACCATTTAGTACTGGCTAAGAAATAGAATAGTCGACCAGTGGAATAGGTTTCACAAGACATAATAGTGAATAACTATACTAATCTAATGTTTGATAAAACCAAAGGCCCACTTCTGGGATAAGAACTCACTATTTGACAAAAATTGCTGGGAAAATTGGAAAACAGTGTGGCAGAAGCTAGGAATTGGCCAACACCTAACACCCTATGCCAAGATAAGGTTGAAATATCTTTGTGATTTAGACATAAATGGTGATACTATAAGCAAATTCGAAGAACAAAGGATAATCTGTCTCTCAGATCTATGGAGAAGGAAAGAATTTGTGGCCAAGGAAAAACTAGAGTATATTATAAAATGTGAAATGGATATTATCCATAAAATGGATAATGTTCATTATATTAAGTTAAAAAATTTGTACAAACAAAGTCAATACAGACAAGAATAGAAATGAACAATAAAACTGGGTGGAGTAGGGTGGAGGGGAATTATATCCAAGGGTTCCAACAAAGGCCTCATTTCAAAAATATATAGATCATTGATTAAAATTGTTAAGAATCCAAGCCATTCTCCAATTGCTAAATGATCAAAGGATATAAACAGATAATTTTCAGATGCAAAAAATAAAATCATTTATATTCATATAAAAAAATGCTCTAAATCATTATTGATCAGAAAAATGTAAATTAAGACAACTCTGAGGTACCACTACATATCTCAGATTGGCTAAGACAACAGGAAAAGATAATGATGAATATTGGAGAGGATGTTGGAAAACTAGGACTTGCAAAAATGAATGCTGAAAATTATCTATGCATATGTTTTTTAAAATAAAAAAGCTCTAATTTACAAACAAAAAAAGAAAATCCCAAATAGAGTAAAGAAAACCTCAAATAGCATCACACAAACACAACTGAAATTAATTACTTAAAAAATGTAATAATAAGGTACTTCTGGTCCACATTCTTTCACCTCACTCTTGGAAGTACATAGGTTCAAAGTTTAGTTTGCCATTAAATGAAAAATACTTATACTCCTCTTTTTTCCTGTGTCTCCTGCTTTGTCTACATAAACCTCCAGAGTAGGAATGCAACTTTCCAATTACTATCAACTAAAATCTGCTTCTTAGACAAATGGGAGGGAGAAAGTAGGCAAGAAAGAGGGAAAGAAAAAAAAAACTAAAAGGAAAGAAAGGAAGGAAGGAAGGAAAGTAAAAAAGATCTTAATGTGCATTTTTTAAAGTTAAATCAAATTGGTTCTGGAAAAAAAAAACAATGGTTTGGATGGAATGTGACTATAAAAAGATAGTCATGAAATATAACAATAAAGACAAGTCAATAATTAAAACAATGTATTCATGATATAAGGTACCTGCATGACTACATGGCAGACATTGGAATCCAAAGAGTCAAAAGAGAAGTCCACAGAGTAATGAAGAAAGTAATATGACTAGCCTGGATACTTTTCTTAAAATGGAGATTAAAGAATAAATTGACCTTAAGTTTTTGTCCATGAATCCAACAACTAGCTATCAATTTAAGGTCTAACCCAATTAGTTTTAGAGAATTATCTAAGGAACACATCTCATTAGCCACTCAGTGAAATTTTGTTGGTGATGGGTTTTTTGTTTGTTTGTTTGTTTGTCTTTTGGTCTCAGTAACTCCTTCATGAAACCACATGCATAAGAGGCGAAGTATAAGTATCACTTATAAAATCATATCTGTTTTGAAGCATCAATGTATACTTAAAATCAATATAATATTAATATATAATGCAGGTCACTAAAAGGCTTTTCTTTGGTTAAAGTACAGCCAAAAAGCTTTGCCAATTTAAGATAACATATAATAAAGTTGCGGGGCTATGACTACCCCCCCCCACATACACACACCTTAGCTTTCATTCAAGCACTTAGTTATTTGTTTGCAATGCCAGAGAGGCTATGAAATTTTTAACACAAAATAAGACAGTCAAAAGACTTCAGTTGAGACTGCATACCCTCTTCCCCACTCTTCAAATAAAGAGGGATATTATTAGAAAAAAACAACAGAAACAATGTTAGCCTTAGGAGACTGGCTTTCTCCTTTCTTTTGTGTGTGTGTGTGTGTGTGTGTGTGTGCATGTGTGTATGTGTGTGATGTGTATACACTGGGTGCTAACATCTTATAAATGCTTAAAACTTCTTTCTCCTCCTGTTTAAAATCAAATGAATCAAATTGATTTGTTACTTATCATTACACCTTTGAGGACTAGAATTGAAATGACCTGCAAATTGTACTTTAGAGATAAACATAGAAGGTAGCAGTGGCCTAGCACATAGTAGATGAATGATAAATGTTGATTGATTAGTCAATTGATTGATTAGTTGGTTGGTTGGTAGTAGTGAGCAACACCAAGCAGTTTTTGAAAGATGAATTAAGATACTCAGGGGAGAATGGAGAAATGCTAGGCAAAAAAGAAAGACCAGTCCTGGGAATAGCAGAGATGTTATACTCAGTGGGGGAAGAGCACAATCACTGCAGCATTATAATAGAATGCTCAGGTGCAAATCTAGTTGGGGAGAGGTCTAGAAAGAGCAGCCAAATAACATGATTAAAAGTCACTGGCAAATTAGCAGCATGGGAAATATGAGTGTTTTTTTTCATGTGTGCCCTGTTCACAATTATTGCCTAATTGTGTCCTTCCAAGTGTGATTCCTATACATGTGGTTGTAAAGGAGGACAATCCATTTTTTAGTGGAGGAATGTTCATTTACTACCATTCTTCCCATACTATTTCATTAAATTTTATTCAACTGTGTCCCCTGACTTTTAAAAATAAACAAATAGGAAGGGGCTCCCGAGGTGCCATTTTGAGTAGAGGATAATTGCGGGCTCTCAAACTGAAGCCCCACATATATGTGCAGATGGTGCTCACAAACACCACATATGTATTTCTTCATGGTAATATTATGTAATAAATGTATTTTTTTCTTATAATATGTAGCTCTATGTCTGTTCACAAATGGATATTACATTGCGTTTAAGTAATAGAAAACAACCAATCAGTAATATTTTTCAGATACAAATGTTTATATTCAGTGTACTAATATATAAGTGCAAAGACAATGTATATAACTAGCCACATGTGCTACCCAGTGGGATGGAGGTGAGAGTTTAAACCTATATAACATATATAAGAAACCTATGCAAGAAAGGTCACTGAGACCTTTTTTCCCTAACTTCTCTTGTTGTCAAGGGTACTATCATCTTCCTAGTCACCCAACCTCACAACATAAATATCATCCTTCACTCCTTATTCTCTCACTTACCACTCCCTATATCCAATCAATCGCCAAATTTTGTCATTTTTGCCTTTGCAACATCTCTCAAATATACCCCCTTCGTTCCTCTGAAATTTCCACTACCTTCTTGCAAGGCTTTAATCATTTCACACCTAGATTATTGTAACAATCTTTTCATTGCTCTGTCTCTGTCTCCTACTATTTGTTTCCTTCCTCACCCTCCCCCAGCAACCAATCAACTCCACTGGCTCTCTCTTACATACAGGATCAAATATAAATCCTCTGGAGTTTAAAATCAATTATTACATGAAGACTTCCTACCTTGCACTCTTTCAACTTTAAATCTTTCTACCCCTCATTCTCTACATATATTGCAGTCTCTTTACTGACTTGCTTCCTATTGTTCTTCTAAGAACATTCTATCTCCTAACTTCACGCATCCTTCTGTGCATCCTTCCCTTAATAGCTAGAACTCTTACCTTTTATAATTAGCCTTTTCTAATAATTTTTAAATTATAGAGCCTTCCCTCTGTTGAATGTTCTAACTTATTATGTTACATTAAAAAAAAACCACTTGGGTTTTTTTTCAAGTTTTTTGCATATTATCTCTTTCATTTCTGAACTCCTTAAGAGAGATACTATCCCTCTGCCATCCCTACTCGCATGTTTGTACTACCCCAATGATTAGTACAGTTTAAGACACATAGAAGATGGTTACAAAACACTTTTTAATTTCATTTAATCTATGCAATATAATGAGAAAGACTAGTCATTTTGGACAAAAAGAGCAACGTGACAATTGACTGATTTGTTCTGTAGAATTGTGTTTATCAATTTTTTCCAGTGATAGATAATCTTGGGAACATTTTTAAAACTCCGAAGCATTTTGCTACTGCATTTTTAAGTCCTTGGACTCAGAATATTAGAGAAAATTATCAGACATGCATAGGTCATTGTCTATTAGAGAAAATGCAGTTGGACAATAAATGGATGAGATTTTATCCTCTGGAATATTTAAACACTGAATATCCTTTAGAGAGTAGAAAATTAGCTTTACCAATGTAAAAGGAAAAAGATAAAATAAAACAGAGCTTGATATAATGTAATTGTGAGGAAGGGCCTTAGTCCCAGATAGGGGATGAGAAAATGTACCTTCTTTTAGTAAAGAGGAGTAAACACTATAAGTATGTTGTTTTGCATATGGAGTCAGATACAATGTATTAGATCTTTTGAAGTTTTAAAAATGTATATATCTTTATCATAAAGCAACAGAAGCGTATATTTGAGATTAAATGTGATGTTATAGCAAGCATTCTCAAAAAAAAAGCTTTTTAATACATGGGAATCACATGCTAAATAGGCAAAAAAGTTATGTGTACATTTATGCTATAATTATATATTGTAATATTTCACTGCCTACAATTACATTTTAAAAGTTTGAGTCATTTATAACAAATAAAATTCTACCATAAAGTTTAGGTCTCAAAAGTTTGCAGACATGAATAATATGACCACTGTGACTCTTTTAAATTTAGCACCAATATACACCTGTTATAAAATTAAAATTTTATGTGAAAGTCAGAATCCAATTGTAATTCTTTCTCCCTCTTTTCTGTGGATCTTGTATCTATATAATAGTAACACATAACTTATTGTATGTTAGTAAATCATGATTCACAGATGAAAAGAATTTCAGTTATTGTTCATTAGTTAAAATCTAAACCAAATGGAGCAAATACCAAAGAAGAAATTAATATAGAATAGAACTCTTATTTATTAAATTACTTTCTGTGCAGTTATAAGACTTTCAGAACTCATGATTTTATAATTCTATAGATTCTATAAACATAGGCATGTTTAGAGCATTGAAAAGTGAACAGACCAAGCATCAAATGCTGCATACATTATTAGATGTCATCTACCCAATTTTACTCATTTTTAGCATTTGTTACCATGGGATATTAAATAAAGGTGATATCAGAAAATATTTTTGTCTCAAAGGCATTTAGGAAAGAGAATAAGAAAAGATAAAGAAAATCACATCAAACTAGGTTAAACTGGAGTATGTTCTCTCAGTTCTTATTTTACAACTCTGAAATCTAATCCTTCTGACTTCCTGAGTATTTTCCTTAATGTTTTCAATAAACTAAACTGGCATGAAAAAATCTATCTTAGAACACATGCAATCTTTTCATATCTATGTCACCCTTATCAGAGTGCAATTGCTTTGAGCTAGTCTTGTATAAATTGAAGAAGAGAAAGATACTCAAATAGCCATTATAAATATGCTTTGGTAAGCAGCAGGGATCAAAAAAATTCATCAATAATCCACTAAATCACAGTCTCAAACATGATGGCCAGACTAAAAATTTTTGGGGAACTACAACAGCTGAAATTGCATCTCTTAGAAAGAGTTGCTCTTTAGAAGCTGATGGTAAGTCTAGGAATCTGAATTGCAGGAAGGCTTGAAAAGAAAGACTGCAGGTATTTCTCAAAGGACACAATCTAAAGTATATATAATTTAGAAATGTTGCTCAATGCCATATTTCTGTATTGATATAATATTCACCATTATTAGGTCTTTTTTTAAAAGAAAAAGATTAAGGACACAGTCTATAATAGTACATTTATAGTATGGGCTAGAAAGAGAGAAACCTTCAGAAATCATCAAATCTGTCCCTTCTTAAAGCACTTCAGTAATCCCAGCTGGTGGTGAAAACTTTGTTGACAAAATAAAGGAGTATTTTAGGCAATATGACTCTAACCTAACAGCTGGGCACCAGGCTGTGTTTTCCAAGGAACCTGCAAAGAAGATGCTAATGTCCCTCACTCTGTGGGAGTAATGCTAGGAAGTATCTTTGGAACTGAGCAGGCTATGTAGTCACTCATCTAGACATAATTTTTAGGTATCTTAGGAAAATTAAATTTAGCATTTCATGATGTCATTTTGTCTTTAGTTAGAGTTATTACTCCCTTATTTTGTTATGTTTTCCTCAATGTGTTACTTTGATTAAAATTTCTGAACAATTATTGGCATTGAAAAATTCAGATCAGTGAAACACCAAGTGATAATTTAATATCAGATATTCTAAATTATGGTTATTATATATTAGTATACTTTACTCTTGAAAAAAATGTGTATCTTGTCAGTCACATTGTAGAATAATCAATTCTACCAGATAATTTGGAAAATTGAAAAATATATACATATATTAAGATGATTCTGTATCCTCAGAGCTTCACACAATGTTTAATTGATTTAACTATGAAAAAGATACCTAAGAATATTTAAGGAATCTTCTTTGCTGACCAGCAGTTGTACTTAGTTGACTTGTTGGTTTGTTATTGTACTTGTTTCTGTGTGTTCCCTCAATACTACCTGTAAGGACAGGGGACCTAATCTAAATAGACTTCATCAGGAAAAACTACTAAAGGATTATGCTTTTTAAATTGAAGTCCATCAGTGATCAACATAGCTGTGAATAGATTTCAGGGATCCATGAACTGCATTGGGGAAAACCCTATGTATTTTATGTAATATATTGTAAGGAAAAAAAAAATTACCAAGAATTCCACTGACTCACTGATGAATTCAGGAAAGATTTATTTTACATTTTTTGCAAGAATGTGTATCTAGGTGAGTAAATCACCTTTGAAACTCCAAAGACAGAATTTTATTTCCTATCCTACAGCACAAGTCCCTCCTCTGATTCCCCATTAATTGAATGTTACTAAAATTACATGAGATGAATCTCCACCCCTCATTACATAGCCAGTCCCTGCCTCCAAAGGAGCTTCCATTGTAGAAGGGGCAAGGGTAACAGAAGAGGGCTAGAGACAGAGAACAAAAGATTTTTTCAAATCTCAAGCCACCACCTTTCCTTACAAAAGTTAGACCCTGCCCCCAAAGAGCTTACATTATTTTGGGGGAAGATCAATTCCACCCTTAATTATTCCTCGATGTCTTTGTGGGTTTCAGTTTTCTAATTTGTTTCATTTCTCCAATTTAATTTTCATAACTGTGGAAAACAAATCTCTATCTCTTTCTCACAATATTAAAAACATTATTTTTGAGAAAGGGTTTATAAGGTTTTAGGAGATTGCCATTGGGGTCCAGGATCCCAATAATAATAATAATAATAATAATAAAAATAAAATACAAACAGCTGGTATGGGAAGTGCAACTGAATAACTTGCTATTATTACCCTATTACTTTAAATGTTACCTCTCTTACCTTTAATGTGGTGAAAAACAAAATGACAGTGCCTTTATTATACTGGCACAAAAACTTAGTTGAAGTACTTCTTGTAGCAGTTGGATTTTAATGGAAAATCACACTTTGGATATCAGATGCCACATATCAGGAATGACTAGTGACAAGATGGAGATTGTCTAAAAAACCAAAGATGGCATAGAGTCTGGTTATCCAATATGAGATTTAAGGAATCAGGAATATTTAGCGTATGTGTATGTGTGTGTGTGTGTGTGTGTGTGTGTGTGTCTTTCTATTCCCATTACTCAGCATAATGTCTGGTATACTTCGGTGCTTAATCAATACTTATTGACCTATTGACCTCTGAATAGAGTACATCGCTTCTGAGATCCTTTCCAAGTATGGGATTCTCTGATTCCATGATTCTTTTATAGTGGACAAGCTTAGGCAGAGATTATGAAATAGCTTTTATTTAAAAAGCAAACAAAACAAAACAAAACAAAACAAAAAAACAAGAATTCTGTGGTATAAAAATAAATGGATTAGCAGCTAGAAGACATAGATTTGGTCCCCAGCTATAACATTAACTGATTGTATCACCTTTCTAGCTTCTAGCTTGAGGAGTTTGACCACATAATCTCTATAATACCTTTCTGTAATGAAGTTCTAGAATTCTATTATTCTACTGTATACAATGCCCATTATAGAGTGTTAGAAGAATTCTCAGGTGATCAAATTCTAAGCATCACCACCTCTTGTCCTGTGCTTAAAATATGTAACCCCAGTGGAATTTCCTCTCAGGAGTAAAATTGAAATAGGTGAAGCAGAAAATGCAGTCTTGTACTAATTCCCTGGGATATACTTACAAGTTCTATTCAACTGTCCTCTTGAGGAATCTTTCAGTCCCATGAATTGTGTAAAGAAAAATGGCCTCAAAGTATATGTAATAGACCTTTATCCACTTCAGCAAATAACTGGGGTCATAACCAAGGGCTGTAGATGGAAATTCATTGTAATTTCCTTCATGCTGAAAGAAATATGGAATTATTGAGAATTACAGAATAAGAATCCCCTTTGTAATCTACCTAGCAAATTGTCTTTTATCATTTGTTTCAAAGAGGTAAATAAAAACAAAACAAAACAAAACAAAACAAAACAAAAAACACTGCCTTCTGATATAGCCCACTCTACTTTTGGATAGTCCTAATTCTGGGGAAGATTTTTTTTTCCATATATATAACTTTGTATCTGGTAGTTTTTACCCATTGCTCCTAATTCTTTCCCTTAGTTCAAAGGGAAATTTTTTTTGAAACTACATGTTATTCTCTATTTTTTTTTTGCTTCTTTTCTATTTTTACTTTAGAAGTATATGCATAGATAGTTTTCAACATTCACCCTTGCCAAACCTTGTGTTCTAAATTTTTTCTTCCTCTCTGCCCCTACTCCCTCCCTTAGAAAGTAAACCAATATATGTTAAACGTGCAATTCTTCTATACATATTTCCACAATTAACATGCTACACACAAAAAAAATCAGATAAAAAATGACAAAGAAAACAAAAAGCAAATAAACAACGACAAAAAAGGTGAAAATACTATGTTGTGATCCACATTGAGTCCTTGCAGTGCTCTTTTTGTATGCAGATGATTCTTTCCATCACAAATCTATTGGAATTGGCCTGAATTACCTCATTGTTCAAGAGAGCCAAGTCCATCAGAATTGATCATTGTATAATCTTGTTGTGGCTGTGTGAAATGTTCTCTTCACGTAGCAAAAGTTCATGGTCTGAAATCATGCTGCTGATTGTTTCTTATACAACAATAATATACCATAGCATTTATATACCATAACTTATTCAGCCATTCTCCAACTGAGAGGCATCCACTGTTTCCAGTTCCTTGTCACTATAAAAAGGACTGCTACAAACATTTTTATACATGTGGGTCCTTTTCCTTTTTTTATGATCTTTTTTTTTGCTACAGGCCCAGTAGAGATACTGCTGGATTAAAGGGTATGCACAGTTTGTTAGCCTTTTGGGTATAGTTCCAAATTGCTCTACAGAATGTTTAGATCAGTTCAAAACACCACCAACAGTGTATTTAGTGTCCCAGTTTCAAATATCCCCTCCAAAATTTATCACTATGTTTTCCTGTCATCTTAGACAATCTAAGAGGTATGATGGTAGAAATGGTTTCAGTTTCTTCATCTGAAACTAGTTAGTTCATATACTTTAACCATTTATCAGTTGGGTGACTTGTATTCCTATAAATTTGACTCAATTTTCTGCATATTTTGGAAATGAGATTTTCATCAGAATCTTTGGATGTAAAAGTTTTCCCCCAGTTTAATGCTTCCTTTCTAATCTTGTCTGTATTGGTTTTGCTTGTGCAAACCCTTTTAAATTTAATATAATCAAAATTATCCATTTTGAATTTCATAATGTTCTCTAGTTCTTCTTTGGTCAAAAATTACTTCCTTCTTCACAGATCTGAGAGATAGACTATACTTTGCTCTTCCAATTTACTTATAGTATCACCATTTATGTCTAAATCATGAATCCATTTGAACCTTATCTTAGTATAAGGTGTAAGGTGTTGTTCAATACCTACTTTCTAACACACTGTTTTCCAATTTTTTGAGCAATTTTTGTCAAATAGTGAGTTCTTATCCCAGAAGTGGGTGGCTTTGGTTTTATCAAGCATTAGATTACCATAGTCATTGACTATTATGTCTTGTGAACCTAACCTATTTCACTAGTTGACTACTCTATTTCTTAGCCAGTATTATATGGTTTTGATGACTCCTGTTTTATAATATAGTTTTAGGTCTGATTCAGCTAGGCTACCTTCATTTGCATTGTTTTTATTGATTTCCTTGAAATTCTTGATCTTTTGTTCCTCCAGATAAACTTTGTTATTATTCTTTCTAGCTCTGTAAAATAACTTATTGGGAGTTTGATATTGCACAGAATAAGCAGATTATTTTAGGTACAATTGTCATTTTTTATTATATTAGATCAGCCCTATCCATGAGCACTTGACATTCTTCCAATTGATTAGATCTGACTTTGCATGGAAAGTGTTTTATACTTGTGCTCATATAGTTCCTAACCTTGTCTTGATGGGTAGACTCCCAAATATTTTATATTATTTAAAATAATTATAAATGGGATTTCTTTTTGCATCTCTTGCTGCTGGACTTTTTTGGTAACATGTAGAAATGCTGATGATTTCTGTGAATTTATTTTGTATCCTGCAACTTTGCTAAAGTTGTGAATTGTTTCTAGTAGTTTTTTAGTTGAATCTCTAGGGTTCTCCAAGTATACCATCATATAATATGCAAAGAGTAATAATTTTGTTTTCTCATTACCTACTCTTTAATTTTTTTTCTCCTCTTATTGCTAAAGCTATATTGAATAGTAATGGTGAGAATGGGCAACCTTGTTTCACCCCTGATCTTATTGGGAATGGTTCTAGATTATCCCCATTTTATATGATGTTTGTTCATGGTTTTAAATACATTCTCCTGATGATTTTAAAGAAACTCCATTCATTCTTCTGCTCTCTAGGTTTTTAATAAGAATAGGTTTTGAATTTTCTCAAATGTTTTTTTCTGTATTTATTGAAATAATCATATGATATCTGTTAGTTTGTTTATTGATATAATGAATTGTGTTAATGGTTTTCCTAATATTGAATCAGCCCTGCATTTCTTGTATAAGACCTATTTGGTCATGGTATATTATCCTGGGGATAATGCTGTAATCTCTCTGCTAACATTTTATTTAAGATTTTTGCATCAATATTCATTAGGGAAGTTGGTCTATAATTTTCTTTCTCTGTTTTCAGCCTATCTGGTTTAGATATCAGCACCATATCTGTGACATAAAAGGAATTTGGTAGGACTCCTTACCCTATTTTTCCAAATAGTTTGCATAGTATTGGAATTAATTGTTCTTTAAATATTTGACAGAATTCACTTGTAAATATATCTGGTCCTGGAGATTTTTTCTTAGGAAGGTGAATAATAGCTTGTTCAATTTCTTTTTATAAAATGGGACTATTTAAGTAATTTATTCTCTCATCTGTTAATCTAGGCAATCTATTTTTATAAGTATTCATCCATTTCACTCAGATTTTCTGATTTATTGGCATGGAGTTAGGAAAAATAGCTTCTGATTAGTGCTCTAATTTCCTCTTCATTGATGGAAAGTTCACTCTTGCCATTTTTGATCCTAGCAATTTGATTTTCTTCTTTTCTTTTTCTAATCAAATTAACTAAAGCTTTTATCTATTTTGTTGTTGTTTTTTTCAAAATCAACTCAGTTTTGTTTATTAATTCAACAGTTTCCTTATTTCCAATTTTATTAATCTTTTCTTCTATTCTCACAATTTCAAATTTGGCATTTAACTGGGGGTTTTTAATTTGTTCTTTTTCTAACTTTTAGAGTTGCATGCCCAATTCATTTATCTTGTCTTTCTTCTATGCAAGTAGGCATCTAGAGATATAAAATTTCCTTAAGAAGTGCTTTGGTTGCATCCCATTGTTTTTTTTTTTTTATCATTGCCTCATTATTACTAGTCTCTTGGATGAAATTTTCAATTGTTTCTATTATTTGTTCTTTTGCTTTATTCTTTAGGATTAGATTATTTGGTTTCCAATTAATTTTTGTTATATTTTCCCCTGACCCTTTATTAGATGTAATTTTTGTTCTATCACAATCTGAAAAAGATACATTTACTCATACATACATATGCCTTTCTCCATTTGAATTTGAAGTTATTATGCCCTAATGCATGGCCAATTTTTGTGTAGGTTATATGTACTATCTAGAAAAAAATATAATACTTAATGCCTCAATTCAATTTTCTCCAAAGGTCTATCATACCTAACTTTTCTAAAATTCTATTTACCTTCTTTCTTACTTATTTTGTGGTTTTATTTGTCAAGTTCTGAGAGAGTAAGAGAATGAGATTCCCCCACCAGTATAGCATTGCTGTTTAATTCTTCTTGAAGCTCTCTTACCTTCTCTAGGAATCTGAATGCTTGGTGCATATATGTTTAGTATTGATATTAATTCATTGTCTATGGTACCCTTTAGCAAAATGCAGTTTCCTTTGTTATCTCTTTTAATTAGTTCTATTTTTGCTTTTGCTTTATTTGAGATCAGGATTGTTATCGCTGCTTTTTTTTTTTTTCACTTCAGTTGAATCATATTAGATTCTTCTCCAGCCTTTTAACTTTATTCTGAATGTATCACTCTTCTTTAGATGTGTTTCTTATACAGAACATATACTATGATTCTGGCTTTTAATTCAGTCTGCTATCAGCTTCCATTTTATGGGAGAGTTGATCTCATTCATATTCACAGTTAAAATGACTAACTCTCTGTTTTCTGCTATCTTATTTTCTCCAAGTTATACTTTTCTCTTTCCTTTCCCCCTTTCCCTATTCCCCAGTATTTTGCTTCTAACTCAAAGCAAAACCTCCTTCATTTCACCTTCCTTTTTTATAGCTCCTCCCCCTTTCCTATCCCTTTTCCTTTCCTACTTTCTTATACGGTGAGACAAACCTTTTTTGATTCAAAGAGAAGAAATCCAGACATATTTAATTCAAGGTTCACACAATATTCATTCCCCTCCTTTCTTTCCCTCAACTGTAATAGATCCTTTTTGCCTCTCCATGTAATTTTATTTATCCCATTTCTCCTCCCCTTTCCTCATCTTCCAGGACACCTTTTTCTCCTTCCCAGTTTCTTTTTTATATCATCAAAATAAAGACAAAGACAAATAATACCTACACCCTATAAATATACCCTCAACAAAAATATACTTTTCAAGAATTAAATATATCTTCCCATAAATAGATGTAAACTTTTTAACCTTTAAAAAGAACATAAATTATTTTTCTTCTCTATTTACCTTTTTATGCTTATCTTGACTTCTGTATTTGGAAATAGAATTTTCTGTTCGGCTCTGGCCTTTTCATCAAAAATAAATGATATTCCCCATATTTCATTGATTATCCATCTTTTCCCCTGAAAGATAATGCTTTTTGTTGCTGGATAGTTGATTCTTAGCTGTAATTCAAGTTACTTTTCCTTTCAGAATATCAGATTCTAAGTCCTTCAATCCTTTAAAGTGAAAGCTGCTAGATCCTGAGTAATCCTGATTGTGACTCCTTGATATATAAATAGTTTCTTTATGGCTGCTTGCAATATTTTCTATTTGATTTGATAATTCTGAAATTTAGCAACAATATTTCTTGGAGTTTTCTTTTTGGGGTCTGTCAGGAGGTAATCCATGCATTCTTTCAATGGCTATTTTACTCTCTGGTTCTAAGACATGGCAGCTTTCCTTAATTTCTTGAAAGATATGATATAGCCTTTTTTATTTTTCATTCTGGTTTTCACATCACATCACACAATTTTTTTATCAAAACTTTTTATTTGCAAAACATATGTATGGATAATTCGTCAACATTGATCCTTACAAAGCTTTCTGTTACACAATTTCCCCCTGGGTCCCCACCCCTCCCCTAGATGGTAGGAAATCCACTACATGTTAATTATGTTAAAATACTTGACAGATCGAATATATATATACATATTTCCACACTTATCATTGTTGTGCAAGAAAAATCATATCTACAAGAAAAAAAAAAATCAGAGAAAAGAAATACAATGCTACCAAACATCAATAGAGAGCATGAAAATGTTATGTTGTGGTCCACATTTCATATCCCTCTCTCTGGATGTATATGGCTTTCTTCATTGAACAATTGGAACTGGTTTGAAACATTTCATTGTTTAAGAGAGCCATGTCCATCAGAATTGATCATCCTATAGTATTGTTGTTGCCGTGTATAATGATCTCCTGGTTCTGCTCATTTTACTCAGCATCAATTCCTGCAAGTCTCTCCAGACTCTCTGAAATCATCTTGCTGGTTGTTTCTGATAGAAAAATAGTATTCCATAACATTCACATACCATAATTTGTTCAGCCATTCTTCAATTGATGAGCATCCATTCAGTTTCCAGTTTCTATCCACTACAAAAAGGGCTGCCACAAACACTCTTGCACATGTGGGGCCCTTTTCTTCCTTTAAGATCTCTTTGGGATATAAGCCCAATAGAAACACTGCTGGGTCAAAGGGTATGCACAGTTTGATAACTTTTTGAGCATAGTTCCAAATTGCTCTGCAGAATGGTTGGATCCATTCACAGTTCCACCAACAATGTATCAGTATCCCAGTTTTCCCACATCCCCACCAACATTTGTCATTATCATTTCCTGTCATTTTAGCCAATCTGATAGGTGAGTAGTAGTACCTCAGAGTTGTCTCAATTTTCATTTTTTTGCTCAATAGTGATTTGGAGTACCTTTTCATATGACTAGAAATAGTTTTAATTTCATCATCTGAAAACTGTCTTCATATCCTTTGACCATTTATTGATTGGAGAATGGCTTGAATTCTTATAAATATGAGACAATTCTCTATATATTTTAAAAATGAGGCCTTTATCAGAACCCTTAAATGTAAAGATGATTTCCCAACTTATTGTTTCCCTCCTAATATTGTCTGCATTAGTTTTGTTTGTATAAATTTTTTTTTAACTTAACATAGTCAAAATTATCTATCTGGTGTTCAATTAAGAGTTACAGTTCTTCTTTGGACATAAATTTATTCCATCTCTACAAGTCTGAGAGGTAAACTATATCATGTTCCTGTAATTTACTTATATCACTCTTTATATTCAAATCATGAACCCATTTAGATCTTATTTTGGTATGTGGTGTTAGGTGTGAGTCAAGCCCTAATTTCTTCCACACTAGTTTCCAATTTTCCCAGCAGTTTTTGTCAAATATTGAGGACTTATCCTAAAATCTAGGGTCTTTGGGTATATCAAACACTAAATTGCTATAGTTATTGCTTAGTTTGTCCTGTGATCCTATTCTATGCCACTGATTGACTACTCTATTTCTTAGCCAATACCAGATGGTTTTGATTACTGATGCTTTATAATATAGTTTTAGATCTGGTACAGCAAGGCCACCTTCATCAGCCTTTTTTTTTCATTAATTCCCTTGAAATTCTTGACATTTTGTTCTTCCAAATGAACTTTGCTACTATTTTTTCTAGATCTGTAAAATAATTTCTTGGGAATTTGATTGGTATGGCACTAAATAAGTAAATTAGTTTGGGTAGTATTGTCATTTTTATTATATTCACTCGGCCTACCCATGAGCACTTGATGTTTTTCCAATTGGCTAGGTCTAACTTTATTTGTGTGGAAAGTATTTTGTAGTTTAGTTCATATACTTACTGACTTTTCCTTGGCAGATAGATTTCCAAATAGTTTATACTATCAACAGTTATTTTGACTGGAATTTCTTTTTGTATCTCTTGCTGCTGAACTTTATTGGTAATATATAAAAATGCTACTGATTTATGTGGATTTATTTTGTACCCTGCAACTTTGCTAAAGTTGTGAATTGTTTCTAGTAATTTTTAGTTGAGTCTCTAGTGTTCTCTAAGTATACTATCATGTCATCTGCAAAGAGTGATATTTTGGTTTCCTCATTACCTACACTAATTCCTTTAAACTCTTTTTCTTCTCTTACTGCCAAAGCTAACATTTATAATACAATATTGAGTAGTAATGGTGACAGTGGGCAGCCTTGTTTCACTCCTGATCTTATAGGGAATGGATCTAGTTTGTCTCCATTACATATGATGCTTGCTGATGGTTTTAAGTAAATACTACTAACTACACTAGTAGTTACTACTACTACTACACTACTACTAACTACTAACTAGTAAAATACTAATACACTTTAAGGAAATGCCTTTTATTCCTGTACTCTCTAGTGTTTTTAATGGTAATGGGTGTTGGATTTTATCAAAAACTTTTTCTGCATCTATTGAGATAATGATATGACTTTTGTTGGTTTGGTTATTAATATAATTGATTATGCTGATCATTTTCCTAATATTGAACCAGCCCTGCATTCCTGATATAAATCCTAATTGGTCATAATGTATTAACCTGGGGATGACTTTCTGCAATCTCATTGCTAATATCTTACTTAAAATTTTTGTATCAATATTCATTAGGGAAATTGGTCTATAGTTTTCTTTCTTGGTTTTCACCCTACCTGGTTTAGCTATCAGCACCATATCTGTAACATAGAAGGAATTTGGTAGTACACCTTCTGTCCCTATTTTTTCAAATAGTTTATATAGTATTGGAATTAATTGTTCTTTGAATGTTTGGTAGAATTCACATGTAAATCCATCTGGCCCTGGAGATTTTTTCTTAGGGAGTTGATTAATTGCTTGTTCTATTTCTTTTCCTAAAATGGGGCTATTTAAATAATTTATTTCCTCTTCTGTTAACCTGGGCAATCCATATTTCTGTAGATATTCCTCCATTTCATTTAGATTATCAAATTTATTGGCATAAAGTTGGGTAAAGTAACTCCTAATTATTACGCTAATCTCTTCTTCATTGGAGGAAAGTTCTCCCTTAACCTTTTTGAGACTAACGATTTGATGCTCCTCTTTCTTTTTTCTACTTAAATTAACAAGAGGTTTATCTATTTTGTTGTTTTTTTTCATAACACCAACTCAGTTTTATTTATTAATTCAATAGTTTTCTTATTTTCAATTTTAATAATCTCCCCTTTTATTTCCAGAATTTTTAATTTGGTATTTAATTGAGGTTTTTTAATTTGTTCTTTTTCTAACTTTTTTAATGGTAAGCCCAATTAATTCATCTTCTCTTTCTTTATTTTATGCAAATAAACATCTAGAAGTATAAAATTACCCCTTATAACCCCTTTGGCCGTATGCCACAAATTTGGTATGTTGTCTAATTATTGTCATTCTCCTAAATGAAATTATTGATTATGTCTGTGATTTGCTCTCTCACCCATTCATTCTTTAAAATTAGATTATGTAATTTCCAATTAACTTTTGGTCTCTTTTCTTCTGGCCTTATATTACATGTGAGTTTTATTGCATCATGATCTGAAAAGGATGCATTTACTATTTCTGCTTTTCTGTATTTGATTTTGAGGGTTTTATGCAATAACACATGATCAATTTTCATATAAGTTCCATTAACCCCTGAGAAAAAAAAAAGAAAACTCCCTTCTATCACCATTCAATTTCCTCCAAAGACCTATCATACCTAAGTTTTCTAACATTTTGTTTACCTCCCTAACTTCTTTCTTATTTATTTTGTGGTTTGATTTATTTAATTCTGAGAGAGCAAGATTGAGATCCCCTACTAATATAGTTTTGCTATCTATTTCTCCTTACATCTCTTAGTATCTCCTCTAGGAATTTGGATGCTATACCACTTGGTGCATATACGTTTAGCATTGATACCGCTTCATTATCTATGGTACCCTTTAGTAAAATATAATTTCCTTCCTTATTTTTTTTTAATTAGATCTATTTTTGCTTTTACTTGATCTGAGATAAAGATTGCTACCCCTGCTTTTTTTGTTGTTGTTGTTCACCTGAAGCATAAAAGATTCTGCTCCAGCCCTCTACCTTCACTCTGTATGCATCTCTATGTTTTAAATGTGTTTCTTGTAAACAACATATTGTAGGATTCTAGCTTTTAATCCAGTGTGGTATCTGCTTCCATTTTATGGGAGAGTTCATCCCATTCACATTCACGGTTAAAATAACTAAATCTGTATTTCCTGCCATCTTATTTACCCAAAGTTGTTTTTCTCTTCCCTTTGCCCTTTCTCCCTTCCCCCCTCTTCAGTATTTTGTTTTTGATGACCACCTCCCTCTAACAGTCCTCCCCCCCTTTAGAACCCCTCTCTCTTTTTAACACCTTTCCACTAATTTTTCTATTTTCCCTTCTGTTATTCTATCCCTTTTGTTTCCTCCTTTCCCTCCTACTTCCCTATAAGGAGGGACAAGTTTTTCTGTGTAGCCAAATGTGTCTGATATACTCTTTTAGAGCACAATCTGATGAGAGTAAGAGTCACACAATGCTCATTACCCTCTCTTCTTTCCCTCAATTATATTAGATTTTCTATGCCTCTTCATGATATTTTACATTATTTTTACTTTTTTTTTTTTACTTTATTTTACCTCCTTTCCCCTCTTTTTCAAGTATGATAGCCCTTCCACCTCTAATTTCTTTTCCATTATTATCAAAGGAAAATCAAATCATACCACCACTCATTAAGTATACCCATAGTAGAAATACAGCTCTTAAGAATTCTTTCCTTTGGACATGGCTCTCTTCAACAATGAAATGTTTCAAACCACCTCCAATTGTTCACTGAAGAGAGCCATATACACCCAGAGAGAGGGATGCGAAATGTGGACCACAACATAACATTCTCATACTCCTTGATTGATGTTTGCTTACATTGTGTTTCCTTTATCTGATATATCGTTCGTGTGGATAAGATTTTTCTTGCACACCAATGATAAGTTTGGAAGTATGTATACATATATTCGATTTGCCAATATTTTAACGTGATTAACATGTAGTGGATATCCTGCCATCTAGGGGGAGGGGTGGGGAGTTGGGGGGAAAAATTTGTGGCGGAAAACTATGTAAGGGTTATTGTTGAGGAATTACCCACACATATGTTATTCAAATAAAATAAAAATTTAAAAAAAAAAAAAA